>JBAPLJ010001673.1:0-600000 GCA_037832345.1 Rhizophora mangle | reverse complement strand
AACAAACATCCAAACAGAAGTAACCAAGCTGAGGCCTCAACATCCCAGTTCATGGCCTACAAAGGCCCAACTTGCAGGCTCCAAATACCAAGAAGAATATATTTCTTCTTTAAAACAAACATTAGTTGATGCTAAAAGACAATTCAACTCAAGATCAACCTCGCAAGACCATTTTGAGTACATTTATAGGCCAGCCAACAAAGCCAGCTCCTCCACTCAACAAGTGTCTAGCAAAGCATCTGTCAAATCCAAGAAAAAAGACAAATGATGACAAAAAGTAAAAGTAAAATTACCTAGGGTAATTCTACTTTCACTATCATTTGTCTACCAACTTGTCTGCCAACTACCAAAGCTGTCAACTATAGGAATCCACTTAAGATTGTCTACCAAAACCACCGAAAGATAATTTGTCAGATCTATAGCTCACTAACTTACTATACACTTCCCTTACGTTATAAAAGGGAAGCCAAACATTTGCCAACACTAAGTTTTTCCAAACATAAAATTTTCCTTTACTCTTCCTTTTATCCTCTGTAAATCCATTGTAAGTTCCTTGTTCATTTCAATAAAGATTTTAATCTTAGTATATAGGCTGGAAACCAATAACCATTCCCTATGGGATCTAATCCTAGAACAACTTTTGGTATAACAATGCCAAGTACTTAGATTCAAATTTTTGTTTAAATTTTACATTATCTATTTTATTTAGATCTGCTTAATTTCAAAGTTTTCAAAGTTTTTTTTAAAAATTTTATTACGTTTTGTAAGATCCTGTAAGAAGGCTGTCTTAACATCGAATTGCTCTAACTCCAAATCATATGTGGACACCAAAGCAAGCAAGACGCATATCAAATTGTGCTTAACAACAAGTGAGAAAATATCATTAAAGTCAACACCTTGTACCTGATTGAAACCTCTTGCAACCAAACATGCGTTGTACCTTGCATTTTCGACCCTCAGTATACCTTCTTTTCTTTTGAAGACCCATTTGCAACTAACGATCCTCTTTTCTAAAGGTGGCTTCACAAGAACCCACATGCCATTCTTGTGGAGAGATTTTATTTCTTCATTAATTGCAACCAACTACCTTGATGAGTTAGCACCTGAAACTACCTCTGAATATGTAGATGGCTCACCATTGTCACTAGTCTCCTATGCACCTGAAAGTGCATAAGCAACATAATCATTATATCTCTGTAGCGGTCGAATCTCTTTTCTCGATCTATCTCTGGCTATGGAATAATCTTCCTCTTCGTTTTGAGAGGAATCTGATAGAATGTGAAGACTTTGCTAATGAGCATCTATGACATCAAAGTCCACTTGCTTATGTGCACTATCATCTTTACCTGTATCAGAAGGCATATAAGACTCCTTTCGGATGTAACATAGAAGATTCATCAAATATAACATCTCTGCTAATTATAAATTTTGGTGGGTCAAGACACCATAAATGATATCCCTTCACTCTAAATGCATGCCCAAGGAAAATGCACTTTTTTGCTCTAGGTTCTAATTTCCCATCATTTACATGCATATATGTAGGACATCCAAATATCTTCAAATCAGAGTAATTACCAGAAGTACCTGACCAAACTTCCTTTAGAGTCTTGAACTCTACAGATGCTGAAGGTGCACAGTTAACGATATGACAAGCTGTAGAGATTGCTTCTGCCCAAAAGTCTTTTGACAAACCGGCATTAAAGATCATACAACGATCTCTCTCCAAAAGTGTTCTATTCATATGTTTAACAACATTATTTTATTGAGGAGTCATCTTGATTATCCGATAATGAATAATGCCTTTATTCTCACAAAATGCATTGAATTCACCTCCACAAAATTCCAAGCCATTATTTGTCCTGAGCTACTTGATTTGCTTTCTTGTTTGCTTTTAATCAGTGTTTTCCACTTCTTGAATGTTTAGAAAACATCATTCTTCTACTCTAGAAAGAAAATCTAAACTTTCCTTGAATAGTCATCAATGAAAGTCAACATATACCTGACATCACTTTTTGACAGATTGTGAAATGGCTCCAAAGATCTGAGTAAATATAATCTAATGTGCCTTTTGTCTTATGAACTATTGGAGACTTGAAACTAACTTGCTTATGCTTCCCACAAATGCAGTGCTCACAGAATCCCATCTTCCCAGTATGTTGTCTACACAGAAGGCCTCTTTCACTCAACATAGATAGACCTTTCTTGCTCATGTGCCCCAGTCGTAATGCCATAGCTTCATAACATCTGTTTCTGTAGAGATTGCAATAGTACCCACAACTATAGTTCCTTGTAGAATATACAAATTTCCAAATCTGTAAGCTTTCATTACAACAAGAGCACCTTTAGTAACTTTCAGAACTTCACCTTCACCAATGTATCTACAGCCAAGAGCCTCAAGTGTTCCTAAAGAGATGAAATTTTTCTTCAATTCTAGAATATGTCTAACCCATGTAAGTGTTCTCATGGCACTATCATGAGTCTTTATTCTAACGATACCAATCCCAACAATTTTGCAAACTGCATCATTGCCCATCATGGAAACTCCACTTTTAATAGAAATAGTCTCTTTACCATAAAGCATTGTTTCTCTGAAATGCTTAAAGAAATGGGGAAGAGAACACAATAATAATAGGGCTTGATCCTCATCCTCAATATGAACATCTATATTACTCAAATCCATAAGCAAAGAATCAAATTTATCCAAATGTGACAATATAGATAATCCTTAAAGCATACGAAGCATATACAAACTTTGCTTTAAATAAAGCTTATTCTCCACTGTGTTCTTCATATACAAAGACTTTAATTTCTCCCACAAATCTTTAGAAGTTACCTCAGTAGCTACTTTGCTTAAAACCTCTTTAGAAAGATTTAAGATGATACTTGATTTAGCCCTTTTGTCAAGACCAACAAACTTTTCATCTCACATTTTCTCTAGCTTTTTCTGCCTCCCTAGTAGCACTATGTCGACACCATCTTGAACTAGTATGGCCTCTATCTTTAACTGCCACATACCAAAGTTGACACTTCTGTCAAAATTTTCAGAATAATACTTAATTATTGTCATAATGGATATTTTCCCGAATAACCAAACCAAAGCTTTGATACGAGTTTGTTGGGAAATGGGCTTCGGATTGTAGACAAAACTCAAATACTAGGACTATAGGCTCATAAAGATGGAGTTTTAACTCTCTTAATTTTTCCTTATTCTCTTATATATAACTTATTACATGGCTCTTATTTATAAGAAGTAAAGGTAGTCAACTATACTCTTATTTCTGATGTGAAATTTTAGCCTTCACTCTTATAAGTTACGATACGGGACTTAAGCCAAAAAACTAACGTGTGTATATATATATATCTATCATCGTGGACTGAACAAAGCCATGGAAGAAGTCAGCTTGGCTGGCAGTAAAGCAGTTGACAATGACAATACCAATGGCTGGGGCACTTTTTTCTCTAGTAGGGAGGCAGTTGGGCACGATTATGGCGCGTGAGCTAGAACAAAAGGTGAGGCTTGTAGTGGGTGTAGATAAAGAAGTTGAGAAGCTGACCAGCAATCTCACTGCCATCCAAGCTGTGCTCGCTGATGCGAGACAAGGCGAGTGAAGGAGGCCACCGTCAGAGATTGGCTGGAGAAGCTCAAAGATGTCGCTTATGACATTGAGGACGTTTTGGACGATTGGGAAGCTGCAATTCTCAACTCACAGAGCAAACCCGGAGATGAACAGGATCTGCAGAGGCCTATCAAGAAGGTACGCTCTGCCTTAGAGTCCGTTGTGTCTTTTGGTAAACAAGTTGGTCCGCGTCATGACCTTGCTAAGAAGATAAAAGAGCTGAATGGAAAGTTAGATCTTTTAGCCCAAGAGAAAGAACGCTGCCAATTTGTTCCTACAAAGGAAAGCCAACAATCGAGAGAGCTATGACCATCTAAACATGTTGTTGAGTGAGCCTAATGATGGTGACAGATAAGACCTCCGTGTTCTCTCACTGGTTGGGATGGGGGGATTGGTAAGACAACTCTTGCTCAAATTGCCTTAATGATGAAAGGATAGAGGTTTACTTTGATAAGAAAATATGGATATGTGTCTCGGATCCTTTTGATGAGATTAGGATTGCCGAGTCAATTCTTGAATCTCTTTTACACTCTGCTCCAAGGGTGACAGAATTGGAAAGCTTGTTGCAAAAAATAAGAGAAAATATTAAGGACAAAATAATACTTCTTCTAATGGACGGATGTGTGGGAAGATAACTCTAGAAAGTGGGATCAGTTAAAACAATCTTTTGAGTTTGCTTCACGAGGAAGTAAAATTTTGTTGACCACGTGCAAAGGAAAAGTTGCAATTGTTATGGGTTGTTCCAGAGATGTATTTTGAATGTAGGGCTTTTGTCTGACGAAGAATGCTGGTTAATTGGAAGTAAAATAGCATTCTTTGATAGGAATGAAACAGAATGCCAAGATTTAAGAAAGACTTGCTAGAGAATATAAAAAATGTGCAGGGTTTGCCTCTTGCTGCAAAGACTCTGCGGGGATTTTGCTGTTTAGAAAAATTAAAGAGGAGTGGCAAAGTGTTCTACGTAGTGAGGTGTGGGAATTAGAATAAGGTAGAAGAGATATTATTGCTCCTCTATGGTTGAGCTATCATGATTTGTCGATGCTTCTCTTACTGCACTATCTTCCCAAAAGATCATGAGATTGAGAAGAGAGTATTGATAGAATTGTGGATGGCTCAAGGGTATCTCAAGGAAGGACAAAGTGACAACTTAGAGATAATCGGAGAAAATTTTTTTTCAAAATTTAGCAATGCGTTCTTTCTTTCAAGATTTTCGGAAAGAGCTTTTTGATTATCGGATGATAAGAAACTGTAAGATGCATGGTATGGTGCATGATTTGGCTCAATTGGTTGCGGGGATGAATGTCTTGGTCTGCAGGTCAACGGCCAGGTGGAATTAATCCCGGGTTCTGTATTCAAAAAAGTGCATCATTTAAGTCTAAATTACACATCATCATATGATATTACGTCATCCTCCATTTTCTTTGACGTACTAAAAAATTGCGAAGCCTTTTAATTAGAAGGTTGCGGCTCACAACTTATCAAGATTATTCAGTGAATCAACACATGTAGGATCGTTGAGCCTCAGAGGCGGTGACTTTGCAGAGATCTCTGCCTCCATCGGTAAATTGGTACAGTTGAGGTGGCTTGATCTGTCTAACAATTATAAATTGAAACAGTTGCCTGAAACACTACGTGAACTGCATAGTTTGCAGACTATAGATGTTTCGTGGTGCCGTGTAAAACTAATTAACTTGAGGCATCTTCATAATGGACCAAGAGGCCCTGCAAGGTTGGCAAAAGGAATTGGGCAATTAACTCAGGACATTGAAGGAGGTCAATGTTGGCTGTGATGATGATAATGCATTTTCTCTTGGCGATCTGAAGAACCTCAACTAACTTCGGGGAAGTCTTAAAATAGATAATTTGGGTGCATGTAATCGTCATGTGGGCGAGGCTAAGCAAGCAGAGCTCAAGAAAAAAGAACACATCACTGCTTTAGGTCTTTGTTTTTCCGATTCTAGAGGAAACGAAGAAGAATTGCTTCTGGAAGCCTTGTAGCATCTCCAAACTTGGTAGCTCTTGGGATAGAATTCTACCGACGTACTACCTTTCCTGGTTGGATGATTTCATTAACGAATCTGACCTTTATTTGGTTACATCGGTGTGAATCGTGTGAGCACTTGCCTTCATTGGGTAAACTGCCGTCTCTCGACTCTTTGATTGTGGGGGAATGTCGGGTGTTAAAAAAGTGGGCAGGAGCTTTTAGGAATAGAAACTCAAATTGGTGACAGTAAAAGAGTCATCATGATCATCTTCTTCTTCACTTTCACTGCTTTCCCCAAACTGAAAGAACTCCTATTCAGTGAGATGGAGAACTAGGAAGAGTGGGAAGATTATTATAATGATAATTATGATGACACTACCAAAACTCCTCCTATTATTATAATGCTATCCCTCTCTCTTTGGAATTTTATGAATGCCCACGGTTTAAGGAGCTGTTAAATTATATTTTGTAAAATACAACGTGTAAGGTGGGAAGAATTTTAAGGTGGCAAGAATAGATGAGGATAATCGCCCTGAGAGACACCATTAAGCTAGCTAGTGTAGTGGAACTGAAGATGACATCTCTAAATGATTTATCTTAATGTTAATATTATTAAAAATAATTTAAAATTTGTAATTAATTTAAAAATTATTAACTCAATTCATCTAATATAATTATATAAATTTTTTATTTTTATACATAAATTTTAAAAATAAAATTACATATTTTTAATTAACTCATATTTATATGATATGCGAATTTTAAGTGTTAAGAAATTTTTTTTATAATTTGAAATTGATTTAATATTATAGAGATTTTTTAATATTATTAATAATAAATAATAAAAAAAAATTATATAAAAATATTAAAAATTATAAAAATAATTATATTTTTTTATTTTTTAATTTATAAAAATATTTTTATGTAAATTTATATTTAAATTAATAAATTTTATCTTTTTAAATTTTTTAATTTATTATTATAAAAAATATTAAAATTATTATTTATAAAATAGTGATCAAATTAATTATTTTACTTGATAATTAGGGAATATCTTAGTGCAATGAAGATGCAAAGGAACGAATACATTTTGAAAGTGATGCAAAATAATTTCAACAAACGATAAATTTGAAAGGACCAAAAGACAAGATTACTACATTTAATTAAGGTTTTGGGACCATTTGATGTGGTGCAGCGTGAAACCTTGAGTAACTTTTCATGTGCACTGGGTGAATAAGAAATTATCCAACAGCATTCTCATCACGGAACTGTCAGATCGCAAGCAAAAGCATGGCATGAAGTGTAGCTGCTTGGCTGCTGGCCATTACAGTGTAATTATTACCTTTTTTGGCAGCCCTCAACGAGAGGTTGCAACACGAAGACCTCGAAGGAGGTTACCAATCTACCACTGGTCCAAACAAATTTAACTTCAGAGAGTTTCGATGAAATTAATGCATCAATATGATCACAGCAATATTACTATCGGTAAGACAATTGTGGAGAAACATTAAAAGTTAATGAGGGCCTCAAAATGCCGGCAAGCAATGTATTAGAGTTTTTTTATGTACGAGAATTCACATTCTTCAATAATGAATCATCTAAACTACATAGGAATTTCTCTGTTCTGTATCTCCAAGAAGTTTCAGGGCCAATTGTTTACTGTGACAACAAAGGAGGCCGGTCAGGTCCACCCTATTTACTTTGTGAAGCCAGCTCATATACTAATTTAGAAATGAAAACTCCTTGAAGCAATCGATGCCCTGTTCTGAACATCAGCAGAAACATATAATGAAAAATCAAATCGTCTGCCCACATGCAAGCATATTTAAATATGTATTTGGTGTATGCAATATAGATGTAAAGTGCTGACCATGCTTGCCAGCATCTAATAGCTTCTACATGTACAGCTCTCTTTGGATCATCCAGAGTTTTTGCCATAGCCTGTAGTACCTGAGAATGACAAGCAGGTATGGCAGAAGGTTGTCATTGCCAACATTTCAGTAAAATAGCCCTCACGAGAAGGAAAAAAAGATAAAAAAAGGCCTCATATTAGTAATTCCTGGTGATGGCTAAATGACCACTTATATCCAAGTGGGAAGATGCAGGTTTAGTACTTTCCGAGCAACATACAAATGCTATTAAATGTGCCCAGCAAGACATATATGAAGGAAATGGGAAAACTTATCTAGCTTCAAATTGAGAAAGTAATCACTGGAAGCTCTACTAAACAACTCCAACTTGAAAAACTAACCTGAATTCTCTTAGGATAAATCCTTGTATGAGGTAGCTTTGATGTGGCAACAAGACACTGGTTATATAGTACTTAATCTTACAGTAAAATTAGGGAGGATAAATATTTAATATTCTTAATAGATTAAAAGGGTGTCTTAAAGTGGAAGCCTCAATCTACCTATATGAATGTGGAATGTTTAGACCATTCCATTAAGTTAAAAGGCTTGGCTTTAAATCATTTATGAAAAGGATATGGACAAAGACCCTTTTAATGTGTCAATTATCTAAAAGAGAATTGTAATGTTATATTATCATGTGTGTGAATTATTTCCATAACTTATCAATAAGAATAGATAGTTCAAAACTTACCTACCATATTATTTATATATGTTGTGATGCACTTTTCACTATGTAAATGTTCAATTTATAAGAGGCATAACTTATCATATGATTATAGAATTGTTAAGCATCCTTTCTATTTTTTGATATTTTGAAAATGACGATGAATTGTTGAAATTTTTAAGATCGATATTTTGAAAATGGCAACAGATTGTTGAAATTTTTAAAATGAAAAGAAAGAAATGTGATAGGTTATGCCTTTTGTGATTTAAACCTAGAAGGGGTGTGTGGTGCTAAAGACACAAATACTAGTAGAAATGTGATAGGTTATGCCTCTTATGAGACACAAACATTAGTTCAATTACCCTCAAACAACTATTTATTATGTCTATTAAGTAATAAAGATGATTTTAACTAAAAGTTGTGACTACTGGACTAAATAATTATTATGTTTTAATTTTCAATTAATTACTTTATATGTCGTTTTACAATAAATGAAAAAAAATAATAAAAAGTTGTGTTTTTAGCTTTCAAACTCATGGTCATTCAATGAATAGTCAAGATGTTAATTGTTAGACCAAAAGTATCTATTAACAAATTGTCACCACTATGACTATAAATACTAAGGGCCTATCATTTGTTCAAGAGATTTTAATTTTAAATCTAAAATTAAGAATTTAAATAACTTTATTGTTAGATTTTGTAGTTAATAACCAACTTATCTTAAAATTATAATATATTGTATTGTGATATTTATAATATATTTTAATCAAGAAAAAAAAATAAAAACAAAAACTCAAAAACTTATTGTGAAGGAAGTGAGAATCTAAGGATTAAATTGTAATTCTATCAATTTTACAATTTGGACTAAGATTTACTTCAAAAATATCCTAATGTGATCTGAAACTTCATAAATGATTGTAGAATTCTATGAAAGAACTTTAACATCCTTTCATTAAATCATCAATGTAATCCATGAAATATATATCAATTACAATATAATTTTTGATGGAATTGGTTTATAACTTGGCAACGGTCATTAATATGCTTTTTTCAAGTATGGAGACATATCGTTAACAATGCCTAATGCAAAAACATGTGGCAAAGTTTCAAACACTGTGTCACCAGCTGCATCCGGAGGTAGAACTATCGGTATTTTCCTAACTTCAAACTTTAATATTCAAATCCTTGTCCAAACAAATAAAAAGAACAAGTAAAAAAAAATTAAGGACTACCTTTTGGTCTCACAGAAAATGCAAATCACAATTTAGATAATATTTTCTTACCTAATTGGATTTGTCAGTGTCCATCGTTTGTTTTGAGTATGACATTTTCTACTAATTGAAACACAACTAAACATTTCGAAACGACAATGTATAATATTTTTGCTTTTCCTGCCGTAGTTTTCTTTGCTTTTATTTTGTACCAATTATTTTGGTAATGGTACTAAGCTATACTGAAATTTGAAAGATGGTAGAGAAAGACTATCATCCTACTATCATCCTAATGTCATTACTTACAATAGTTTGATTAGTAAGCCTTACAAAGAAGCACTTCGGGTTGAAAACTTATAGAAAACACACTCATCTTACAAATAAGCATCACAACTAAATATAAGGTCCTCATGGTTTGAATGAAAAACCTCTTGGTCATAAACCTGTAACATCACCTCAAGATTCAATTCAATTTAAAAACTTAGATTGTTGGATGAGATTTAAGAATGTATTATATATTAAACTCTAAGACAATTTGATGTCAAATCAACTAGGTAAGGATACTTTTTGATTTAATGTTGAAAAGGAGTTATCATCAACTTAATTTGATTGTTTACAATAACTATCAAACATCTATATAAACTTGTAGAGAATATTGAGTGCAATTCTTCAAGAAATGGTTTCTAGGGGGCTGTCTGCAGATTCCACCACATTGAGTTTGTTGATGAATTTGGTTTCTTATGGCAAGACTGCAGTAATTTTTGTTTGAAGACTATTAATGTTGCAGTGCTCTTTAATCTTGGTATTCCATGGAATCAGAGTTGCTACTTCTCTTCATGGTGATGACTTTACATCAGTTTTCTCTTTAATTCATCTTATTATTTGAGCATTTCCCCTTTTTACTTCATAGATGATGGTGCTGTTAATTGATCTTTCTTTTATACATCTGTGTTTATTGTGCACAGCTATGAATCCCACTTGGCACAACAAATGTATGCATTGCCATTGAGTTATAAACATAATGGCTTATGCTGCTGCTTTTCTTAATATCTTGTCCCTGTTCTTCTAGAAGTGGAGCAACAACCTTTGTTTCAGAAAATTATGGGGCAGAATTGGAGTCACCTTAGTCTCGATGATCCCCTCTGTTGTTAACAAAGAAAAAAGGACCTCATTGAAAGAAGAATTGCAGAGAAGAACTCTTTTCTGCTGTAAAAGTTTTGCAGATAATAAAAACACATCCATTTCATTAAAAACACCCTTTTTAAGGGTTTGACACATTGATTGAGTACAAAAGGAATGATGAATACAACACATCTTCCATATTTCCATGTTGACATCAACAAGTAACTTGAATGGGACAAGCTTCACCTGATCCCTTTATCTCTGGATTGATGTTTCTGCTTTTGCAAAGTAACATAAGTATGTACTTTTCTAGTTGCAATTAGACTAAACATTGCAATCAAACCAAACAACAAAAGGAGTGTTTGCTGTAAAGTTCATTCTGTTTTCTTGATCAGCAAGTTTCCCATCTTCTACTTCATTTCAAGGTTGCATTGCTGGATTGGAACGGGAGTGAAACTAGTTCTGTCAACATCCTCTCTCTTTTCAATCGGATTGTCTGACAAGCCTTTGCCTTCAATTTTCAATTTTACAAATCTTTTTTGCAGCAATTGCCAGGATGAAGAGATCACGGTTGTAGGCTGTAGGCTGCCTTTGATTGGCACACTTATGTATCAATCAGAGTGCTTGAAGTTGCCATTGCAGTAAATTCTAGTTCTAATAAATATTTTCAAAAGCTAATGGGCTTGATTTTTTTTTTCTAGTGTTTTGGATTTTCTTTGCTGTACCTCAAATGTTTTTTCTATCGTGCCCCATAGACTCAGTGCATGACCACTTGAAATGTGAGCAATATGTCACGGCCGACAAATGCAGACCCAATCATCAAAAGGGTCTAAATCCACTACTAAAAGCCTGAAAGACCCGAAAAGATTTCGTAGCATATTTTATATATATAATTGTAGAATGTAATATTTCCCAATATATTCTATATATATAATTCTAAAATATAATATTTTCTAGCATATTCCTTGTAAATATTTAAGATAAGAAGATTCTAGATCTAAGGCAAAGGGTTATAAAAACCTCAAGTCTCATTTATTTGTATCATCAAGCATTCAAGCATCAATCTAATCTCTCATTCTCCAAGCCTCTAAAATTCCTCTTTACACTTTATTCTTTCTCTCTCTTTAGGCTTACTAGCATCTTTCCCTTGAAGTTGTCTAGAGCCGCATGGGTTTAAAGTGTCTACAAACTCACCCCGTGACAATTGGTATCAAAGCCTGGTTGCTACCGTTAAGCACCAAAGATGGCTTCCGTCAACGAAGTTTGTGTGGAGGAGCAAAGCCGTGGACGTGAGGAACAACGCACCTACATCACAAAGCACGGTAAATCGAAGACTGCTTTAATGGAGGCCTTGGAGTTCTGTGTTGTAGAGTTGGAGAAGAACTTCTCAAGGATAGAACCATCCCTTGAGAAGCAGGCTGCCCGAATTGACAACATGGAGATGGAATTCGGAGAAGTCACTCGCGTGGTGAAATCCACCCTTTGGGAGATCAGTCAATCCTTCAAGTGTGATTTTGACGACATCCGACGAGAGGTATGTAGCGATCATTCTTTTATTGAAGTTGAGTTATGAGACCTTAGACGTGAGGTAGATGATGTTCGTGCTTATTTGGGTGAGCACAAATAAACCATTGTTAATGGGTCATGCTCTATCGGCACCATCAACATTGGCACAATCCAAGTGCCTAAATCTACTACCTACAATGACACTCATAATGCCACGAAAGTTGAGAATTTCCTCTTCGGCTTAGAACAATACTTCGAAGTCAAGTTTGTTCGAGATGATGCAGCAAGGATTTGCACTGCCCCCACATTCCTACGAGATGCCGCTCAACTATGGTGGCGTCGCAAGCACGGCCACATTGGCAAAAGTATTTGCTTGATTGACACTTGGGAGGACTTTAAATGAGAGTTAAAGAAGCACTTCTGCCCAAGCAATGCCGAGAAGGAAGCTCAAGGTCATCTCCGACGATTAAAGCAAGAAGGGACCATCCATGACTACATCAAGGAGTTCACAACTCTTATCCTTGAGATTGAGGACATGTTTGACAAAGATTCTCTCTTTTATTTCATGGATGGATTAAACGATTGGGCTAAAGTTGAACTTGAGAGATGTAATGTGCAAAGCTTGGATGAAGCCATTGTCGCTGCCGAGTCTCTCGTAGAATACAACACCCAATCCAAAGAAAAGCGATCCAACCAGGGTAAGAGTGGGGGAGAAAAATCTGGACACAAGAATCAAGGGTTAAAGGATAAAGGAAATGTTAAAGCTTTGTGGCATGGTGAAAGGCATGATTAAGGTAAGTCTGATTCTCCCAAACCAAAAACCCCGTGTTTCATTTATAATGGTTCCCATTGGATGAAGGATTGCCCCAAACGCAAGACCCTCAATGCCATCATGAGCCAGTTTGAAGATGACTCTTCACAAGATAAGCAAGGTCAGATCGAGATGGGATCACTTCGAATCATAGCAACCATAAAGGGGAAAAGCGCACAACTTTATGTCGACCATAAGGGTTTGCTATATGTCCAAATCACCATTAACGGGAAGTAATCTAGAGCCATGTTAGACACCAGAGCTTCCCACAACTTCATTTCCATAGAAGAGGCCAAGCGGCTTGGCCTCAAGCTAACAAGTAAGGGCGGAACCCTTAAAGTAGTGAACTCACCAGCAAAACCAATTGCCGGCATTGCTAAAGGCATTCCCACAACCCTTAGTGCATGGAAAGGAAGCATTGACTACTCCATAGTCCCCATGGACGACTTCCAAGTGGTACTAGGCATGGAGTTCTTTGATAAGGTACAAGCCTTCCTATTCCCCGCTTCTAACTCACTCGGAATACTAGAGGGAGGAAAGGCCTACACCATACCTACGGAACGAGCTCGATGATTGGAGGATTAGGCCTTATCTGCATTACAAATCAAGGAAGATATGAAATCTGACCCCAGCTACCTTGTTACCATCCGTGAGCTCAAGGATAGGGATGTCAACCCCAAGGGCACCTTGCCCACCAAGGTGGCACAAGTCCTCGAAGCGTTTAAGAACATCATGCCACAAGAACTACTGAAGAGACTCCCACCTAAGCATGAGGTGGATCATGAGATTGAGTTGGAGCCAAATGCCAAGCCCCTTGCTTTGGCACCATACCGTATGGCACCATACCGTATGGCACCACTTGAATTGTAGGAGCTACGTAAACAGCTTTATGACCTGTTGGATTCAGGCTACATCCAACCCTTGAAGTCTCCCTATGGTGCCCCAGTACTCTTCCAAAAGAAGAAAGATGGAAGTCTCCGCATGTGCATCGACTACCGAGCATTGAACAAGGTCACCATAAAGAACAAATATCCAATACCGTTGATCTTAGATCTCTTCGACCAGCTTGGTGATGCACGATGGTTCTCGAAGCTAGACCTGCGCTTGGGATACTATCAAGTATGCATTGCAGTTGGAGATGAGGCTAAAACAACATGCGTGACAAGGTATGACTCTTTTGAATTCTTGGTTATGCCATTTGGTCTCACTAATGCACCGACAACCTTTTGCACACTTATGAACAAGCTATTTCATCCCTTCCTTGATCGATTCATGGTCGTATACCTAGACGACATCGTGGTGTATAGCAAGACACTCGATGAACACTTGCAGCACTTACGACAAGTCTTCCAAGTGTTACATGACAATGAACTCTATGTTAAGAGAGAAAAGTGCTCATTCGCCACACAAGAAGTAGAGTTCCTTGGCCACCACATTCGGGATGGATAGCTTATGATAGATCCAGTAAAGGTAAAAGCCGTCATGGATTGGGAGCCATCAACAAGAATTTCGGAATTAAGATCCTTCCTCGGTCTAGCCAACTACTACCGTCGGTTCATCAAAGGGTAGTCAGCAAGGACAACATCCTTGACCGACCTATTGAAGAAGGATCGTGCATGGAGATGGACAGAACAATGTCAACATGCCTTTGATGGTTTAAAGAAAACCATCTCTGAGGAGTCGATCCTTAGCCTTCCACATTCGAGTAAAGTCTTAGAGGTACATACTGATGCTTTTGACTTTGCCATTGGAGGTGTTCTTATGCAGGATAACCATCCCATTGCCTTTGAAAGCTGGAAGCTGAATGATACGGAGCATCATTATACTATGCAAGAGAAGGAGATGACAACCATTATCCACTGCCTATGGACATGGTGACATTACTTACTTGGCTCACACTTCTCCATCCTAACTGACAATGTGGCTACAACTTACTTCCAAACTTAAAAGAAGTTAAGCCCGAAGCAAGCTTGGTGGCAAGATTTCCTTGCCGAGTTCGACTTCTAGCTGAAGTACAAGCCAGGTAAGGCTAATGTGATAGCCGATGCACTTAGCAGGAAAGTGGAGCTTAGTTCGTTAACTCTCAGTCAACCTGAGGGCCTCCTCATCTCTCGCATCAAGGAAGGCATAGACAAGGATCCCAATATGCAAAACCTTGTCAAATTGGCCCGTAAAGGCAAGACTCGACTATTTTAGGAAGATAATGGGCTACTTTTGACCGCTGACAACCTAATCATGGTTCCCCTGTATGGAAATTTAAGGAGGGAGATCATGAAAGAGTGTCATGATACTCGATGGGTAGGACATCTTGGTGTTGCACGCACCCTTGCCCTTCTTCAATCCACCTACTACTGGCCATAAATGCGGGACGACATGGAAGCATACGTTCAAACATGCCTTGTTTGCCAGCAAGACAAGGTTGATCTACACCACCTTGTAGGTCTTTTGAAACCCTTGCCAATTGCCAAAAGACCATGAAAAAGCTTATCCATAGACTTCATCATGGCCTTGCCCAAGTCTGAAGGTTATGGGGGTATCATGGTGATTGTAGATCGATTTCGCAAGTATGCTACATTCGTTCCAGTTTCTCGGGATTGCACCGCAGAGGAAGCTGCCCATGCTTTCCTCAAACACATCATCAAACTTTGGGGAGTACCATGCAATAATGTAAGTGATCGAGACTCACATTTCACTGGAAGGTTCTGGATACAACTCTTCAAACTCTTAGGGACCGATCTCAACTTCTCCACTAGTTTCCATCCCCAAAGTGATGGCCAAACTGAGTGTATCTATGGACTATTGGAGCTGTATTTGAGGCACTATGTAAGTGCCCATCAATAGGATTGGGCCAAGTTAATTGACGTGGCTCAATTTTCCTACAATCTCCAGAGGAGCGAGGCCACGGGTAAAAGTGCCTTCGAGATTGTTACCGGCCAACAGCTCATGACACCACATGCCATGGCCTCCACATACAGTGGTAAGTGCTCCATGGCACATCAAATTGCCAAGGAATGGCATGAGTAAGCTAATATTGCCAGGGCTCACCAAGATAAAGCTGCTCAGAAGATAAAGAAATAGGCGGATCACAAACGGAGGCATATTGAGTACCAAAAGGGAGACAAAGTGCTTGTCAAGCTACTCACACAACAATTCAAGTTCCATCGCAAAGTTCACAAAGGGCTTATTCGAAGGTACAAAGGCCCCTTTCCAATCATAAAATGCATTGGAAAAGTCTCTTATCAAGTACAACTACTGCCCAATCTCAAAATCCATCCTGTCTTCCATGTGAGTTTCCTCAAGCCGTACCATGAAGACATGGAAGACCCTGAGAGGAATAAATCCAAACGAGCACCAACGCCCGTTACCACTGCCTTCAACAAGGAAGTAGAAAGCATCCTTGCAAATCGAAGGATATGGAGAAGGGGTGTACCCAATTATACAGAGTACCTTGTGAAATGGAAGGGACATCCTCACGAGGAGGCCAATTGGGAACGGGAGGACACACTATGACAATTTCCCGACGAAATCCAGCGCTATAAAGAGAAAGCAACGATGAGGACATCGCCAAATTAAGTGGGGGAGAATGTCACGGGCCGACAAATGCAGACCCAATCCATCAAAGGGGTCCAAACCCATTACTAAAGGCCCGAAGGACCCGAGAAGATTCCCCAGCATATTTCATTTACACAATTTTAGAATGTAATATTCCCCAGCATATTCCATGTATACAATTCTAAAATGTAATATTCCCTAGCATATTCCTTGTAATTATCTAGGATGGAAAGATTTTAGATCCAAGGCAAAGGGCTATAAAAACCCCAAGCCTCATTCATTTGTATCATTAAGCATTCAAGCATCAATCCAATCTCTCCTTCTCCAAGCTTCTAAAATTCCTCTTAACACTTTGCTCTCTCTCTTTAGGCTTACTAGCAACTTTCCCTTGAAGTTGTCTAGTACCGCACGGGTTTAGAGTGTCTCCAAACTCACCCTGTGACAAATAATTGCTAAATTAAGGACCTTGTGACAATGGGCCAAAGGCCCATTCCAAGCCTAAACGTTTCCCCAACTTGACACAAGCTAGCAACCCACGGCCTTACTGCATTCACAAGGGCATTCTCCATTACCATTCTTGCAACCCTTGTCGATTAGCAGTCCACACTCTATTACCCATGACAAAGTATTGATAGGGTTCGACCCACCCTGTGCCTATCAATCAATTAGAGCCCACTAAAGGACCTATAAATACCCTAAGCCTCCAAGGATTCCAGGTAATTTCTTTCCCTTTCCTTATTTCCTAATTTTCTTTCCTTTTGGGCTCGAGCCTAGCACTCCCATAGCCTTTATCTGTCTTACAAGAGCACAAGCCCACTAGACTAAAGAACGCTTAATCACTTGTCTTTGAGCTAGTTGTGATACATTTAGATATAAGGTATTAAGATTTACAAAATGAAACATATGAGAAGATAATACTAGTTATGCTTGGATTCACCCTTAAGAGCCCAACCAAGAGCTTATAAGCAGCACATAAAACATTAAAAATATCTACGGAAGAAAGAATATTCAAATGATAAATACAGCTATAGGTAAATGAAAAGGTATATAAAACAATGATGGGTGCTATAAATGGCTTTTGTTGATCTTGACAATACAATAGCAGTTATTTCCCTTATTGCTAAAGTTGATTATATGGAATGGTGAAAGGTTAGCTATCTTTAGCCATCTTATAGTTGCTGGTTAATGGTTCAAAAATATGCACTCTCCTAAGCAAAGAGATATAGATCCACAATGGCCATATGATTGAAGAAAAAAAAAAGGGTAAGAGCTTATAATATATAATTCATATTTTCTTATTTTAACAATTTAATGTTTTATGTAAAATAGTTTCTTGATATTGTATTACAACCTTTATAATTAAATAGTATTATATTCAAATCATACTATTCATATATTTACTTCTTTATCTTTATATTTTTAAAAATAATAGTTTAAATCATATTAATAATAAAAATATTATGCATTTATATAAAAAGTAAAATTTAATAAACTTATTCAATTTATATAAACTTAATAAATTTAATAAAAATAATAGTTTAAATCCCATTCAATTTAAAAACTTAGATTGTTGGATGAGATTCAAGAATGTATTATATATCACACTCTAAGACAACTAATATCAAATCAATTAGGCAAGGATACTTTTTGATTTAATGTTGGAAGGAGTTATCAACTTAATTTTATTTTTTACAATAACAGCTATCAAATATCTATGTAAACTTGTAGACAATAATTTGGTGAGAGAGTGGACTACATGCCAAATGTTGTGGCCTATGACAAAATCATTAATTGTGTGTACAAAGACAAGTTCCTAAGAGAGGCCTTGAATCTTTTGTTGCCTTTTTTGACCAAGGATCTTGTCACTAGGTGATTCACAAGAAAGTTCAGCTCTATGAGTTGTCCCTTCCCTTTATTAAGGGTTTTAGAACGACCTACTTTTATTATAAGAGCTCAGCTCATCAAAGGGATATTGAAACCTTAGGACTCGTTTAGAGAGAGAACCCAATCTCTAGGTTAATGAAAAAAATTAGCTTGTAATTTTATTAGTCACTTGGTCCTTTAAATAAGACAAATTTACTAGAAAATAGAAACCCTCTAATTTTGGATCTAAACTCTGAAATTTAAGGAATAACCTAATCCAGTAGATAAGTCTCTAGCAAATCCAAACAACTTCAAGATGAAGTAGAAAAATAAAAACTTAAACTAGAAATTAATTAGCACGTCTTTTATACACACGCCCAACAAATGAGTCCATAACATCACTCTCCCCTTGAAGAAAGAGCTTGTTTGTAAGCTTAAAGGCTGGATATACATTGCGGAATTGATCCAAAGATTCCCAAGCTGAGTTAGCAATATCAGTTTCAGTCCAATGGACTAACAGCTCCCAGTTACCATGATTTAGATGAGCTCACAAGACCACAACAAGAGTTGGGATGACTTGACCATTGTTAACCAGAGGCAATGATGCAAAAGAGTAGGTGGCATGCCTTATGTGGTTTCAAAAGAGAGACATGGAAGACATCATGGAGCTTAGAGTCAATTAGTGATTAAAGCTTGTAAGTAACAAACCCCACACGTTGTAGGATGGGAAAGGGGCCATAAAACTTTGGAAACAACTTATGGCGATGCTGTCCATCAAGAGAGTGTTGACGGTATGGCTATAAACAAAGCTAAACCCAATCCCTAATGTTATATTCAACATGTCGATGCCCCTTATCATAATACTCCTTCATGTGGTCTTGAGCTTGTTGTAGTTTACTCTTAATTTGATTGAGCACCAAGTCATGGTTGGCTAAGGCGTTGTCAACCACCTCAACATAAGAGGAACTCAGAACATAAGACAACAAGTGCGAGGAGGGTCGCATTCATACACAACTCAAAAGGGAGTCTCTTGTAGAGCTGAATGGAAAGACGTGTTATAGAAATATTTAGCTCATGGTAACCAATCAACCCAACTTTTTGGATGGTCCCCCACAAAGCATCTCAAATACATCGCAATTGTGCAATTAACAACCATTATTTGCCCATCAGATTATGGATGATATGATGAAGAAAAGACTAATTTAGTTCCACACAGGCGAAAAAGTTTTTTCTAGAAGGTACTAGTGAAAGCTACATCACGATCAGAAGTAATGGATTTCAGTATGCTATGAAGATGAACAATGTTCTCTAAAAAAATATTCACAACTCGAGTAGTAGTATAC
This sequence comes from Rhizophora mangle, assembly GCA_037832345.1. Classification (NCBI taxonomy): domain Eukaryota; kingdom Viridiplantae; phylum Streptophyta; class Magnoliopsida; order Malpighiales; family Rhizophoraceae; genus Rhizophora; species Rhizophora mangle. Next base: position 580,417 of record JBAPLJ010001673.1, on the reverse strand, counting down.
GGATGTGCCAAGGGGATAAAGTGTGCATATTTAGAGAAACGATCCACTACCACAAATAAGACCATCTTTCCCCATGCTTTGGGCAGCCCATCAATAAACTCCATTCAAATATCGACCCATATTTGCGAAGGGAGGGCCAATGGCTAAAGTAGATTGGTAAGTGTCAAGTTATCTGTCTTATGATGTTGACAAGTAGGACAAGAGGCTACATATTGGGCAATAATAGCTTTCATTCCCTTCCAGTAGAAATTGCTACGGATCCTATGTAGAGTTTTTTGTACCCCTTCATAAGTGCTATCATGAAAATTGGATAATACTATAGAAATCAAGGAGGAAGAGGATGATAAATAAATATAGTCCTTGTAAAGGAGAAGGCCATCATGAGTAGACTAAGGGGTCGCCAACTCGCCATTGGTAACCTTAGTGAACAACCCTTGTAATAACTGATCATTAGTGATCTCATCATGAATTAGCTTTAACTAGTAGAAGGTGAGGCTGACTTATAGCATTTAAGAGCTTGTCCTCGTAAAAGCACCTATATAATGCATCAACAATCTTATTTTAGTGTCCTGCACGATATTCCACCACAAAATCAAAGCCCATCAGCTTGCTAATCCAATGTTGTTGAGGCGAAGTAAAAATGCGTTGTTCTAGCAAAAACTTCAAATTGTAATGATCAGTACAAATAAGAAAGCGTCGACCCCATAAATATAGCCTCTAATGTTGCACTGCCTTTACCAACCCGATCAACTCCCATTCATAAGCCGCCAACTTGTGATGTCTCATGGCCAATTGTCAGCTGAAAAATGCAATAAGGTGATTGTTTTGCTAAAGGACAACCCGATGCCCTTTCTGGATGCATCACATTCTGCAATGAATTGTTGCTCAAAATCAGACAATTGCAAAATTTGTAGTAGCAAGTGCTTGCTTTAATTAAGTAAATGAAGTCATGGCAACTTCATTCCATTGAAAAGTATTTCACTTCAACATGCTGGTTAAAGGCACAGCCTACTGTCCATAATCTTTAATAAATTTTCGGTAGTAATCTATTAACCCAAGAATCCCCTTAAGGTTGTAACTAACTGTGGTTGTGGCCAGTTTGTAATTGCCTCAATTTTGCTCTGGTCAACTCCTGTAGCTGAGATAACATGGCCAAGGTATGCAACTTGGGTTTCTCTGAAAGAACATTTAAATTTCTTTAGATATAGTTGATGGGTACACAACAAGTCAAATGTGACATGCAATTGTGCTAGATGCTCATCCCAAGTGCCGCTGTAAATCAAGATATCATCAAAGAAAGCCAAAATAAATTTGTGCAAATGGGCTTGAAATACCTTATTCATAAGAGCTCGAAAAGTGGAGGGGGCATTCGATAACCCAAAGCGCATAACCAGAAATTCAAAGTGTCCATGATGGGTGTGAAATGTTGTCTTCTCAACATTTGAGGCATTAATGCGCACTTAGTGATAGCTCGACTTCAAGTTTAACTTGGTGAAGAATTCAAACCTATGTAGTTTATCCAACAACTCATCTATCATCGGCATAGGAAATTTATCTTTCACAGTTTTGACATTGAATTCTCTATAATTGACACAAAATCACTAAGACCTATCGTGTTTTCTAACCAATAACACGGGTGAGGAGAAGGGGGATATACTTGGCCGGATGATCCCTTGCTGCAACATTTGTGCATATTGCCTCTCTATCTCATCTTTCTCAAGGTGCGGGTATCGATATGGTCGTACCATTGTTAGACCCAAAGCTGACTCAAGGCATATTCGATGATCACAATTGCAGATTGGGGGTAGACCAGTTGGTTCTTGAAATAAATTAGCTAGCATACTGAAACAATAATTGTTTAAGCTGGGCAAGGCAAGAATCCATTTATTTAAGTGAATGAAGGTGGTGCTGGTTTGGAGTTTTGAGCCCATGGAGCACAATCCACCTTCCATTAGCATCAAAGTTCATAGTGAGAGAGACAAAATCCCAGAGTATTGGTCCCAACATTTGGAGCCATTTAATTCATAGTACTAAATTAAAACCAACCAGGGGAAGCATAAAAAATCAGCAAAAGGGTTATTATTATCAATTGAGAAGAGAACCTTTTGATAAAGGCTGCTGTTATGCACATTCTCCCCATTTGCCACTGATATAATCGTGCAAGAATTTGGTTGGAGTTGTATCCCAAGGTATTTGGCTACTATTAAACTAATAAAATTGTGGGTACTCCCTGAATCTACTAATCGACGTAGTGGCAAGTCTTGGTTAATAGCCTTGATTTGGATTGTAGTTGCCCCCTTTTGTCTTATGATGGCATGAAGTGAGATCTCTGGTTCCACCTCAGACTCAAGTGCTAATTCCTCCCAGTTCTGTTTGGCCAACTTAAGCCAAAAAAGCTTGGCCAACTTAAGCCAAAAAAGCTTCTTATATTGGTGTGCTGCTGAATATGGCTCGTCACAATTATAACAAAGCCCTCGTGCCCTTCTACCATTTCAACTCTTATCAGTTTCTTAATGAAAGGCGAGGTAGGACTTACAATTTTGTTGTCGGTCTGCACTCTCATACTATTGTTGTTCCTAATGGGAGGTGTTGCCTGTGTCATGTTTAATGAAGGAATGCCTTAGTTGCCTTGCCACATTCCCTTCTTATGTACTAGTTCTCGCAACACTTTCTATTTGGCTTCAAAGGCTCTAGCTAGATGCATGGCATAGGCTACATCATGTGGTGCATGAAGCTCCACATCTAAGCAAATTGAATTGGACAATCCCATGGTGAATAAACTTACATGCTAGTTTGTTCTAACGAATCAACTTGCTTGTGCCAATCGCTCCTAAAATTGGCTCTGATAATCCTTAATTGACCTTGTCTGTTTAAGATTAACCAGCTCCCCTCAGGGGTTGCTACATGCCAGAGGGCCAAATTGAAGCAAACAATACTCCTAGAACCCATTCCAATTGATTGAGGGTTGCTTAAATTCCAACTAGTGATACCACAATTGCGCCTCCCTAAGGAGTTCGAATGTGGCTAGCCCCACCTTGTCTGCTTCCATGGCGCGTTAATTAGCGAAAAACTTTTCACACCAATGTAACTAGATTAAGGGATCTTTTATACCAATATAAATTGGGAAATCCTACTTCATATATTGAGGCATCATTCTCCCGTCGGTTGCCATACCAACCCCTATTGTTGGATTACTTACATTAATCGCAAGTAGTGTTTGCTCTTGTGGTGGGTTATGGCTTGTGATTTTTGATTTCATACGCATACTTTTAGGGAGGCCTGCCATTATCTCTTTTAATTGTAATGAGAGTTCTTGCATTTGATTTCCCAGCCGTCACTCTACCTCAGCAACCCTAGCATCACTCGTGGCTTATGCGTCTTTAAGGAATGCACGTAGTCTATCCTTGGTTTGAGAGTCGCCCATTGTGTTTGGCTTTGATACAATTTGTTGCCTTCCCTGACCAAGGATCTTATCACCAAGAAATTTACAAGAAATTTCGGCTCTATGAGTTGTCTCTTCCCTTTATTAAAGAGAACTCAATCTCTAAGTTAATGATAAAATTTAGCTTGTAATTTTATTAGTCACTCGGACCTTTAAATAGGACAAGTTTACTAGAAAATAGAAACCCTATAATTTTGAATCTAAACTTTGAAATTTAAGGAATAACTTAATCTAGTAGATAAGTTTCCAACAAATCCAAACAACTTCAAGATAAAGTAGAAAAATAAAAAATTAAATTAGAAATTAATTAGCATGTCTTTTATACACATGCCCAACAAATGAGTCAATAACATCTTTCCTCCAAAATGTTGAGTTGAAGCATTAAGCTTTTTGCCTTATGTCTTAAGCTCCAACTCTTTAATTCACATATCATGTAATTTGAGCAAGTGAGAGGATGCTATTAGGATGTTTGATGAAATTGTTGAGATTAATATGATATCATGCAAAATGTATTGATTCACTTAACAAAATAAGGAAAGTAAAGTTCAAACATTCTAAACAAAACTTTAAGTTCAAACATAATATATTCAGTCTAACCTTATTAGTCAATTGTTTCTGTCATTTAAAACAAGTGGATTTTGGTTTCACTAATGTTAGAAGGATGTTTAAACTTGGTCATGAACCTAATGTCTTCACTTTTAATTCCCTTCTTAATGGCATTATTGTGGATGAAAAGCCATGTGAATTGATGAGATGTGGCACAAAGGGTGCAGACTTGATTTAGTTACTTATACTAGTTTCGTCAATGGGTTTAGTGCAGAAGGTGGAATCTCCCAAGCTATGAGGATATTTGATTTCATGTTCAAAAAGGGCTACTGACCTAATTTAATTGTCTACAACACCCTTGTCAAAGGTTTATGCAGATCTGGAAACTATAATGCAGCTCTTCAGGTGCTCAAGAAGTTGGAGGAAGGGGATTTTGAGCCAAATGTAGTGGTATACGACACTATCATTGATGGTCTTTTTGATAATGCAACATGCAAGAAAGGGATGATTTTAGAGGCAGAACAAGTGGTCAAAAAAATGATCCTTAAGGACATAGAGCCAAATGTTTTCACATACAATGCTTTAATGAATGGCCTATGCTTACACAATCAAATGGATGATGTTGTTCAAAGTAATGTAAGAGAACAGATCAAATATTAATGTTGTCACATTTACCATTCTTATTGATGGCTTTCTTAGACTTGGCATGTATAAAGTTGCAAGAGTTTTGTTTTCTATTCTATCTGTCAAAGGATTTTTGCCAACATTCCTTCATATAACACTCAATCAAAGGACTTTCTAAAGGAGGACAGCTCAATGATGCATACAAGTTGTCTAAGACCATGCATATGCATGACTTATTTCCAAATGAACACTCCTACAATATAATGATACAATGTTTTCTAAACAACAAGGTAATATTACGTGTAATTCTTCATGAAATGGTTTCTTGGGGGCTCTCTGCAGATTCATCCACATCAAGTTTGTTGATGAATTTGGTTTCTTATAGCAAGACTACAAGAATTTTTGTTTGAAAGCTATTAATGTTGCAATGCTCTTTAGTCTTGCTATTCCATGGAATCAGGGTTGCTACTTCTCTTGATGGTGATGTCTTCACATCAGTTTTCTCTTTAATTCATCTTATTATTTGAGCATTTCCCTATTTTACTTTGTAGATGATGGTGATGTTAATTGATCTTTCTTTTATACATCCAAGTTTATTGTATTCACCTATGAATCCCTCTTGGCATACTCATTCATAATTTGTCCTGCTCACTAGACGTTGGTGAAAGTACATTCCTGTAAGCAAAATGATTAAGCAGTGAATTTGCATAAGAAAATTTTAAAAACAAAGTTATGATGTTGGTTCAATAAGCTATATTTGTTTCAAACATTCTGTCAGATGTATACCTAGGTTCCCTTTTATGAATTTAAAATTGTTGCATCTACCAAAATCAAAGTCAAATCTTAAATTACAAATAGGGAACTAAAGATCTTGATGGTGCCACCATTTTGCTACCATATTTTAATTATTCCAAGTCTGCAGAGATTTACCTCAACAACTTGAAAGTTGGTTATGACAATTAAGGGCTATTCTAAGATGCTATCTCTCCTTCCAGAAGCTTTTTCACATTTTGAAATATCATTAGCTTACAAATCAAGCAAATTAGTCATTACGTGATAGCTTAAGTGGCTAATGATTATTCCAATTCAAATTTTAATTTGAAATTAAGTTGTAAAAACTATACAATCCCAATAAGGATGTTATAATTTTGAGTTCTTATACTATGTATATATATTATGAAATTGAATCAATGAATAGCATTTACTTCTGTCAATCTCAAGCACCTTTCCTTGCTTTTTATTCCTTGTGTTTCACCTATTTCTATTTAGTCCAGAAGCATAAAGTAAACCCATCATTGGAATTGAAACCAATAGTGGTATCAAAGCTTGAAGGTCTGATTTTAGTGAGCTAAAGAGAGCTCAAACACACAAAAACACAAAGGAGTTAGTCATCACAGACCCTTACATGACTTCAACCAACACTTTCCTCCTCTACCTTCAAAATTCATTGGTGAAAATTACACTCAATGGACTGTTATGATGAAGGCTTACCTAGGAGCCTTTGGCCTTTGGGAAGTTACTGAAAATGGGATCTGAATCTTTCTCTTTACCAACAAACCCTACTATAGCTAAATTGAAGCATCACAATTAACAAGTCTATGAGCAATACAAGGCTTTGACTTGCATTCACTCATTTGTCACAAAAACCATCTTTAATAGGATAATGGCATGTGATGCAACAAAAGAAGCTTGAGATAGACTAAAAGAGGAATTTGGTGATAGCTCCAAGACTAAAACTAGGTAACTCCTTAATCTTAGGAGAGAGTTTGAGTTCCTTAGAATGAATGATACTAAAACTATGAAGGACTATAGTGACAAGTAGGTGAAAGTAGTTAACCAAATAAGGATGTTGGGAGAGGACTTTCTAGATAGAAACATAGTCCAAAAGGTCCTTGTGAGTATTCCATAAAGGTTTGAATCCAAAATCTCATCTCTAAAGGACTCTAAAGATCTTAATGTCATTTCTTTGAGTGAACTTATCAGTGCCTTTCAAGCTCAAGAACAAAGAAGCCTTATGAGGCAAGAAGACACAATTGAGGGAGCTTTCCAAGCTTCCCACAAATAGAAAAGTCAAGCCAAAAGGAGAAATGGTGGTACGTAGGCTAGCAAGGAAGCTAAAACTACTAAAGGCATTAGTAAAAGATAATACTCACCATGTGAGTATTACAAAAGAACCAATCACTTGTCTAAATTCTGCTGAAAAAAACCAGACACTATATGCAAGCTTTGTAATAAAAAGGGGCACTCTGAGAGGATTTGTAGAAACAAAGACCAGATGTCTCAACAAAAGCCACAACAATCCAATCAAGAAGCATATGTTGCTGATAAGGACCAACTTACAGAAGAGTACTTGTTTGTAGCAACTTTAAACACCAAAAAGAATGTAGTAGGAGTTTGGCTAGTGGATAGTGGTTATACCAACCATATGTCTCCTGCACTTGAAGTCTTTAAAACCCTTGACTAGAATTTTAAGTCTAAGGCAATGAAGAGTATCTTGATGTGCAAGGTAAAGGTACTGCTATTGTTCAAACTCTTATAGGTATCAAATGCATTACCAATGTACCTTTTACTGCTATTGTTCAAACTCTTACAGGTATCAAATGCATTACCAATGTACCTTTTGTGCCTAACATCAATAAAAATTTACTTAGTGTTGGGCAACTTCTAGAAAAAGGTTTTTCTCAGATATTTAGAGATAAAACTACATCATTTGTGATGATATAGGTGCTTACTTCATCAGTGTGCTTGTGAATGGAAAAGGCTTCCATTTAGACACAAAGAAACTGTCTCATCTTGCTTTACCTATCATGATAGATGATTCATCTTTATGGCACAAAAGACTTGGTCATTGTCACTATACTGCACTTTAAAAGTTACAACAAAGAAAGCAAGAGAATTATTTTCCCCACATAACTTTGCTTGATTCTACTTATGTATGTAAGACTTGCCAATTAAGGAAGTAGACTAGACTTCCCTTTTCCTTAACTCAATCTTCTAGAGCTAAAGGGAGGTTGGACCTTATTTACTTAGACCTTTGTGGTCCTATGAGAACCAATTCTCTCAATGGCAATACCTACTATATCCTATTTATTAATGACTTCTCCCAATTCTCTCAATGGTAGTACCTACTATATCCTATTTATTGATGACTTCTCCAAGTAATATTGGATTTTCTTTCTCAAAAAGAAGACATAGGTGCCTACTATCTTTTAAAACTTTAAAACTTGGATAAAGAAACAATTTGGACAACCAATTAAGGCCATTAGAAAAGATAATGACTCAGAATATATCTCTAGTAAATTCAAGGCATTCTAAATCTCTGCTAGCATACAACAATAACTAACAACTCCTTACTCACCCCAACAAAATGGGGTGTGTGAAAGGAAAATTAGAATAATAATGGAAATGGCTAGATGCTTAATGGCAAAAAAAAAACTTACCTAAGAAGTTTTAGGCTAAAGTTGTAGCAACCTCTGTCTATCTCTTGAATAGGTTGCCAACTAAGTCTCTATCTTTTCTGACTCCCTTTAAGGCTTGGTTTGATAACAAGTCTTCTTTAAGTCACCTAAAGGTATTTGGCAGCATTTGCTATGCTATTGTGCCTAAAAGAAAAAGAACCAAGTTGGATCACAAAGTCATTCCTACCATTTTCATTAGTTACTCAAACACATCTACAAATTACAGAATCTATGATGTGACTACTAGCAAAATCTCTATTAGCAAAGATCTTAGATTCCATGAAAGTGAAAAATGGAATTAAGACCACTCAAAAGTTCAAACTAAGGAAAGTTAGCACTCACAAGATCTCCAAATACAGGAGCAAGATCTTTACTCCTCTAGAGAGGAAGATGTTGATCATTTGCCTGTATGGGGAACTAAAAGCTTGATAGATGTCTATAAGAGATGCAATGTTGTACTCCTTAAACCCTTATCATATCAAGAAGCATTAAACATAGCAAAATGGAGAAAAGCAGTACAAGAGGAGATGAATTACATCTGTAAAATTGACACTTGGTAGCTGGTTTCAAAACCAAATAACAAGAAGTCAATAGTAGTCAAATGGATCTACAAAATTAAGCTAAATGCTAATAGCTTTGTCAACAAACTTAAGGCTAAACTTGTGACAAAGGGCTTTACTCGGCAACCTAGTGTGGATTACACTAAAACCTATGCACCTTTTGCTAGATTGGATACTATAAAGCTCCTACTTGCAGTTACAGCACACCAAGGCTGTTAAGGTAGTTAAGGGCTGTTTCAAAAGGTTGTCTCTCCTTCCAAAAGCTTTTTCACATTTTGAAATATCATTAGCTTGCAAATCAAGCAAATCAATCATTTTGTGATAGCTTAAGTGGCTGATAATTATTTCAATTCAAATTTCAATTTGAAATTTAAATTGTAAAACTTGCATAATCACTCTTTATTTTGAATTTTGAGTTCTTATACTATATATATATATATATATTATGAAATTGAATTAATGAATAGCAACTTCTTCTGTCAATCTCAAGCTCATTTCCTTACTTCTTGTTCCTTGTATTTCACAAGTTTTTGTTCAATCCAAAAGCAAAAAGTAAACCCATCCTTGGAATTGAAACCAAAAGGAACCTAGTTTCTTTTTTATGTAGTACCAATCTTTGCTGCGAGGGATACAGATGTCTGCATCAAATTTATTTTGCTTACAATCCATTGCGTACGACATATTTTTTGACAATGCTATTAAGACTGCTTCAGAAAGCTTGTTTACGGACTTAAAAGCACAATAAATGTATGCATTGCCATTGAGTAATAAATGTTATGGCTTATGGTGCTGCTTTTCTTAATTTCTTGTCCCTATTCTTCTAGAAGTGGAGCAACAACCTTTGTTTTACCAGGTAGAATTAGAGTCATCTTAGTCTCGATGATCCTCTCTGATGTTAACAGAGAATAAAGGACCTCGTTGAAAGAAGAATTGCAGAGAAGGAGAAGAAGAACTCGTTTTTGCCGTAAAATTTTTGCACTAATGACAATACATTCATTTCATTCAAAGTACCCTTTTTAAGGGATTTGATACATTGATTTAGTACAAAAGGAATGATGATTACAACACATCTTCCATACCTCCATGTTGGCTTCAACAAGTAACTTGAATGGAACAAATTTTACCTGATCTCACTATCTTTGGATTGATGTTTCTGCTTTTGCAAAACTACATGCAAGCATGTATTTTTGCAATCAAACTAAACAACAAAAGGAGTTGTTGCTGTAAAGTTCATTCCACTTTCTTAATCAACTTTCTTAATCAGCAAGTTTCCCATCTTCTTCTTCACTTCAAGGTTGCATTGCTGGATTGGAACGGGAGTGAAACTAGTTCTGTCAACATTCTCTCTCTTTTCAATCAGATTGTCAAACGAGCCTTTGCCTTTAATTTTTAATTTTACAAATCTTTTTTGCAGCAATTGCCAGGTTGAAGAGATCACGTTTGCAGGCTGTAGGCTGCCTTTGATTGGCACACTTCTGTATCAATTAGAGTGCTGAAGTTGCCATTGCAGCAAATTCTAGTTCTAATAAATATTTTCAAAAGCTAATGGGCTTGATTTTCTTTTTTTCTAGTATTTTGGATTCTTTTTGCTGCACCTCAAATATTTTTTCTATGGTGCCCCATAGACTCGGTGCATGACCACCTGAAATGTGAGCAATAGCTGCTGAATTAAGGACCTTGTGACAATGGGCCCAAGGCCCGTTCCAAGCCTAAACGGTTCCCCAGCTTGACGAAAGCTAGCAACCCACGGCCTCACTGCATTCACAAGGGCATTCTCCATTACCATTCCTGCAACCCTTGTCGATTAGCAGTCCACACTCTATTACCCATAACAAAATATTGATAGGGTTCGACCCACCCTGTGCCCATCAATCAATAAGAGCCCACTAAAGGACCCATAAATACCCTGAGCCTCCAAGGATTTCAAGTAATTTCTTTCCCTTTTCCTTATTTCCTAAGTTTCTTTCCTTTTGAGCTCAAGCCTAGCACTCCCATAGCTTTTTATCTGTCTTACAAAAGCACAAGCCCACTAGACTAGAGAATGCTTCATCACTTGTCTTTGAGCTAGTTGTGATACAATTAGATACAAGGTACTAAGATTTACAAAATGAAACATATGAGAAGATAATACTATTTATGCTTGGACTCACCCTTAAGAGCCCAATCAAGAGCTTATAAGCAGCACATAAAACATTGAAAACATCTACAGAAGAAAGAATATTGAAACAATAAATATAGCTACAGACAAATGAAAGGGTATATAAAATAATGGTGGGTACTATATATGGCTCTTGTTGATCTTGATAATATAATAGCAGTTATTTCCATTGTTGCTAAAGCTGATTGTGTGGAATGGTGAAAGGTTAGTTATTTTTACCCATCTTATAGTTGTTGGTTAATGGTTCAAAAATATGCACTATCCTAGGTGAGGAGATATAGACTCACAATGGCCATATGATGAAAAAGAAAGAAAGAAAAAATCTTCAAGATTTTAAGTCATGTTAAATTATAATATATGATTCATATTTTATTATTTTTTTAACAATTTGATCTTTTAGATAAAATAATCTCTTAATATCATATTAAAATTTTTATAATTAAATAGTATTATATTTAAATTACATTACTTTCATATTTATTTTTTTATCTTTATATTTTTAAAAATTATAATTTAAACTATTTTATAATAAAAATATTATATATTCATATAAGAAGAAAAATTTAATAATTTTGCAAATTAAAAATTATACTAAAGTTTTATTATTTTAAGAATTACAAATTATATAATAAATTAACTCTTCTACAATATAAGAGAAATCAATTCTTATATGAAAAAAATTCTCATGAAATTGTACAGATAATAGCTTCACCATTTAGGCAACACCACGTGGCAACGAGTGGAGATTTGTCAACCATAATTGTTCACCTAATTTTTATACTCAAAATGTTCTCTATGATCATGTGCTAATTATACTTTGAAAAATGGCAGAGATGCAAAAAAAATCTAGTAAAAGTGATCTGTGGTAATTCAAGGGGTAAGACATACATTTATGATAACCTATATTTAGTGGAGAAGGTTTGGCAAGAGTTGAGACCACATTATGAGTCTAAGTTAGACCAAATTCCTGGCACTTGGTGCCTTGGTTCTCTTACGGTTGCAAATGTTAAATTTTCCTTGTAAAATTTGGTGTGCTCTCCAACCATAAAAAATGAAATACATTTTGTTAGTTTCTAAATTTTAAATTTTTCTACAATTGAGTATATATTTATTTGGTTAAATACTTGATATTAATTGTAAAAATTTTATGATAAAATCTTTCGGTAATATTTTTTAAGTGATGACAAAGTTTTTTTTATTTAAGATAAATATATAAATTAAATACAAAAATTAAATATAAATTTATATTAATTTTTATAAAAAAATAAAATTAAAATTTTTAAATATAAATTTAAAATAATTATAATTTTATTTTATAATTATTATAATTATATAATAAAAGATCTATGAGAAAATATAAATAAACAGTTTTTTCTCACTTAAAGAGCAATCCACAGCCCTGCCATCTACTAGTCGACAAAGTTTCACGCCCGAAGCCGCCTTGCAATTCTTTGACTATCCTTTACCTCTTTTCTGTCTCGTGATTCGCCCCACAACCTATGTTTTGGTCCTGACCACGGTAATGTTTTGTTGGGTCCGTACACATGCCATCATCATCTTTAGATATTTCATTTGCTCCCTTTGTCATCTAAATCCATCACGTTAATGCTGGGTCTACACGGCCTTTGTCTGTCTTTTCTACTTTTTATTATAGGCATAAAAAATAACGAGAAGTTTGGTATTGATGCCCCCATTAATCCATAACGAAGATTCACTGGAAACATCCAAGGGGACGCTTGGTTGAGAGGAGCAAAAGGCGATTAGTTTATTACTACTATTAAGCCCAATAGACTAATATGACAAAATCGGCCCATCGGCCCTTTGGCCCAATGTTACCACACGAAGATTGAGGAAATGGGCTTCCTCCTTTACCTGGCGAATCTGCCGCTGAAAACAACCGAAGAAATGTATTCGAAATTAGACAGAGACAATACGTTCCCCCGTCGGCTAAAAGTCAAGAATTAAATGGCAACGATTGTTTTTGTTTATGTCCAATGCCGTTGATCTCGGCCCCCTGTTGTGGTTTATATATGTACACAATGGTCACAAACCATTTTAAATTATAAAAATTTACTAAAAATAACTCAATTAAGTAAGTTATTATAAAATGTAAATTAAATGAAAGTGATTTAGAGTGATCCGTTGTCATCAAATATCCCATGAGTAAAATCAATATAAATATTAATTAGCCATGAGTAAATTTGGATAATGATTTGTTGATTGAATAAAATGATTAGTTACTCCAATTAACCTTAAATAGTCAAAGGGTAGTTGGTCAAAAAGAAATGTCCTTGAACTCAAAAAGAGTAATATTCAATTTTATTTATAAACTTGTGTTGATGGCTAATTTTTATCTATGACAGGTATTAAAATTTAAAAAATTAATTTAAAAAAAATTAATAAATGTTGCAGGCAGGACGTCCAACATGGCAGGTGCCACTGGGAAGATGGGATAGTAGGACTGCCAATGTACAAGGAACACAAGGCCTTCCAGGTCATTTTGAAAGCCTAGAAAATATTACAGCCAAGTTCACCAGCGTCGGATTAGACACAACCGATCTAGTCACTTTGTCCGGTAATTAATACATTAATTTACTATAAAATTAGTTAAATTCCACATTAATTGTATGTATGTATATATATATATATGTTGTCATTGTCAAAGGCTTTGCTGCCAGCCAAGCTGACTTCTTTCGTGGCTTTGTTCAGTCCACGATGATAGATATGGACAATATTGGTCTATGGACCTGAACCAATGGTGAGATCAAGGCTGACTGCAAGAGGTTCAATTAAAATTCTCTAATTTGTGTTTGTTATCATTGAATAATATTTCTTGAGTTCCAGTCAATTAGTCTTAAGTAAGTTGCAATTATATGTGGGCAAAGCACCCTGTTGCCTCTGCCATAATAAGAATGATAACTAGTTTTTAGTTTTCTTGCTTTCCAAGAGTCCTACCCTGTCTACAACCTGATCATCAGACATCAATTGAAAAAAAAATAAAAAAGGAAAATGGAAGTTACAGGTACATGGTCACAAGAATAGTGTGTCAAGTCTTTATTTTATTAGTCATATACACGTTAGTGGACTTCTATCACTTCATAAGAACTACTAAGCGTGGTTATCTTGCTAAATTTCATTAGATTAGGTGCAACCTAAATAGTTGTTAGATGTTATGACTAGTAAGTCATTGAAATTAACAAATCAAAGAGATTGAAGAAATTTCAAGAGTTTTATGAATTTTATTATAAAATAATTTTTTTAAAAAATTTGTTTAAAAATTAAATATATATATATATATATATATTATTTTTATTAAAATTATTATTATAATACAACTCTATAATATAAAAATTATAATAAAATAATTTTATTAATATAACAAAACTTTATTTAAATTAAAATATTTTGACAAAAACTTGTCATATTAATAATATCTCTCTTATTTATTTTAATGATCTCTTTATAATTATTTCATAATTTGTATAATCACTTTATTAAAAATTTCTCATATATTATGATATAAGGATAAAATAAATTTGATTTCAATTATTTAAAAGTGACTTCACATACTAGTAAGAATTGTTTGATTAAAGAAATAAAAAAATAATATTTATATCAAAATTAAATATACACAACTTAAACCTTAGTGTTGGAAATTGATGAAATGATTTTGCGAAAGTAAATATTCAAGTTGGCAAAAAATGCATACTACTATACTTGTTCAATTAATTTATTCTTATTTTTTAAAAATATATGCTTAATATATACTTAATATATATATATATATATAATATTTTTATTTTTCTTAACCATTTTATTGTAATTATTTATATTATATAAAAAACAAAATATTTGTTACAATTTTCTAGTCTTTTTTTTCTTAATTTACTTAAATATAATTATTAAAATAAAAAAATATATATCAATCAATAATTATTCTTAATAATAATGATAATTTTTTTATTTTTTTAATTATGAATAAATTAATTAAATTATTTTTCAAAATAAAAACATTATAAAGTAGGTAGTTAAGAATTATAATAATGAGTTGGTGGTAGTTGTACATAAATATAATCTGACAGCAACCTTAACACAAGGCTGACTAACGTATCTTGGATCTTAATCATCCCCTCAACAACCCTCCCATTGTCATATTGTTTTTTTATTTTGTCTCCTTATCAATTTATAAATTATAAGATGCACTAGGCTTGTCTCTAATCAGGAAGATTTAGAAAATGTCTTATCCATTTTCTCTCGTCCTCTGCCTAATTAAATGATGGTTCAAATGTTATTATATATTTTTTTAACAAAAGCATTCAATTTTTTTCTAAATTAAATAATTACCAAAAAAATTATTATGGCCTAAAGTAGAGAAATTGGCTAGTGGAAAGCTAATAAGATCTTTTTTTTTGATGAAAATGATCATCAATTCACTTCCTATCCAGTCCAAGCATCTCGTGGTATTCCCAAGCAAAGCAATCCCTAAACTCATTGAGTAGCACATGACCAAACCAAAACACGTGAAATACCTTCTTGTACCAAAGCTTGATAACATCATTATGCTATGTAAAGAAACATAAGTAGCCTCCTCAGACATGCAGAAGTATTCCTTAAGATCTCAGCTTTCCCTTCCTTTGATCCATCAGTTTCTTGCCTTGCATTACTATACTAATGGCTCGGCCTTTGTAACATTTATTGATGATTACTCTATATATTGTCATGTTTACTTGTTGCATTCTAAAAATGAAGTTAATGAAAGATTTAATGTTTATGAATTTGAAGTTGAATTACAATGTGAATCTATTATTAAATGTTTATGATCTAATAGATGAGGAGAATATATGATATTGCATTCTTTGAGTTTTTGAGAATCATTCATCAAAGAATTGCTCCTTACACACTATAACTGAATAGTGTTGTCAAATGCAAAAATTGAACATTCATGGAAATGGTTAATACCATGTTGTCAACTTCTAGTTCAAGCTAAGGATTTTGGGGTGAAGCATTGCTTACAACATGTTACATTTTTAATAAAGTTCCAACAAAAAGGAACAAAATAACCTCATATGAAATATAGAATAAAAGGAAGCCAAACCTTAATTACCTAAGAGTTTAGGGTTGTAAAATAATTATTAGAGTTCCTAAACCCAAAAGGAAAAAGTTTGGTGAAAGAGGAGTTAAGTGTATCTTTTTGGCATATACTTACAATAGTAAGGCATATTAATTTATGGTCATAAAGCATGATAATTTTATATTTATCAATACACTTATAGAATTGAGGGATACTATTTTTTATGAACCTATGTTCATCTCTATTCCTAAATTTTTAAATCAAAAACAAGTTCCTCATAAGGAAAATGATGTGTTGGGAAAAGTAAATGAAAATGGTGAAGTCATTGAACTTCATAAGAGCAAAAGAGTGAAGGAAGCAATGACTTTTAGTTTTAATTACTTTATGGTCCTAGTAGAAGGAACAAGGGAATTAGTGAGTAATCAAATTTCATATTACTTCAATACTGAAGATGATCTTAAGACATTTAGTGAAGTAATAAATTTGCAAGATGCCATGTTTTGGAAGGAAATAATAAATGATGAAATGAATTCCATTATGGGTAATAACACTTGGAAATTAGTAGACCTCCCATTTGGTTCAAAGCAAATTGGATGTAAATGGATTTTCACAAAGAAAATGAAGGTCAACGAAACCATCAACAAGTTTAAAGATAGACTAGTTATAAAAGGCTTTACATAAAAACAAGGTATCAATTATTTTGATCCATATTTACTAATGGCTAGAATTATCATAAGTAATCCAAATGAAATGCATTAGCATAGTATAAATAAAATCTTTAAGTATCAAAGAAAATAAAAAATTGTGGCTAAGTTATATTGGTTATCCTTTTGTTATGGAAGGATATTTAAATGCCAATTGAATCACTATTAAAGAGGATCATACTTCTGCTAGTGCACAAATTTTTATGCTTAGTAGGGTTGCATTTTCTTGGAGTTCTAAGAAACAAACTTGCATAGTAAATTCCACTATTGTTGCAAAATTTGTAGTATTGGTTTTAGCAAGTGAAGAACCAAAATGGTTAAGGAATATGTTTTATAAGATTCCTTTGTGCCAAAAGCCAATAGCACCCATTTATATACATTGTGATAGTGCTATAACTCTAGTAAGAGTGTATTGTCAAGTGTATGATGGTAAGTCTAGACACATTAGAATTAGACACAACTATGCAAAAGACTTGATCACAAATTGAGTGATCATGATTGATTTTGTAAGATTAAGTCAAAACATGGTTGATCCTTTAACAAAGGAATTCACAAGAGACATGGTAAATAAGATATCAAGAGGGATGGGTCATAAGTCCATAAATACAAATCATCCATGATGAAAACTCAACTCAATGCTTAATACAATGTTAAGTCTTAAGTTCAATGAGTTAAAGTACATCATTAATATGATTGAAGCATTATAATTAATTTTTATTTTCATTCCAAGGTTATATAGTACTTAGTTCCCACAGTAAAATTAGGGAGGATAAGTATTTAACACTCTTAATAGATTAAAAGGATGTCTTATAGTGGGGGTCCCAATCTATCTATATAAATGTGGAATGTTTAGGCTATCCCATTAAGTTAAAGGGCTTGGCTTTGAATCATTTATGAAAAGGATATGGACAAAAGCCCTTTTAATGTGTCAATTATATAAAAGAGAATTGTAATGTTGTATTATCATGTGTGTGAATTGTTTCCACAACTTATCAATACGAATAGTTGGTTCAAAACTTACTTACTACATTATTTATATATGTTGTGATGCACTTTTCACTATGTAAAGTTTCAATTTGTAAGACACCTGCATTTATGCACATGACTATAGAATTGTTGAGGATCGTTTCTATTCTTCGATATTTTGAAAATGACGATGGATTGCTGAAATTTTTAAGATGAAAAGAAAGAAATGTGATAGGTTATGTCTCTTGTGATTTAAACCTAGGAGGGGTGTGTGGTGCCAAAGACATAAACACTAGTCCAATTACCCTCAAACAACTATTTATCATGTCCACTAAGTAATAAACATGACTTCAATAAAGAACTAAAAATAAAGTCTAATGACATAACTATAGAATTGTTAAGGATCCTTTCTATTTTTCGATATTTTGAAAATGACAATGGATTGTTAAAATTTTTAAGATCGATATTTTGAAAATGACAATAAATTGTTGAAATTTTTAAGATGAAAAGAAAGAAATGTGATAGGTTATGTCTCTTGTGATTTAAACCTAGGAGGGGTGTGTGGTGCCAAAGACATAAACACTAGTCTAATTACCCTCAAACAACTATTTATCATGTCCACTAAATAATAAACATGACTTTAATAAATAATTGAAAATAATGTCTAATAGGTTTTGAACTTAAGACTTATGAGTTGCAACTAAAAATTGTGACTACTGGATTAAATAATTATTACGTTTTAATTATTAATTAACTATTTTATATGTCTTTTCACAATAAATGAAAAAAATAATAAAAAATTGTGTCTTTAACTTTCAAACTCATGGTCATTCAATAATAAAAAGTGTCTATTAACAAATTGTCACCACTATGACTATAAATACCAAGGGTCTATCATTTGTTTAAGAGATTTTAACTTTAAATCTAAAATTAAGAATTTAAATAACTCTATTGTTAGATTTTGTAGTTAATAACCAACTTATCCTAAATTTATAATATATTGTATTGTGAGATTTATAATATATTTTAATCAAGAGAAAAAAATAAAATCAAAAACTCAAAAACTTATTGTCAAGGAAGTGAGAATCTAAGGACTAGATTGTAATTCTATCAATTTTACAATTTAGACTGAGATTTACTTCAAAAATATCCTAATGTGATCTGAAACTTCATAAATGATTGTAGAATTCTATGAAAGGACTTTAACATCTTTTCATTAAATATTCAATGTAATCCATAAAATATATATCAATTACAATATAATTTTTTATGGAATTGGTTTATAACTTGGCAATGATCATTAATATGCTTTTTTCAAGTACAGAGACATATCGTCAACAACGCCTAATGCAAAAACATGTGGCAAAGTTTCAAACAGTGTGTCACTAGCCGCATCTGGAGGTAGAACTGTTGGTATTTTCCTAACTTCAAACTTTAATATTTAGATCCTTGTTCGAACAATTAAAAAGAAAATTTAAGAACTGCCTTTTAGTCTCACAAGAAATACAAATCACAATTTAGATATTATTTTCTTACCTAATTGGATTTGTCAATGTCCTTCGTTTCTTTTGAGCATGACATTTTCTACTAATTGAAATACAACTAAACATTTTGAAATGACAATGTATAATATTTCTACTTTGCCTGCCGTAGTTTTCTTTCCTTTTATTTTGCCCCAGTTATTCTGGTAATGGTACTAAGCTATACTAATATTTGAAAGATGGTAGAGAAAGGCTATCATCCTATTGTCATTACTTACAATAGTTTGATTAGCGAGCCTTATAAAGAAGCACTTCGGGTTAAAAACTTATAGAAAACACACCCATCTTACAAATAAGCATCACAATTAAATATAAGGTCGTCATGGTTTGAATGAAAAACCTCATGGTCATAAACTTGTAACATCACCTCAAGATTCAATTCAATTTAAAAACTTTGATTGTTGGATGAGATTTAAGAATGTATTATATATTAAACTCTAACACAATTCGATGTCAAATCAACCAGGCAATGTTACTTTTTGATTTAATGTTGAAAAGGAGTTATCATCAACTTAATTTGATTGTTTACAACAACTATCAAACATCTATGTAAACTTGTAGAGAATATTGAGTGCAATTGTTCAAGAAATGGTTTCTAGGGGGCTGTCTACAGATTCCACCACATTGAGTTTGTTGATGAATTTGGTTTCTTATGACAAGACTGCAGTAATTTTTGCTTGAAGACTAGTAATGTTGCAGTGCTCTCTAGTCTTGGTATTCCATGGAATCAGAGTTTCTACTTCTCTTCATGGTGTTGACTTTACATTAGTTTTCTCTTTAATTCATCTTATTATTTGAGCATTTCCCCTTTTTACTTCGTAGATAATGGTGCTGTTAATTGATCTTTCTTTTATACATCTGAGTTTATTGTGCACAGCTATGAATCCCACTTGGCACAACAAATGTATGCATTGCCATTGAGTTATTTATAAACGTAATGGCTTATGCTGCTGCTTTTCTTAATATCTTGTCCCTGTTCTTCTAGAAGTGGAGCAACAAACTTTGTTTCAGAAAATTATGGGGCAGAATTGGAGTCACCTTAGTCTCGATGATCCCCTCTGTTGTTAACAAAGAAAAAAGGACCTCATTGAAAGAAGAATTGCAGAGAAGAAGAACTCTTTTCTGCTGTAAAAGTTTTGCAGATAATGAAAACACATCCATTTCATTAAAAACACCCTTTTTAAGGGTTTGACACATTGATTGAGTATAAAAGGAATGATGAACACAACACATCTTCCAGACTTCCATGTTGACATTAACAAGTAACTTGAATGGGACAAACTTCACCTGATCCCTCTATCTCTGGATTGATGTTTCTGCTTTTGCAAAAGTAACATAAGTATGTACTTTTCAAGTTGCAATTAGATTAAACATTGCAATCAAACCAAACAACAAAAGGAGTGTTTGCTGTAAAGTTCATTCTGTTTTCTTGATCAGCAAGTTTCCCATCTTCTTGTTCATTTCAAGGTTGCATTGCTGGATTGGAACGGGAGTGAAACTAGTTCTGTCAACATCCTCTCTCTTTTCAATCAGATTGTCTGACGAACCTTTGCCTTTAATTTTCAATTTTACAAATTTTTTTTGCAGCAATTGCCAAGATGAAGAGATCACGTTTGTAGGCTGTAGGCTGCCTTTGATTGGCACACTTATGTATCAATTAGAGTGCTTGAAGTTGCCATTGCAGTAAATTCTAGTTCTAATAAATATTTTCAAAAGCTAATGGGCTTGATTTTTTTTTTCTAGTATTTTGGGTTTTCTTTGCTATACCTCAAATGTTTTTTCTATCGTGCCCCATAGACTCAGTGCATGACCTCCTGAAATGTGAACTATAGCTGCTGAATTAAGGACCTTGTGACAATGGGCCCAAGGCCCATTCCAAGCCTAAATGGTTCCCTAGCTTGACGCAAACTAGCAACCCATGGCCTCACTGCATTCACAAGGGCATTCTCCATTACCATTCCTGTAACCCTTGTCGATTAGTAGTCCACACTCTATTACCCATAACACATTATTGATAAGGTTCGACCCACCCTGTGCCCATCGATCAATAAGAGCCCACTAAAGGACCTATAAATACCCTGAGCCTCCAAGGATTCCAGGTAATTTCTTTCCTCTTTCCTTATTTTCTAAGTTTCTTTCCTTTTGGGCTCGAGCCTAGCACTCCCGTAGCCTTTATCTGTCTTACAAGAGCACAAGCCCACTAGACTAGAGAACGCTTCATCACCTATCTTTGAGCTAGTTGTGATACATTTAGATATAAGGTACTAAAATTTATAGAATGAAACATATGAGAAGATAATATTATTTATGCTTGGATTCACCCTTAGGAGCCCAATCAAGAGCTTGAAAGCAGCACATAAAACATTGAAAACATCTATGGAAAAAGGAATATTGAAACGATAAATATAACTATAGACAAATGAAAAGGTATATAAAACAATGGTAGGTGCTATATATGACTCTTATTGATCTTGATAATACAATAACAGTTATTTCCATTATTGCTAAAGTTGATTGTGTGGAATGGTGAAAGGTTAGCTATCTTTGGCCATCTTATAGTTACTGGTTAATGGTTCAAAAATATGCACTTTCCTAAACAAGGAGATATAGACCCATAATGGTCATATGATTGAAAAAAAAAAAAAGAAAAAGAAAAGGGTAAGAGCTTTAAGGCCTATTACATTATAATATATAATCCATATTTTATTGTTTTAACAATTTGATATTTTAAGAAGAATAGTTTTTTGATATTGTATTACAACCTTTATAATTAAATAGTATTATATTCAAATGATATTATTCATATATTTATTTCTTTATCTTTATAATTTTAAAAATAATAGTTTAAATTATATTAATAATAAAAAAATTATGTATTTATATAAAGAGAGAAATTTAATAATTTTACAAATTAATAATCATAATAAAATTTTGTTATTTTAAGAATTACAAATTATATATATTATTAAAATATATTTAAATCTGAAATTTTTTTATTAAAAATAATTTATTTTCCATAGAAAAAAAATATTGAGTGGGAAGAAAATAAAAGTGTAAATAATAAAAAGACTAAAGTTATTGGTAGGGGAAAGTCTTATCAAATCATTTTATTTCAAATAACAAGTAATGAATCAATAACACAAATATAAGTTACTTTTTTTTTCTTTTAATCTCTCAATAAAAATTTCATTTTTGATACATTTTTTAATTAATGTATTATAATTAACACATATATTACATGCTATATCCTAAATTTCCAATTAGTTTTTAAAAACTAAGATTTTAACTTTAAATCTATAATTAAGAATTTAAACAACTCTATCATTAGATTTTGTAGTTAATGACCAACATGTCCTAAATTTATAATATATTGTGTTGTGAGATTTATAATATGTTTTAGTCAAAAAGAAGAAAAAAAAACTAAAACTAAAACTCAAAAACTTATTGTGAAGGAAGTGAGAATCATACGCCTAAATTATAATTCTATCAATCCTATGATTTGGACTGAGATTTACTTTAAAAAGATTCTAATGTGATCCGAAACTTCATAAATGATTGTAATGAAAGGATTTTAACATCTTTGGAACAAGCATTACAAAACTTAAAGATTTCATTAAATATTCAGTGTAATGCCTAATGCAAAAATGTGTGGCAAAGTTTCCAACACTGTGTCACTAGCCGCATCCAGAGGTAGAACTATTAGTGTTTAGCTAACTTTAAACTCTAATATTTAGATCCTTTTCCGAACAAATAAAAAGAACAAGAGAAAAGAATATTTAAGGACTGCCTTTTGGTTTCACAGGAAATGTAGATCACAATTTAGATATTATTTTCTTACCTAATTGGACTCATCAGTGTCTTTTGTTTCTTTTGAAAATGGTATTTTCTACCAATTGAAACACAAATTTTATGGTGCAAATAAAAAGCAGTGACAATGAAACATATTGAAATGACAACGAATCATGTTGAAATGACAACGTAAAATATTTCTATTTTGCTTGTCGTAGTTCCCTTTCCTTTTATTTTGCATTAGTTATTCTGTTAATGGTACTAAGCTATACTAATAGTTGAAAGATGGTGGAAAAGGCTATCATCCTAATCTAATTACTTATAATAATTTGATTAATAAGCCTTACAAAGAAGCAGGTCAGGTTGAAAACTTATAGAAAACACATTCACCTTACAAATAAACATCATAATTAAGTATAAGGTTGTCATGATTTGAATGAAAAATCTCCTAGTCATAAACCTATAATATCACCTCAAGATTCAATTCAATTTAAAAACTTAGATTGTTGGATGAAATACAAGAATGTATTATGTATTAAACTTTAAGATAACTCAATGTCAAATCAATTGGGCAAGGATACTTTTTGATCTTGTCACCGGGTGAGTCATAAGAAAGTCTGGCTCTATGAGTCATCCTTTCCTTTTATTAGGGCTTTTAAAACAACCTATTTTTATAATAAGAGCTCAGCTCATCAAAGGGAGATTGAAACCTTAGGCCTCGTTTAGAGAGAGAACCTAATTTTTAGGTTAATGAAAAAATTCAGCTTACAATTTTATTAGTCACTCGGTCTTTTAAATAGGACAAGTTTACTAGAAAATAGAAACCTTAAAAAAATAGAAACCCTATAATTTGGGATCTAAACTCTGAAATTTAAGGAATAACCTAATCTAGTAGATAAGTCTCTAGCAAATCCAAACAACTTCAAGATAAAGTAGAAAAATAAAACTTAAACTAGAAATTAATTAGCATGTCTTTTATACACACATCCAACAAATGAGTCCATAACATCACCCTTCCCTTAAAGAAAGAGCTTGTCAATGAGCTCAAAGGCTGGACATGCATTACGAAACTGATCCAATGATCCCCAAGTTGAGTTAGCAATATCAGTTTTGGTCCAATTGACTAACAACTCCCAGTTACCATGATTTAGATTGGCTCATAAAACCGCAGCAGGAGTTGGGATGACCCAACCATTGTCAACCGGAGGCAACAATGGCAAAAGAGTAGGTGGCATGGCCTTATGTGGTTTCAAAAGAGAGACATGGAAGACATCATGGAGCTTGGAGTCAGTTGATAATTGGATCTTGTAAACAATAGACCCCATATGCTGTAGGATGGGAAAGGGGCCATAAAACTTTGGAAACAGCTTGTGGCGATGCTGTCTAGTGAGAGAGTGTTGACGGTATGGTTGTAAACGAAGCCAAACCCAATCCCCAATGTTATATTCAACATCTTGATACCCCTTATCATAATACTTCTTCATGTGGTCTTGAGCTTGTTACAGTTTGCTCTTAATTTGATTGAGCGCGAAGTCATGGTTGGCCAAGGCATTGTCAACCACCTCAACAAGAGAGGAGCAGAATGGAAGGGAGTCTCTTGTGGAGCTGAATGGAAGGACGTGTTATAGCAATATTCAGCCCATGGTAACCAATCAACCTAACTTTTTGGATGGTCCCCCATAAAGCATCTCAAATACATTACAATTATGCGATTAACAACCTCTATTTGCCCATCAGATTATGGATGATATGATGAAGAAAAGGCTAATTGAATTCCGCACAGGCAAAAAAGTTCTTGCCAGAAGGTACTAGTGAAAACTACATCACGGTCAAAAGTAATAGATTTCAGTATGCCATGAAGACGAACAATGTTCTCCAGAAAGATATGTGTAACCTGAGTAGCAGTATATGGATGTGCCAAGGGGATAAAGTGTACATATTTAGAGAAACAATCCATTACGACAAATAAGACCATATTTCCCCATGCTTTAGGCAGCCATCAATGAAATCCATTGAAATATCAGCCCATATTTGTGAAAGGAGGGTCAATGGCTGAAGTAAACTGGCAGGAGTTAAGTTATCGACCTTATGACATTGACAAGTAGGCCAAGAGGCTACATATTGTGCAATAGCAGCTTTCATTCCCTTTTAGTAGAAATTGCTATGGATCTGGTGTAGAGTTTTTTGTACCCCTTCATGAGTGCTATCATGAAAATTGGATAATACTGTAGAAATCAAGGAGGAAGAGGGTGATAAATAAATTTGGTTCTTGTAAAAGAGAAGGTTGTCATGAGTAGACCAAAGGGCAGCCAACTCGCCATTGGTAACCTTAGTGAACAACCCCTGTAATAACTGATCACTAGCGATCTCATCACGAATAGCTTCAACTAGTAGAAGGTGAGGCTGATTTATAGCATTTAAGAGCTGGTCCTCCTGAAAGCACCTAGATAATGCATCAATAGCCTAATTTAAGTGTCCCGCACGATATTCCACCACAAAATTAAAGCCCATTAGCTTGCTAATCCAATGTTATTGAGGTGAAGTAGAAATGCGTTGTTTTAGCAAAAACATCAAACTGTAGTGATCAGTACGAATGAGAAAGCGTTGACCCCATAAATATGGCCTCTAATGTTACACTACCTGTGCCAACCCGATCAACTCTCGTTCATAGGCTGCCAACTTATGATGTCTCATGGCCAATTGTTGGCTGAAAAATGCAATAAGGTAGTTGTTTTGCTGAAAGATAGCTCGAATGCCCTCTCTAGATGCATCACATTCCACAATAAATTGTTGCTTAAAATTAGACAATTGAAAAATTGGAGCAATAGCAAGTGCTTGCTTTAATTGAGTAAATGAAGTCATGACAACTCCATTCCATTAAAAATAATTTCGCTTCAACATGTTGGTTAAAGGTGCGACCAACTGTCCATAATTTTTAATAAATTTTTGGTAGTCACCTGTTAACCTTAAGAATCCCCTTAGGGTTGTAACTAACTGTGGTTGTGGCTAGTTTGTAATTGCCTTAATTTTGCTTTAGTCAACCGTCACACCTATAGCTGAGATAACATGGCCAAGGTATGCAACTTAGGTTTCTCTAAAAAAACCATTTAGATTTCTTCAGATATGGTTGATGGGCACACAACAAGTCAAATGTGATGTGCAATTATGCTAGATGTTCATCCCAAGTGCAGCTATAAATCAAATTATCATCAAAGAAAACCAAAATAACTTTATGCAAATGGGTTTGAAATACCTCATTCATAAGAGCTTGAAAAGTGGAGGGGGCATTCGACAACCTAAAAGGCATAACTAGAAATTCAAAGTGTCCATGATGGGTGAGAAATGTTGTCTTCTCAACATTTGAGGTATTCATGTGCACTCAGTGATAGCCTGACTTCAAGTCTAACTTGGTGAATAATTGGGACCCGTGTAGTTCATCCAACAACTCATCTACCATCGGGATAAGAAATTTATCTTTCATAGTTTTGACATCCAATTCTCTATAATTGACACAAAATCGACAAGACCTATCATGTTTCCTAACTAACAACATTGGTGAGGAGAAGGGGGATTTACTTGGCTAGATGATCCCTTGCTACAACATTTGTGCACATTGCCTCTCTATCTCATCTTTCTAAAGGTGCGGGTATCGATATGGTCGTACCACTACTAGACCTGAAGCTGGCTTAAGGCATATTTGATGATCACAATTGCGGATTGGGGATAGACCAATTGGTTCTTGAAATAAATCAGCATACTCAAACAATAATTGTTCAAGTTGGGCATGGCAAGAATCCTTTTGTTTGAGTGAAAAAAGGTGGTGCTGGTTTGGAGTTTGTAGCCCATGGAGCACAATCTGCCTTCCACCAGCATCAAAGATCATAGTGAGAGAGGCAAAATCCCAGAGTATTGGTCCCAACATTTGGAGCCATTTAATTCCTAGTACTAAATCAAAACCATCCAAGGGAAGCACAAAAAGTCAGCAAAAAAGTTATTATTATCAATTGAGAAGAGAACCTTTCGGCAAAGGTTGCTGCTACACACATTCTCCCCATTTGCCACTGATACAGTCATGCAAGAATTTGGTTGGACTTGTATCCCAAGGTATTTGGCTACTGTTAAACTAATAAAATTATGGGTACTCCCCAAATCTACTAACCCACGTAGTGGCAAGTCTTGGATAATAGCCTCGACTTGCATTGTAGTTGCCCCTTTTTGTCTTATGATGGCATGAAGGGAGATCTTTGATTCCACCTCGGACTCAACTGCTAATTCCTTCCCCTTTTGTTCAGCCAACTCAAGCCAAAAAAGCTTCTTACATTGGTGTGCTGCTGAATATGGCTCGTCACAATTATAACAAAGCCCTCGTGCCCTTCTTTCTACTATCTCAACTCTTATCAGTTTCTTAATGTAAGGCGAGGAAGGACTTACAATTTTGTTGTCGTTTTGCATTCTTATACTGGCTTTGTTCTTGATAGGAGGTGTTGCTTGTGTCATGTTTGATGAAGGAATGCCTCGGTTGCCTTGTCACATCTCCTTCTTATGTACTAGTTCTCGCAACACTTTCTGTTTGACTTTAAAGGATTTGGCTAGATTCATGACATGGGCTAAATTAGGTGGTGCATAAAGCTCCACATCCAAGCAAATTGAATCGGACAATCCCACGGTGAATAAATTTACATGCTGGTTTATTCTGACGAATCGACTTGCTCGTGTCAGTCACTCCTGAAATTGGCTTTGATAATCCTCAACTGACCCTATTTGTTTAAGATTAAACAACTCCTCTAAGGGGTTGCTACACACTAGAGAGCTAAATCGAAGCGAACAGTACTCCTTAAACCCATTCCAACTGATTATGGGTTGCTTAGATTCTAATTGGTGATACCACAATTGCGCCTCCCCAAGGAGATGAAATGTGGCTAGCTCCATCTTGTCTGCTTCCATGGTGCGCTAATTAGCGAAGAATTTTTCACACCAATGTAACTAGATTAGGGGATCTTTTGAACCAGTATAAGTTGGGAAATCCAACTTTGTATATCGAGGCAACATTCCCCTGCTGGTTGCCATATCAGCCCCTATCGTTGTATTACTTATGTTAATTGCAAGTAGTGTTTGCTCTTGTGGTGGATTATGGCTTGTGATTTCTAATTCCACATGCATACTTTTCAGGAGGCCTGCTGTCATCTCTTTCAATTGCAATGAGAGTTATTGCATCTGATTTCCCAGCCGTCGCTCTACCTTAGCAACCCTAGCATCACTCTTGACTTATGCCTATTTGAGGAGTGCACGTAGTCTGTCCTTAGTTTAAGAGTCACCTATTGTGTTTGGCTTTGATACCAATTTGTTGCCTTCCTTGACCAAGGATCTTATCACTGGGCAATTCACAAGAAAGTTTGACTTTATGAGTCATCCCTTCCCTCTTTTTGATTATTGCATGTAATGATATCTTTAACAAATAATTTGATTATTTTCTCTCTTTTTTGACTCTCTTTTTGTATTTGACTTATCTATTTAATCAAGCCAAATCATGAAAACTATAAATATAAAGGAGATTTTAATGTTAATGTAATGGGCATAATTTGTAAAGTTGGAATAGTTTTTTAACAATTAAAATTAAAAAAATTGCTTGTAAAAATGAGTTATAAGAAAGACATAACTTCTAATTGATATTAATGTTTCATTAATGCAACTATGTTCCACTAATCCACTAATTTTCCTATTTTGTGTTCAAAAAGGATGACCTTGACCTACCATTGCTATAATTAAATGATTATTTTTTATGCTAGATGCTTAAGTCTATTGTTTATGAACATCACACCATTAAGATATTTTCTTATTGTATTTGTTATATTTATTTATTTATTTTTATAGAGACATTATATACATAATTTTTAATTATATAAATTTATTTTTCTTTCTTATTTTAACTAAATCTCATTTATTTTTTTTAAAATTTTTATCTACATTTAACATAAATTTAACTTAATTTACTTAAAAATTAAGTAGCCAAGATTTAAAAGGTAGGCAATTAAGGAGTAATTTCTTACGTGACTTCACTTGCAAAGACTTCCTTTTTAATAGTGATACATACAAAGTAGACAAGTTTGAGGCTTGCTCAACTTTCTAAAGTTTATTGGTATATCCTTTGTCATGTAATTAAAGATAAATCCAATGTAAACATATATGTTGGATTTTGTTTTTGACACCAACTCAACTTGAATTAGATTCTTTTATCAAAATATAAATATTTAAGGTACAAAGACTTTTTTTTTACAATATTATATATCGTGAATAGTTAGTATAATGTCATGAGGCATTCCAAAAAGGATCAATTAAAAGATACAACTGCATAATTTAACAGCATACCTAGACAACATTTAATTCCTTAAGCCATACAATATGTATAGGACAAGGATCTAGTCTCCCTTTAATAATTGCCTTGTTAGAGAGAGAATAGAACCAACCATTCCTCCATTTCAACTGTAAGATTTTAGTGAGAAAGATGGAATTAGAATTTTTATTTTTCATCCAACTACACAAAAGGAAAGGACTCCTTTTGCACTTAACTCTTTGTATTCCAATGGTAACTAGACTCTAGGCTCAATTCTCCTAGGACAATGGCAAAGAAATGGGTACTAGGGGAGGAGACAAGGCTCCCAACATCAAAATTTGAAGAAACAATCTTCTTCAAATATTTGAGTAAAGTATAATGACCAAAATAATGATCTAACAATTAGATGAATACTCACTAATCATGTATTATATTCAACTCACTGTATGATTTATGTATTTGAATTAAAAAAAAAAATCTCAATTTATGAGACTTTAATGTTGTGTGATATGCGATAAGATAAGATGTATGGTTGACGTATTATAATTTGCTAAACTAAATGATACCTTAAATTTCTTTATATATTTTGTTTGCACAAAAATTCTCATTTCATAAGAGATAGATGGAACCACTATTAGATGAATATCGTAGATAACTGCATCAATTTATTGAATTCCTATAAAAAGAAATAAGTGGTAAGATAGCCACAAACAAACATTCATCCCCAATATGCAAAAACAATAAATACTACAGCTAAAACACTTTACCTATTTAAGGACTGTTGGGAAGTGGGCAACAGCCCGGGAGTAAGCACATAATCTTTCTTCTATAGCAGCATCAAATGTAACCCCCTTTTCTGCAACTGCTGCAGAAGCAAGTTCTGCAATAAGTCTGGACACCTAAAACCATAAATAGTGCCATAACTAACTCATTTCATGATACAACTGTAACTTATAATCACGGACTTGATGTTAGTGATGTTGATGCAGGAAAGCTAGGAGGGGAGAATTTAAATTTGTATCACTCAATATATATTGGATAAATTATGAAGAGCAATAAAGATTGAAAAAACTTGTTAGTATCTCACTAATAGAATTAAAGAACTGCCAGCATCATACTCAGAACTTCTAGAATCAATCTTACTCCAAGGACAAGACAAGAGAGCCTCACACTTTAAAGGTGAAAATTACCAACAGGCCAAAAAAAACCCCAATTTAACCTCTGAAAATATCGTATAAACCCTATATGTAGAGACTATTGAAACTTATAATCATTATAGAATTTGGACACCCTTGATTAATTAGGAATAGAAAATTTGCCTAATAGGAAATCTAATAAAAAAAGATAGGCAAAGCTACTCCAATTACTAGGTTGACTTTTGAAACAAAACTATGAAAGCAAGGCTTCTGCAAGAAGTGAATGGTAGTGCTACAATAATAACAAAAACAATCTTTATTAAGAACCCATTCTAACCAAAAACTTTAAGTTGTTAAGTGAAACATGAGATATGGATTATATGTTATACTCCGACACACCCCCTCATGCAAAATGTGAGCGAGCGTGATTCAAACTCATGATTACTTGATCATGAAGACTCTAATACCATGTCAAGAAATCATTCCACCCCAAAGTTTAAATTGTTAGGTAAGTCTCAAGATAATAGGTCATTTATTATACTCCAAATCTTCAACAACATTGTCAAAATATAATTTGTAATTTTGGTCAAAGTTAAGGAATCAAACAAAAAGAAAATTGTAGAAAATTATATTAAGGAAGAGAAATTAGGAAATCTTTCATGTTTAAGGAACCACCATGCAAGCTAAGCAATAGTTATAAATTTATTGCTGAGAGATTAAGAATTTATACTTATGAAGGAAGTCAAAAAAAAAAAATACAACTCATGAAGATGAAAAAGAAAACTATATGTAAACATGGACTTCATAACCTTAGAAAAAGAAGAAATAGGCTTAAAAAATAAGAAATCCCATATATCCACACAAATACTTTCGCTCTGTTATATGCCCTTTTTTTTTTAAGGTTTCTGAAAGTTACCACCTAATAATTTATCCAATCATGCATTTGACACAAGTAGTCTCAAAGTTACATCCAAAGGGCGCACTGTCAAGAGTTTGCTGCTGAAGTTTCTTGAAAATCAAATATTATATCCCCCTTGATTAAAAAAACCAAAAGCTTTTATGTGAAAATAGTTAACATCAATTTTTGGACACAAAAAATTGTATGACATTGTTTCAACACTAGCAAGCCCAAAAAGTTGTGGATTGAACCCTTCATTCCTAAAGTCTCAATTTAGTCCTTTCCTAAAGTCTTAAAGTCAAAGTCAAGTTTTAATATTTGATGGAGAATTCTATGAATATTGAAGCTTGTGAAAGAAGACGATCTTTATCTCACAAATTTTGTGGTAGTCACTAATTATTATTAATAACTACCAATAGAAGAGAGTTTTATAAGGAGGTCCAATAGGAGATGAAAGACTATTAGTAAAATGTCAAGAGAGATGCAAGTACAATGAGGATCATCCAACAAGCTGTGCGTAAATTTATTAGTGTCAAAAGCCAAAAATGCATGAGAAATATCACACAACGAATTCAAAGGCTCAAAACTTCAAAATATGCGAAGACAATTTGATAAGCTTTTTATGAAAGAGAGTGAAAGCATTTAAGGTTTCTGTTTAAGAATTGCTAAAATAGTCAACCAAATCAAGAGCAGTATTGACAATATTGATTAAAAGAAGGTTGTAAAACAAATTCCACCAAGTTTAATTTCAAATTTGAGCATATCATTGCAGTTATTGAAAAGACACAAGATTTGTTGAAAATTATCCTGCACATGATAATGGCATGAGCAAAGAATAGGAAAATTTTTTAGTCAATTACTGGAGCAAACATTTCAATCCAGAATCAAAATTAAATGATAAACAACTTTCAACAATGGAGAGAGAGAGGGGCACATATCAAAATCATAATCAACAAGGACAAGAAGATCGCTGTAGAGGAAAGAGAAAAATTCAATGCTAACAAAATGCAGTCTTTCATTTCCTTAGACTTCATGAAGAGCATTGATACACATAGATTTACCAACTCAAACTCTTTCAATTAGCAGCAAAAGGTACGTTCTTTTGGTTGTTGATGATTATACTAGGATAGAGTGGATATATTTTTTGGAGCAAAAATCAGATGCCTTCATTCAAATTCCTTCAATTCATAGCAAAATTAAAGAAAGAAAGTGAGCAAAAAATAAAGCACTTAAAATGAATCAAGATGGAGAATTCTTTTATAGACCATTCCTATGGCATTGCCAAGACAAAGGAATCAAAAGAAAACTGGCCGTGAGATACCGTCTAGAACCCAATGGTATAGCATAACATAAGAATCACAGTATTATAGAGATGGCAAGAAGCAAGCTTAAAGGAAAACAACTTTTTGACAAGTTTTTGGTTGAAGCAACCAATACAGCAATCTACAATCTCAATCGATCACCAACAACATTAGTTCAAAACAAAACACCATTTGAAGCATGACATAAAGGGAAGCTACAAGTGAGTCATCTCAAAGTTCTTGGTTGCATTGCTTACTCTCATATTCCTTCTCAAAATAGAGAAGTTTGATGAAAGATGAGAGTAATGTATCTTCCTTGGGTATGATGATGAATCTAAAGGATATCATTTGTTTAACCTAACAAGAAGCAATGGTGATCCTGTCGAAGTGACAAATCCCAAATTGCCAAGCTTGAGATCATCAGTTCAAATTTCCTCAAATTAAGAATCACCACAAAGAAAGGTACT
Organism: Rhizophora mangle; assembly: GCA_037832345.1. Lineage (NCBI taxonomy): Eukaryota > Viridiplantae > Streptophyta > Magnoliopsida > Malpighiales > Rhizophoraceae > Rhizophora > Rhizophora mangle. The sequence continues at coordinate 547,425 of JBAPLJ010001673.1, read as the reverse complement.
TAGACTTAATGAACTGCATGTTTTTAATGTTTACAAGTGAACCAAAATTTTGAAGTAGGTGCATAACAAGGCAATAGATGAAGAGATCAAGATGATTCAAAAAAATCATAGATGGGAGCTAGTAGACATGCCAAAAGCAAAACTTGTGATTAAACAATTTTCAAAAGAAAATTTAAAGAGATAGCTCAAATAAAAAAAAAGAGAGGCATATCCTGTTGCAAAAGGTTATTCGCAACAACCTGGAGTAGACTTTCATGAGAGATATGCACTAGCTACACAGAAGGAGACAACTAGAAAATTTCTTACAGTTCAAATGAATTAGAAGTTTTTCAACTAGATGTAAAATCAGTATTATTGCATAGAGAATTAGAAAAAGTGTAGGTGAAGCAATCTAAAAGCTATGTGAATAATAGAATAAAGGACAAAGTTTATTGATTCCTTAAGGCTCAATATGGAGAAAAGCAAGCACCTTAAGCAGGGAATTCAACTGATAATTATTCTTAGGAAAATGGATTTCAGAGAAGACCAAGTGAAGCATCTTTTTACATAAAGAAGGGATGTACCAATGATATTCTTATTATTTGGATATATGTGCATGATTTAATTTATGTTAGTATTAACCCAGAGATAATCGAAGAATTTAAAAGTGCTATAATAAAAGAATTTGATTGATTGACTTGGGACTCATGAAATATTTTTTGGGAACCCAAGTTAAGCAAACAAAAGGAGAAATTTTCATTTCTCAAGAAAAATATGTAGAAGACTTGCTCAAGAAATTTCACATGAGAAGTTGTAAACTAGTGTCAACACTGATGGCCCTAGCTAACTTCATCATGCAGCAATCAAAAAAATTTTGTGGCATATCTAATGAACTAAGAAGCTGAGAATAATGTGAATGCATCCAACAAAAAGTTTGAGAATTTATTGATAGAGATTGGTCAGGATCACTAGATGAGAAAAAGCACAGCAGGATACATGTGCACCTTGGAAACTAAGCTAATTTATTGGAATTCCAAGAAATAAAAGGGAGTTGCATTGTCATCTGCTAAGGAAGAATACACTGGAGCTACTAATGTAGTTTGTGAAGTAATTTGGTTACAAAAAATGCTATCAGATTTGCAATGTAAAGATAAAGATCCAATATGATTATCTAGTGTTATAATATGTCAATAATAGCCATGAAAGGGATCTAGTGTCTAGTGTACATGCAAAGCACATCAAACTAAGCCATCATTTCACATGGTTAATAAAGGAGAAGTCATAATGGAGTTCATCAACACAAATGATCAACCAATAGATATTCTTACCAAAGGAGTTATAAGAGAAAAGGTCAAGAAAAAATTCAAAATTACAAATTAAGAGGTGTTAAAAGATAATTTGTAATTTTGGTCAAAGTTAAAGATTGAAGCAACATGAAAATTACAAAATATCTTCAATGTAAATGGAAAACAATTTGAGAAACCATTCATGTCAAGGAACCTTAAAGCAAGCTCAACAATAGTTATGTAACCATAATTTAGAGAGTTCCAAAAATTGCATCAACAAAGTAATGTAAAGTCAAAGAAATTCAATTCATGAAGTCCATAATGAAAACTATATACAGACATGTATGTTATAGGCTGAAAACATGAGAAATTCAAGAATTAGTTACAACAGCAGTAGTAGCTCGGCATAGACATACAAATATATTCACTCAGTTTTCATTGCTTTTTTAAAAGTTTTCAAAAGTTACCACCTTATATTTAAAAGTTACTCTTCATTCAATTCTACACTTGACATAATAGAAACAATGTTAATAAGTCTACAAAATACATAACCAAGATTTAGCATACCAACAAATACATATTTCCCAGATAAGAAAAATTCGTGTCATCAGTGTGCATAAGCCCCAAACAAGTGGATTGGTAGATAGACTAAATTGAAGAACCAAAAAAACTAATCCACTCCAACTCAACCCATCAAAGGACTATGAAGTAGTCCATCCAAGAATTAGCCCTTAAAATTGACATGGAACTATACAAAATTTATGTAAGAACTAAAGTTCAAGTGTGTTATATTCCATTTCAGAGGCAACTTTACCTCTAAGCAGAATTCCTTCTTCATAACACCAATAGTTGCCCCAAGATGGTGAGCTCCAACAAGCATAAATGCTGAGATTCTAATCAACTTTTCCAACATTTGCTTTACGAAAGCTTCCTTGGCAAGAACCTGATAACATGAATAAAATTATAGATTCCTTGACACCATTCGTAACTGTTAGAATCTTGAGTGTGGTATACTTGCAAATGCACCTACTTCAAGTTTTTAGGTCATATGGGCAAGCCTAGATCCTCCATAGCATCCCCACACATCAAAGAGGTAAGACATCTTCTAAATTTCTAATAGAATTATTCCAAAATTGTAGTTCGTAATGCTTCTAAAGACATAGTATAAAGCCCACACTGACTAACATTTAGCCCAACATAATGAAAATTCTTTGATGAATATCTAATGCCTATGTGATCCCTATCAAACTGAAAACTTAAGTTACACAATAAAGTTGCAAGAAAGAAAGCATGTCAGCTTGAAGAATGCCTAAAACTAGCTTCAAGGACAAAAGAGAGAATGAGAGGTTTAGTTTACCTTGCAAGAAAGGCCTCCAGCATGTAATCTTGCAGCTACTGCAGATGCCCATTTTCCATATGCAACGGTCAACCCTTCCGTATTGGTATCTGTCTTACCATCAACAGGAGGTTCACGAAGATTTGAAATAGTAAAATATGCTAGCACTTGGTCAGCATCACCAAGACCTTTACTTTGCAACCATGGTTCCAGCATATTGTTCTAGAAAAAAAGAAAAATCTGCTAGATTGTCAACATCTACTTATCAAAGCCCAAAAGTGTATTGCACATCCATCTAAACAAAGAAGGCAAAATCATTTTCATTGCAAGTTCAGTAATTCAAAAGAAAATTATTTCAAATGGTAGGGTGTGAGTGGCACTAAATTTGTAGTCAATCACAATCACTGCACCTAATACAAAAGCAAATACTTGCAAAGGCCCACACAATGCAGCAACCATAGCAATCTTTAAACCTCAATTTATAGTATTCTTCATATTCCTCAACTTAGTCAATATGTAGTAGATTATTTTTCTTCTTCTTCCAAGCATCAGTTGACTAACTCAATTTGTCCATCTACTTGCGGGTGATAGGTAGTGCTCATATTTAGCCGTGTCCCTTGCAAACAGAATAGTTCCTTCCAAAAATTACTGGTGAAGACCTTATATCGATCACTAACAATCGATTTAGGGGCACCGTAGAGCCTTACAATATTGTCAGCAAAAACTTGAGCAATACTAATAGTAGTATAAGAATGACTAACTACACAAAAATAAGCATACTTGGTTAAGTGATCTATAACAACAAAAATAGTGGATTTACCTTGGGACAGTAGGAGTCCCTTAATAAAATTCATAGAGATGTCTATCCAAGCTTCTTCTGGGATAGGTAAAGGTTGAAGAAGTCCTAGAGATGCCACAGATTTACTCTTGTGACATTGGCATATATCACATTCAGCTACAAACCTTTTGATTTCCTTCTTCATACCTTTCCAATAAAACTCCTCACCAATACGCTTGTAGGTACGAAGAAATCCTGAGTGGCCAGCAATCAGGGATGCATGATATTCTTGTATGATTGTGTCTTTGTAGTGAGAATAAGGAACAAGTACCAATCTCCCTTTATAGCATAAATCTTTAGAATCCCAAGTGTAATGAACAACAGAATTAGGATTTGTCTGTAGCTTCTCGATGATTTCTCAAGTTTCATGATCATCCCACCACTCCCTTTTAATTTGCACAATTGTAGTGCAAGTAGGGATAGAGAGTGCCACCAATTTAGCCTACTCTAGAATACGAGATAACGCGTTGGCTACCAAATTCTCACTCTCCTTTTAATAAATGATCTCATAATCGTAGCCCAGCAATTTAGAAATCCAATTTTGTTGTTCCATAGAAGGGATTTGCTGCTCTAATAAGTATTTCAGACTTTTATAATCAGTTTGAATTTGAAAATGTCTCCCAATGAAATATAGATGCCATTTTGAGACTGCATGAACAATAGTTAACATCTCCTTATCATAGACAGACATGCTGAGATGTTTTGATGATAATGCCTTTCTAGTAAAGGCAATAGGGCGACCTTCTTGCATTAATATTGCACCAATTCCAATTCTAGAAGCATCAAATTCAATAATAAATACCTTACTAAAGTCTGGTAAGGCAAGAACTGGGGTGGTGGTCATGGCTCGCTTGAGTCGATCAAATGCCTCCTCTGCCTTATTGTTCCAGTTAAATGAATCTTTCTTCAAGAGAGTCATCAGTTTAACACTGATCTTTCCGTAGTCATGAACAAACTTGCGATAATAACCAGTCAATCCCAATAAGCCTTGTAGTGCCTTGATCATCTTTGGACTTGGCCAATCCAGCATTGCTTGAATTTTGGAAGGGTCAACCGCCACACCTTCCTTGGAGATAACATGGCCAAGATACTTCACTATTTGGCTAGCAAAGCTACATTTTGACTTCTTAACAAATAGAAAGTTCTCATGCAGGATAGTGAACATAGTCCATAAATGTGACAAATGTGCTTCAAGGGAAGAACTATACACCAAAATATCATTAAAAAATATCAGGACAAACTTACGTAAATATGACCAAAAGATATTATTCATTAAACTCTGAAATGCTGAAGGGCATAACCAAGAACTCATATTGGCCATCATATGTCCTGAAAGCTATTTTTTGAATATCCTCCTCATGGACCCAAATTTGGTGATATCCTGACCTTAAATCAAGTTTAGTGAATAGTTGAGCACCTCCTAATTCGTCTAACAGCTCATCGACCATAGGGATAGGATATTTATCCTTCACAGTGATGTGGTTGAGTGTCTGATAGTCCATGCACATCCTCTAAGAACCATCCTTCTTTTTTACTAAAAGGACAGGAGATGAGTATGGGCTAACACTCTGTTTGATGATGCTAGCTTCCAACATCTCCTTGACAAATTTCTCAATTTCTCCTTTTTAGAAATGTGGATATCGGTAGGGTCAGACATTAATAGGTGTATTCCCAAATAATGACAGAATACGATGGTCATGTGTCCTTTACAAGGGTAGACCTGCAGGCTCAGCAAACAAATTAGAGAATTCACTCAATAGTGCCATAACCTCCTTCCCTTGTATAGACCGTGATTTGGCCACCTTTGCACCTAACAATTGCACCAAGAACCCTTGTCTTACCTTTTATAGGACTTTCTCTATTTGATGACTACTAACAATGGTAATTTTACCCCCGCATCTTCCTTGTAATTCCACTAGATATCCATTCAATAGAAACTTCATTTTTAACCTAGAGAAATTCCAAGTAATATCTCTCAAGGTCTACAACCAATCAATGCCAAGGATAATTTCATAATCTTCTAGGGGTAGTAAGAAGAGATCAACATAAATGTTTTGACCTTGTAACAAGAGTTTTACCTTTATACACTTCCCTTGACATGTCAAATTTCTCCCGTCTACAACTTTCATAGCAAACTTGTCACAATCCTTAATTGAAAAAGCAAGCCTTTTAGCGATCTTGTCATCCATAAAGTTATTGGTACTACTTGAGTCCACTAGCACCATTACTGGCCATCCCTTGAGGAATCCATCAATCTTCATAGTTTATGGGTTCAAATACCTAGCTAAAGCATGCACTACGGGCTCATCTACGTAATCAACAAAGGTGTCATCACCATTTAGGCTCGTGTGGTCATCACTTATTTCTTTAGTCTCTTCAACTGGCTCAATCATTAAAAGCTTCCCTTGCTTACAATGGTGCTCCTTATGCCACTTCTCATCACAGTGCCAACATAACCTTTTGCCATCCCCTCTTTTAATTGCTCTTGAGTCAAGCAACTAGCGTTAGGAGGATGAATAAAAGAGGGTGAGTTAATGTTACCCTCGATAGGTTTGCTGGTCGCTTTAGCAATTGGTCGACGATTTTCAACACCTAGCTTTTCCTCCTGCAAGCAAGCAAAGGAGATAGCTACTACCATTGTTTGTGGCTAGTGAGCTTTGACTTCCCGTTGGATGTTAAAAGTAAGTAAGCCCTTCAATGAATGTTCCCACTAATTGCCTTTCAGACCAATCTTTAGCTCGATTGGCAAGTTGCTCAAATCAACTCTAATATTCGAGGATGGTAGATGTCTGACAAATTTTTGCAAGCTCTTCATCAATGTTGTGATATTTTGAGGGCCCAAAGTGCACAAGAAGGCCTTTAGTGAATTCAGCCCACATTGGAACTTCATCACATGTTTTGACCTAATCATACCATTGGATTGCATCACCTTCTAATTGAATAGAAGCAATTCCAACTTTAGAGAGTTTTGGCGTACGATGGAAGCGGAAATATTTTTTAGCCCAGGAAATCCAACCTGCAGGATCACTCTTGTCCTAGCGAGGAAAATCTACCCTTGTATGGGGTTGGGTATAGTCACGATTGGTGCCTCCACAGGACTCCATTGGTTCTTTTTATTTGCTAGTAGATCTGGAAGTATTGTCTCCTGATTTCCTTTGTGTGATAGGAAGTACCATTAGTTCAAGCCTCTTGAAAGACTCTTGTATAAGAGATAATGATTCTTCAACTAGAGATAATTTGGCATCAGAATCGGAAGAGTTGTGTGAAGACATACTGCAAGATTGCTACTTAGTGATACCCAAATTTTTCTTTTGCTATTGGGTAAGGGGCATAAACAATTTTTTTTTTTTTTTAAAGAAAGGAGTATATGTGAAATCCCTAAGAACGCCGCTTTGATACCAAATGTTGAGAACCTAGGGTTTGGGAATTAAGGATTTGAAATGGGGATTGGGAAGTAGGGATTGAAAGTAAGGTTTTTGTAGAAATAAAAGAGATAGGATTGATCGCTTTGAAGGGATCGATCTCCAATAAGCTAAATGCTCTGATAATATTATTACATTGTTGAATTTAAAAGTCGTAGGGTATTACAAGTATATAGGCTTGACATACTACTATTACAGACATAATCTCACTTACTAATTCAGAAATAATAAAAGACAATTATTAAGTAATAAAGGAGAATTATAGCATGCATAAATCATGGGATCACATCAATTTTTCAGTAATGAATGATGATTTAATTATTAGTAAAGTTCATGTCTTTCACCTTAATTACACAAAACAAATCCAAAATTATTGGGAATACACACCCTTCCATCTAGATGTGGGAGTGGATTTAAGAACAACATCAAGATCATCATTGGTGGTACAAACCAAAATAGGCCCTTCAAAATCAAGGGGCATGAAGTTCCTTCTCTTCACCAACAAATCTTGGCCACTACCCATTTCTTGCAACGCCCTTCCCACTCGTTCGCCAGCCAACAATCACTACCAGAACAATCGTGGCAGCCATTGGAGTAATTGTGGCACTAGGGGCTACTGTGGCTATAACAAAAAGTCGTGTGTTTTTGGGTTGTTGAAATGGATTTGGAGCCAAAGAAGGTGAGTTTTGAAGTGGGTTCATGGAGAAAGAGGAGATAAAAGAGAGAAAGTGATTAGTGTCATGATGCAATCTATATAATTTATATAAATTATAATTATTTTTAATTTTTTAATTAATAAATAAAATTATATTTATAATAATAATTTATCAAATTTATATATTTATAATATCTTATAACTTTTAAAATTAAATAATCAATAATATTATTAAAACATAGAGGTTAATCCCCTTCAAGCGATTATTGAATAGATCAATTCTATCCTTTTTATTTTCATAAAATTCTTATTTCAATTCCTTAAATCTCAATCTCTACTTTCAATCCCTAATCTCCAAACCCTAGGTTCTCATCATCTGGTATCAGAGTGCTTTTCTTAGAGATCTTACTTTTGTTTCATCCTTCATTACAAAAAAAAAAAAAAGAAGAAAGGTTTATGCCCTTTACCCACCAACAAAAGAGAGACCTAAGTATCACTGATTTACATTCTTACACTATGTCTTTGCACAACTCATAGGATTCTGAAGCTAGATTATCTAGAGTTGAACAATCATTGCCTTTCATGCAAGAATCCTTCAAGAAATTCAAACAGATGCAAGAGTCCTTTAAGAAACTCAAACATATAGTTATCTGAAGCACTAAATCAATCAAGAGATAATATTTCCAATCTACTAGTAAGCAAAAAGAACCTATGGAGTCCTGTAGAGGCACCAATTGTGACTATACACAACCACACACATAGGTAGACTTTCCTCATTGGGACGAGAGTGACCCTGTAGGTTGGATTTCCTAGGCTAAAAAATATTTTTGCTTCCATTGTATGCTAGAACTCTCTAAGGTTGAAATTACTTCTATTCAATTAGAAGGTGATGCAATCCAATGGTATGATTGGGTCGAAACATATGGTGGAGTTCCAACATGGGCTAAATTCACCAAAGGCTTTTTTATGCACCTTAGGCCCTTAGAATATCATAATGTTGACAAAGAGCTTGCCAAGATTTGTTAGACATCCACCATCCTAAAATATCATAGTTGATTCAAGTGACTTGCCAATTGAGCTAAAGATTGGTTTGAAAGGAAATTAGTCGAAACAATCATTGAAGGGCTTACTCCTGACATTCAATGGGAAGTCAAAGCTCACTAGCTATGAACAATGGTAACGGCTATCTCCTTTGCGTGACTATAGGAGGAGAAGCTAGGTTCCAAAAGTTGTCGACCAATTGCTAAAGGACATACAATCTTTGATTTGTTTGTTAAGCCCGCATGTCTTCCCCCACAAAGGACATATAATCACCATATTCTATTATTATTCAGGAGTGTGCTTGTTAATGTCCAAACTTATTATTATCCTTATTTCCAAAAAGAAGAAATTGAAAAAAAAAACCCTTAAGGAGATGTTGGAAGCTGACATCATCAGACTAAGTGTTAGTCCATACTCATCTCTTGTCCTTTTAATAAAGAAGAAAGATAGTTCTTGGATGATATATGTGGACTATTGGGCACTCAACCACATCATTGTGAAGGATAAATATTCTATTCCTATGGTTGATGAGCAACTAGATGAATTGGGAGGTGCTCAACTAGTCACTAAACTTGATTTAAGATTAGGTTATCATCAAATTTAGGTCCATGAGGAGGATATTCAGAAAATAGCTTTTAGGACACATGATGGCCATTACGAGTTCCTAGTTATGCCTTTTGGGCTTACTAATGCACCTTCAACATTCTAGAGTTTAATGAATGATATCTTTCAGTCATATTTACATAAGTTTGACCTAAAATTTTTTCATGATATTTTGGTGTATAGTTCTTCCCTTATTGCACATTTATCACATTTGCAAAAATGTGTTCACAACTCTACGTAAGAATTTTTTATTTGTTAAGAAGTCAAAATGTAGTTTTGCTAGCCAAACAGTGAAGTATCTTGGCCATGTTGTCTCCAAGGATGATGTGGTGGTTGATCCTTCCAAAGTTCAAGTGATGCTAGATTGGCCAGTTTCGAAGACAATTAAGGCATTACATGGCTTCTTGAGATTGACTGGTTATTATCACAAGTTTGTTCGTGACTATGGAAAAATCAATGCTAAATTGATGACTCTTTTAAAGAAAGATTCATTTAACTGGAATGACAAGGCAGAGGAGGAGTTTGATTGACTTAAGCAAGCCATGACCACTACCCAGTTTTTGCCTTACTTAACTTTAGTAAGGTATTTATCATTGAATCTGATGCTTTTGGACTTGGAATTGGTGTAGTACTGATGCAGGAAGGTCACCTTATTACCTTTACCAGCAAAGCCTTATCACTAAAGCATTTTAGCATGTTTGTCTATGATAAGAAGATATTAGCCATTGTTCATGCAGTCTCAAAATAACATTTGTATCTCATTGGGAAGTGTTTTCAAATTCAAATTAATCATAAAAGTATGAAATATTTATTGAAGTAGTGTATCTCTTCTATTGAATAACATAAATGGATTTTTAAATTGTTAGGCTACCATTACAAGATCATTTATAAGAAGGGAAGTAAAAATTTGGTAGCTGATGTGTTATCTTGCATTTTAGAGAAAGCTAAATTGGTGGCAATCTCTGTCTCTACCTGTACTATATCTGTGCAAATTAAAATAAGTGGTGAGATGATCCTGAAACTTAGGAAATTATTGAGAAATTACAGATAGATCCTAATTTCATTGTTCATTACATTTGGAATTTTACAAATTTGCACTATAAGGGGAGATTGGTACTTGTTCCTCATTCTCATTATAATGACACAATCTTGCAAGAACATCATGCATCCCTAACTGTTGGCCATTTAAGATTTTTTTGTACCTATAAGTGTATTAATAAGGAGTTTTATTGGAAGGGTATGAAGAAGGAAATAAGAAAGTTTGTAGCTGAATGTGATGTATGTCAATGTCATAAGAGTGAATCTATGGCATCTCCAAGACTTCTTCAACCTTTACCTATCCTTGAAGAAGCTTGGACCAACATCTCTATGGATTTTATTGAGAGACTTCCACTGTCCCAAGGTAAATCTATTATTTTTGTTGTTGTGGATCACTCAACCAAGTATGCTCATTTTTGTCTAGTTAGTCATCCTTATACTACTACTAGTATTGCTTAAGTTTTTGTTGACAATATTATAAAGCTCCATGACATTCCTAAGTCTATTGTCAGTGATCAAGATAAAGTCTTCACTAATAATTTTTGGAAGGAGTTGTTCTGTTTGCAAGGGATGCAGCTGAATATAAGCACTGCTTATCACTTGTAGACAGATGGACAAACGGAGGTAGTCAACTAGTGTTTGGAAAACTACCTATATTACTTTGCGAGTGACAAGCCAAAGGATTGGGTAAAATGGCTTCCTTGAGCCAAGTGGTGGTATAATACCACTTATCACTCTTCTACAAAGATGTCCCCATTTCAAGTAGTTTATGGTCAAGCTCCACCTACTTTTACAAAGTATACAGCTAGATCATCATACATAGATTAAGTTGATAAGGACTTACAAGATAGGGACAAGTTGCTTTAACTTCTGAAAGACAACCTTATTCTAGCCCAAACTTATATGAAGCAACACGTGGATATGCATTGTACGGAGCGAGAGTCTTTAGTGGGAGATTGAGTCTATCTCAAACTCCAACCATATCGATAGTTGTTCGTCACCATTCGCTCCTTAATGAAATTATCTCCTTGTTTCTTTGGGCCATATCAAACTTTTGAGTTCATTGGTCTTATTGCCTATCGTTTTGATTTACTAGGAGGATAAAAAATACATCCTGTATTCCATGTCTCTTGCTTGAAAGGGAAAGTGGGAGAAGGTGTGGTGGTACAAAACCAACAACTTGACATTACTTCCATTGGAGAGGTTAATGTTCAACCACAAGCTATCCTAGACCAACGTATTGTCAAACATGGAAATCAAGTTGTTGTACAAATCTTAGTTTGATGGACTAATCTCCTTATTGAGGATTCTACTTAGGAGTTCTATCATTTTTTGTAAAGTGATTTCTAAACTTTCTTGCTGGTCATCCTTAAGGACAAGGCTGCTTTGAAGAGTAGAGGAATGATGTAATCTCTATAATTTGTGTAAGGTATAATTGTCTTTTATTATTTAATAATTATCTTTTATTATTTTTGAATTAATAAATCGAATTATATTTGTAATAGTAGTCTGTCAAGTTTATATATTTGTAATATCTTACAATATTTGGAATCAATCAACAATATTATCAAAGTATTTAATGGAGGCCAATCCCCTTGACACGATAATTGGAGGCTGGTTCCCTCGAAGAGATCAATCCTATTCTTTTTATTTTTATAAAATACTTATTTCAATTTCCCAAATCTTAATCTCTACTTCTAAACCCTAAGTTCTCGTCATGAGATAGAAGACAATGGATTGAGAGAAATGATGAGGATGACGATAATGGTGCTGATATTGTGGCCACTTTAGGACTTTTTTAGTGCCTTGCTTCGTTAAAGTATGGGATGGAATAGGCAATTAAGAACAGAGAAAACATTAAGACTATGAAAGGGGGTTTTTTTTTTTTTTGAAAAAAACCCAATTTGTACATTGATGGTTTCCATTTCCTTTGTTCTTCATTATGCCCTTAGCATTTTAATTGCCACCGTTGCTACTAACTCTTTTACTTAGGGAAAATACAATAAACAAAACCTTCAGAGTTTCCTCAAGCATGAAGCCAAGAAGATAGCATTGGCTCTCCTGCCACGGTACTCAAGTATCATCTCACAAAAAGCCACATCAAGAAACACCTAAATCAATACATTTTGGGCACATGCAACACACACACAAATGAACTCTGCTATTCTTTTTTTGTTATTCTTTTTCTAGGATTACATCTTGCCTAACAAGCTGACTACAATTCTATAAATACGGTAACTATCAATCTAGTAGTTTCATATTTATATATTGTTTACATCTCTAAGGTGGCTAGGAATTTTTAGTTAGTTATGATTGTCTTATTACTGATCTGTGACTTCATGGTTTTGTGACTGTCTTCTGTATCATGGCAGCTTGTTTTGTTTGGAGAGATTATCCAGGCTCAGAAGGTCATGCATTTTCTCATCCATTTTGTGTCAAAAAGGTTTCCATTAGCGCGCTGCCCTTTAAGATTTGTTTGACCAATATTGCCAAAAGTTACAGGTAACAAGCCATTGGGGACGTTAATGGCAAAAAGGCTGGAAAAGGGAATGCACAGAAATTGTCGTTTTACAAGCTTTTCACTTTCACTGACCAGCTTTGTTGGTTATTGGGTCTCTGTCTGCCAGCTGTGGAAAAATTTTTTAGTTTCTAAAATATCCAGCTGTGGAAAAATTGCTCATGCAGAAGCTGGAAATGTTGTAGAACAAACAGTAGGAGGCATCAGAACGGTAGGCCAAAGGATCAGCAGTAAATTCAGATCAACATATAACTTGCTTGCTCATTTATGTAGCTTGATGAATGTATTTTCTACCTATGCAGGTTGCATCCTTCACAGGAGAGAAGCATGCCATTGAAAAATATAACAATAAGCTAAAAGTTGCATATAAAGCTTCTGTTCAACAAGGGGTTGCCTCAGGTTTGGGGTTTGGTGTAATGGTTTGCATTATCTATGCCAGCTATGGTCTTGCGGTATGGTAGAGATCTAAATTGATCGTAGAGAAAGGCTATGACGGTGGGAGGGTCATAGTTGTTATCTTTGACCTCCTGACCAGTGGAATGTAGGTACTTAAGACAGTCAAATTTGCAAATAATGTTTATTATCCAAGACTTCAAGAATTAAAGTGCTTGCTTTTGGAATGTAAGTGCTTATTTGGAAAGCAGATACTTAATTGTTTTGCCTGTTGAACTAGGTCATTAGGTCAGGCATCTCCATCCCTGAATGCATTTGCAGCAGGGCAAGCTGCGACATACAAGATGTTTGAAACAATCAAACGAAAACCAAGGATCAATGCCTATGACAAGAATGGAATGATACTAGAAGAGATGCATGGTGAAATTGAACTTAGAGATGTACATTTCAGATACCCTGCCTGATCTGACATTCAGATCTTCTCTGGATTTTCACTGAAAGTTCCTAGTGGTACAACTTCAGCTTTAGTTGGGCAAAGTGGGAGTGGGAAGTCAACTGTTATAAGCCTCATTGAAAGATTTTATGATCCTGATTCTGGTCAAGTACTCATAGATGGTCTTGACCTAAAGACATTAAAGCCCAATTGGATCAGGGAGAAGATTGGGCTAGTTGGCCAGGAACCTATTCTATTTGCAACTAGCATAAAGGAGAACTTAGCATATAGGAAAGAGAATATGACTTATGAGGAGATTAGAACAGCAACTGAACTTGCTAAAGCTGCCAAACATAATTGCATAACTAAAATCTTAGACCCACATGTTAATTGATTTTATTCCTAGTCATAAAATTACATTTTCAATCATTATATGTCAAGAAATGATCAACCATAAACATACAATGAAATTTTTGACATGATTATTTTTGCTGGGTTTTCTTTCTTTACTTTCTCACTTAATCAAATAGATGATAAACAAAATTCAAAACTATGTTTGGCTATTTGGTTAAAGGCACTCATAAGAAACTAATGTACCTTTATATAGAGCTAGAGAAAAGGTGGCATGACAGCAATTTTGTTAAAAAAAAAAAATTATTTTAACAAAGGAATAGACAATAGCCATTCCATCTTTAAAAAAAATAATAAACAATTGTTTTAAATTATTATCTTAGTCTTACTGAATAAACAATGATTTAAAATTGTTATTTTATCCATTTATTCATTTAAAAATAAGATTAGATAGCAATTTGAAACTGATACTTTATTTATTTTTTCAGAAAAAATAAATAGGTAGCAATTTCAAATTGCTACTTTAATGAACAATACTTTAAAATTGTTGTATTAGTACCTTATTTTATTTTTGAAAAAGAAAAAGATTAGGTAGTGATTTAGAATTATCGCCTTAACCCCTTAATTTTTTTCAAAATGAGATTTGGTAGTAGTTTAAAATCACTATCATATTTATTTTTTAGAAAAATAAAAGTTACGATTCATAATTACTACCTTAGCCCTATTAAATAGATAGCAGTTTAGAACTATTGCTTTAAATCTTTATTTTTTGAAAAAAAAAAGATTTATATTTTAAAAAAAGTAATAATTTAAGACTATTGTCTTATCCTTTAATATTCAAAAGGAATAGGTAGCAATTTAAAACTACTGTCTTAGTCCCTCATTTAAAAAAAAAAAAGATTAGGTTGTGATTTTAGACTGTTGCTTTATTCCTTTTTCAAAAAAAAAAAGAAAAAAAATAAGTAGTAATTTAGAACCACTATCTTAATCCCTTATTAAAAAAAAAAAATTTGGCAGCAATTTCACACTGCTACCTTAATACCTTTTTACAAAATATATATGCGGTGATTCAAGGCTGCTACTTAAATATTTATAACCACTATCTTTTCTCAAGAAAATGTAAAAGTTTTGAATTGTTGCTTAAAGTTAACTATTGTCACAATAAATTTACGTAGCAGTTATTGGTGTTGTCTTAGAGGTTTTACACAACAATTATAAACTATTGCGTAAGAATCATTGCTGTAACCTATTTATTTGGTAGTGAGAAGTAAATATCATTTTTTAAGAGTGAAGATCACTAAAGCTTGTGCTGAAATTTTTTTTATTACAAGAGCATTACATAAAGTGGATTGTTAAGAAATTTAGATATTTTGATGTCAAAGTTGTCTCCACTCCTTATGATGTATCTACAAACTTGTTGAAAAGTATTGTTAAATATGTATCTTAGTCCATATGTGCTTAAAGTCTTAGTAGTTTGATGCATCTAATGAATTATATGTGTCTTAATATTATTTATGTTGTATGTATATTGAATACATATACACATCATCTAAATCATGATTATTAGAAAGTTTGAAAAATAATTCTAAAATATTTAAGAGGTATTGTGAATTATAATATATTCCATAATAAATTTTTCATTGTACTAAAAGAGTAAAATGATGTTAACTAGATCTTTAATTCATATGGAATAAAATCCATAAGTAGCTATATTTTCACCCTTGAAGGTGGAGCAATGACTTAGAAGTTAGCTAAACAAATAATCATTAGTTGATCCATGATGAAATCCATGTTTATATCTTTTGATGTGACTAGTATGGAGGTAGATTGATTGAAGGATTTTTTGATAAATATTCTATTATGGGTGAATTTGACACTATTAGTATTGATTCATTGTAATAGTCAAGTTATTATTATTTACACAAAAAATAAGACATATAATGGAAAATAAACAAATATATTTGTTTGAAATACAAATTAGTAAAGCAACTGCTCAATAATGGAGTAATATCATTTAACCTTGTAAGATTAAAGATGAATTTGATTGATCCTTTAAGTAAATCACTAAGCATAAAGCTAATGAATATTATAATGGATGCAAAAGAAATAAGTACATAAAAATAGGATATCAATCTAAAGCATGTAAATACACTGTCTTTACATTGTCATTAAGGATAATTTCACCTTATAGACAAATTATCACAATGTAGCAAGTTATGGTGACTATCCTCTCAAGATATGATAAATCTTCTCACTAATGTGTACCCTACAAGTGAGGTAATAGAAATAGATAATTTTAGTAATCAAGTTACAAGAAAAGGTAAAAATGCTTATTATACAAGAAAAGTACAACTTCATTGTGATAACTTACCTTAATGTTGATCATGCATTCATAGTTACACTTATTGTGATTGTCAAATTGGTTCAAAGTTCAAATTTACTGATGAGATGGTTGTGAATTTTGTGATTACTTCACTAAATGTTTTAAAAATGAATCCTAGTTTAAACTATTGAAGTAATTTTGCATGATTATATGTCAACATGTTTGTTGGTACCAATTATTGTAGCCAAGAACCAATCAGCCAAATTACCTACAATCAATATCCTTATCAATTTAATTGATTGGGTCCAATCTAATTGCATGTGTAACCATAACTGATCTCGTCAATTGACAAATTTGATCTATTTGTTAATATTAAGTTGCAATTTTAGTAAGGTTAAGTGTGTTCAAAGTAATCCAATTGGTAAGGAAAAATTTGCAATATGGATAGTTAATTGTAGGACCAATAATGGTTATGACTAATTACAATCAACTAATTATAATGACTAAGGTTAACCCATTTCATAAGGTATATCTATGATGAACTCCAATCTATTGACAAATATTCATCCTTTAATGTAATAAGGGATGAACCATATAACCACCATGGAATAAACTTTATATAGTTGATAATTTAATGATTGGTCAAATTCTAGATTTTAGTCAACATTACAAACCATGTTTGAATAACATGTGTACAATCTAGATAAAAAACTCCAATTTAGAGCTAATCAATCAAATTTAGTCTTTTTTCCATTAACCTGGTATAATATGTAAAAATAAATTATTGGGCTAGTCTTGACCCTATAGGGGTTACTATAGGGTACTCAAATTAGTAATCCACCATTCCTACCCAATGGGTCCACATTTGATTATACATAGGATTGGAATACTTTAAATTTGAATCATATCAATAGATTAAGAAATAGATGGCAATAGTAATGGTGGGTACTAGATGGAACATTGGTCATGGCATCAATTATTAGGGATAAATTATATAAATGGGTATCAACAAGACTAAGTGACCATATCAAGGTTAAATGGCAAATAGAATAACATTTGGAGAAGTAATCTTGCTTATAGGGCATGATTCAACTAGACCTCATCAAATTTTATACCATGAGGCCCTACTATTTATTGGTTAGGATAATACTCCATATAATGTGATTCATGTTAGTTAATAAGTAATAATTGATTAAGTACCCCTTGTTATTTAAATTGACCAATTGATGGGTTAATCAAACATTTTAATTGGCCGAATAAGTTACAAATATTATATTGGTCAACCAATATAGTAATCGTTGACTAACCCTTTAATAAGATTTCTAGCCATCAACAACAGATTGTTTTGCTTTGAATATAGTTACCATGAGTAACATTCACTCAAGAATATGGCGGGTGGGGAAATCATTGGTTCATCGTAGTTAATAACATTTAAGGTGGACTTATTAAGTAACATAAGACCGGTCAATTACTCAAATCTATTACTCATTATATAGTTTGATAACATTTGATTCAACTAATTAGGTTACTAGATTGACAAAATTAACCATTGATTACATAGTTTACAATAGATGGTAACTATTGATGATTGATGGTACTAACCAGTAATATTGATCAATCATCTCAAATGTTAAAGCATTAGCATTATTAGCTACCCGTGGTAATGGAATTTAACCATTATTATAGGACCTAACTGAATTTACGTCGTTCAAATTGATGGGTCTAACCTACCATCTAAATACTATCATAAATCAATACAAATGCTGATGCAAAATTTAAATTTAAATTTAAATAATGATTAAAATAAAAAATATAATTAATTAAATTAATTAATATTTGATCTATTCAAATGAAATTAAGTAACTTTTCACTAAAATTCAATAATGGATGATGCCCCTATTTTTAGAGACAAACAAAGATAGTATCTAAGTCCACTTAGTCTAATCTACAAAGTTTAATAGGAATTTAATACCACTTTTAGGTCATTAAGGTAGAAATGGACCACATAAATGATTTGGATAAGGTAACAAATGGATCCAACTAATCAATCCATTGAGTATAATACTAGGGTATGTAACAAATGAATCATTCTGGTAAATGATTACCTAAACTAATATTTGGTGAATAATTATGGGTAGCCAGACGTAAATGGTTATGGTATATACGCTATTAATTAGGCAAAGTAATCGGGCCAATGGAGACGGGTAACCCCATCATCTAACATTTTAAGTAGACTGGACTGAATGGACTTATATATTAATTTTATTTATCTTTAAAAATTGGGGCACCATCTATTATTCAATTTTAGCGAAAGGTTACTTATTTCCATTCAAATAGGACAAGATTGATTATAGGAATCGATTTGACAAAGTAGATAAATTAAATGACAATGAATCATTCGAAACGGTAAATGGGGAATGATTGGGGTCAATGATCCAATTGGTTGGGTCTGAAAATGAGGAATAGTCTTAGAATATGACCTTTGAGAAAATCTACCTTGTGCTGAAATTACCACAGGGATTTTTACAACTAGGGAGGTTACATTTTAGGGATGGTGAAATGTGTGGATTTTACTCATATATGCAAATGTTAAACCCATAGAGCGGATAGATTACCGAGTTTATAATTCACTCAATCTTCATTATGGTGATTGACTAATATCAATGAAGGTCACTCCATGTGTCAAATTTATTGACCATAATACCAGGTAAATACTCAGACTATTATAATCAGCCTTAATACTAATCAAAAATTGATTACCTTGAGATCAACCAATCAAATAACACATTCAAATCTTTTGAAATCGAAAGTATCATATGATTGCCTATTATAAACCCCAGATCAAATGTAACCAATGGGATTGAATATCCCCAATCATTGGTAATCTATCGTTATTCATACCTGCGAGTAATGGGATTTACTAATCTTGTGTCAACTATCTCTATGTCTCAAACATACAGAACGGACAAAGTTTCTGATAATGATTTTGCATTCGTTGTGATAAGTGGTGGTGATGATCAAACGCCTAAGGTGTCTCAAATTGTTCATTTCACCATTATAAACCGACAGCAGAGAGAATATTGGGATTTCAGATGTCTCAAATACATTTTCTCAATCAAGGTCTAATGATAGATCCATTCATTATAGTCAAAAGCCTGATGAAGAATTGCAGAATCCATTCATTATAGACATGCCAAGGGAAGTGCACAAAGGTAAAACTCTTGTCACAAGGTTATATCATTTATGTTGATATCTTTTTACTGCTTCTAAAAGATTATGAAATTGTTCTTGACTTTGATTGGTTACGGACCTTAGGAGATATTACTTAGAATTTATCCAAGCTAAAAATGAAGTTTTTGTTGAATGAAAATATAGTAGAATTACAAGGAAGACACAATGGTAAAATCACTACTGTTAGTAGTCATTGAATGGAGAAAGTTCTATAGAAAGTATGACAAGAGTTCCTAGTGTAGTTGTCAAGTGCAAAGGTAGCCAAATCACATTCTATACAAGGAAAGAAGGTCACTGCATTATTGACTAAATTCTTTGATTTGTTTGTTGAGCTTGCATTTCTTCCCCCACAAAGGACATACGATCACTATATTCTATTATTATCTGAGAGTATGCCTGTTAATGTTCGACCTTATTATTATCCTCATTTCCAAAAAGAAGAAATTGAAAAAATTCTTAAGGAGATGTTGGAAGCTGACATCATCAGACTGAGTGTTAGCTCATACTCATCTTTTGTCCTTTTAGTAAAAAAGAAAGATAGTTCTTGGACGATATGTGTGGACTATCAGACACTTAACCACATCACTATGAAGGATAAATATCCTATTCCTATAATCGATGAGCTACTAGATGAATTGGGAGGTGCTTAACTAGTTACTAAACTTAATTTAAGATCAAGTTATCTTTAAATTTGGGTCCATGAGAAGGATATTCAAAAGATAGCTTTTAGGACACATGATGGCCATAATGAGTTCCTGGTTATACCTTTTGGGCTTATCAATGCACCTTCAACATTCCAAAGTTTAATGAATGATATCTTTTAGTCATATTTACATAAGTTTGACCTGAAATTTTTTGATGATATTTTGGTGTATAGTTCTTTCCTTAAAGCATATTTATCACATTTGCAAAAATGTGTTCACAACTCTACATAAGTATTTTCTATTTGTTAAGAAATTGAAATGTAGTTTTGCTAGCCAAATAGTGGGGCATTTTGGCTATATTGTCTCCAAGAAAGGTGTGGTGGTTGATCATTCCAAAGTTTAAGCAATGCTAGATTGGCCAGTTCTAAAAACAATTAAGGCATTACGTGGCTTCTTGGGATTGACTAGTTTTTATCAAAAGTTTGTTCGTAACTATGGAAAAATTAGTGTTGAATTGACAACTTTTTAAAGAAATATTCATTTAATTGGAATGATAAGGCAGAGGAGGCGTTTGATCAACTTAAGCAGGCCATGACCACTACCCTAGTTCTTGCCTTACCTAACTTTAGTAAGATATTTATCATTGAATTTGATGCTTCTGGACTTGGAATTGGTGTAGTATTGATGTAAGAAGGTCACCTTATAACCTTTACCAGCAAAGCCTTATCACTAAAGCATCTCAACATGTTTGTCTATGATAAGAAGATGTTAGTCATTGTTCAAGCGGTCTCAAAATGACATCCGTATCTCATTGGGAAGCATTTTCAAATTCAAACTAATCATAAAAGTCTGAAATATTTATTGAAACATTGTATCTCTTCTATGGAATAACAAAAATGGATTTCTAAATTGTTAGGCTACCATTACGAGATCATTTATAAGAGGGGAAGTAAGAATTTGGTAACTGATGTGTTATCTTGCATTTTAGAGCAAGCTAAATTAGTGGCAATCTTTGTCTTTACCTGTACTATATTTATGCAAATTAAAAGGATGTTACCTAGGAGTTCTATCATTTTTTATAAAGCGATTTCTAAACTTTATTGCTGGTTAATCTTAAGGATAAAACTGCTTTAAAGGGTGGAGGAATAATGCAATCTCTATAATTTGTGCAAGGTATAATTGTCTTTTATTATTTAATAATTATATTTTATTATTTCTGAATTAATAAGATGAATTATGTTTATAATAGTAGTTTGTTAGATCTATATATTTGTAATATCCTATAGCATTTGCAATCAATTAATAATATTATTAGAATGTTTAATGGAGGCTAATCCCCTTGACACGATAATTGGAGGCTGGTCCCCTCGAAGAGATCAATCATATTCTTTTTATTTATTATAAAATATTTATTTCAATTTCCCAAATCTCAATCTCTACTTCTAAACCCTAGTTTCTCATCATGAGATAGAAGACAATGGATTGAGAGAAATGACGAGGGTGACGATAATGATGCTGATATTGTGGCCACTTTAGGACTTTTTTAGTGCCTTGCTTCCTTAAAGTATGGGATGGAATAGGCAATTAAGAACCGAGAAAACATTAAGACTCTGAAGGGGTTTTTTTTTTTTTTGAAAAAAACCCAATTTGTACATTGATGGTTTCCATTTCCTTTGTTCTTCATTATGCCCTTAGCATTTTAATTGCCACCGTTGCTACTAACTCTTTTACTTAGGGAAAATACAATAAACAAAACCTTCAGAGTTTCCTCAAGCATGAAGCCAAGAAGATAGCATTGGCTCTCCTGCCACGGTACTCAAGTATTATCTCACAAAAAGCCACATCAAGAAACACCTAAATCAATACATTTTGGGCACATGCAACACACACACAAATGAACTCTGCTATTCTTTTTTTGTTATTCTCTTTCTAGGATTACATCTTGC
Organism: Rhizophora mangle; assembly: GCA_037832345.1. Taxonomy (NCBI): domain Eukaryota; kingdom Viridiplantae; phylum Streptophyta; class Magnoliopsida; order Malpighiales; family Rhizophoraceae; genus Rhizophora; species Rhizophora mangle. The sequence continues at coordinate 525,388 of JBAPLJ010001673.1, read as the reverse complement.
CTAACAAGCTGACTACAATTCTATAAATACTGTAACTATCAATCTAGTAGTTTCATATTTATATATTGTTTACATCTCTAAGGTGGCTAGGAATTTTTAGTTAGTTATGATTGTCTTATTACTGATCTGTGACTTGATGGTTTTGTGACTGTCTTCTGTATCATGGCAGCTTGTTTTGTTTGGAGAGATTATCCAGGCTCAGAAGGTCATGCATTTTCTCATCCATTTTGTGTCAAAAAGGTTTCCATTAGCGCGCTGCCCTTTAAGATTTGTTTGACCAATATTGCCAAAAGTTACAGGTAACAAGCCATGGGGGACGTTAATGGCAAAAAGGCTGGAAAAGGGAATGCACAGAAATTGTCGTTTTACAAGCTTTTCACTTTCACTGACCAGCTTTGTTGGTTATTGGGTCTCTGTCTGCCATCCTTAATGGCGTGACTCGGCCTATCTTGAGAATCATCTTTAGCCCAACTTATTAATTTATTGGGTTGCACAACAGGAACACACACTGTTCATGAAGTCAGTAAGGTGAGTTCATGGAAAATCTTTATTGATTGCCTTTTTGTGTTTTTGCTCCTTTTATGATTGAAATTAAGTGTTTTGGGTTTAATGGATTGTACCATCCTGCAATTTGCATTGCAAATTCCTTGTGTTTTTTCTATTAGGCAGTAGGTTCCACAAGCCAAATCTAATGGCAAGTCCCTCAGATTGTCCATATGAAAGGGACGACAGTATTAGTGGACAAGTTGTATGCTATCCTCCAAGTATAAAGTTTGCCATGAAATTGTGAATACACACCTAATTACCCACTGTATATTTGATATTGTCTTATTGGTACTATGAGATTGGAGTCCTTGAGGCTAGACGCATAATCAATCCAATTGCAAATAAGACTAATGGTGCATGCTCTTTGTACTTATGTGCATCAGCAGTATATGGTTACCAAGACAGTGGCTGCAGTATTTTTGTGTTTGAAGATCTTAACTTTGGTTCATTAAGTTAGATCTTGGGTCTACAACTTTGTTTCCATTTATGCAACATGTTAATGGCCTAGCCACTTCAAATAATGCTCTTACATCTCACTATGTCACCTAATATTTACTGCACCAAAATTACTTTGCTTTTTTGGTGAAAATTTTGATCAATCCTGCCGTTTGTTTCCTGTTGTAATAATTCAGCATGCTCTGTTCTCGTGTGATTTGCAGGCAGTACTAAATCTGGTGTACTTGGCCGTTTATGCGTTCATCCTTGCTTTTCTACGCAAGTTCAGATCAAATCTTCTTCTTTGCCATATTGCCCCTTTGTTAGGCTATAGTTGGTAGCCAAAATAAAATTCACTATCTTTAGCTATGGTATCCTGCTGAGTATTCCATATGTGCGCCTATGTGAATGGTGTAAGTTCTGTTAGCATGTGAACAGAACACAAATACAAGCGGGACCACTGGTTTACCGACCAATGTGAAATTTTGGATCAAGCAAGATTTCTAGGACAATACAGGCGATTTGGAATTATGCTTCTGTCTCAAAATTTTTATCTATTGGGAGCTGATTCTAAGAAGCTCACCTTGAATGCTAGAATCTTTGTTTTCTTCTGGTGTTTAGATTAGAGAAATACCTTAGTTCCATCTAATTAGCTTAAGAGCTCTCGATGCTGGCTTGCCTTGTAGGTCAGGGTGTAATTTTGGGCATTACAGATCACTGACCCTTTCAGAAAAATCATCTGTTGTACACTAAGTTTGTTATTACTGTATCACTGATTGCAGAGGTTTCATGTTGGATGGTAATCGGAGAGAGACAGAATGCTTGCATTCGAGGCCTGTACTTGAGAACAATTTTAAGACAAGATATTATTGGCTTCTTTGATACAGAAACAACAACCGGTGTGAAGTCATTGGAAGAATGTCTGGTGACAATGTTCTCATACAGGATGCCATGGGCAAAAGGGAATGTCATGCCGTGCTTCAAAAGAATTGCGTAGTCTCTTTTGTTATTCTACCTTCATTTTCATTGCTAGCCATTTGTCAGCTTGACCATGCTACATTGCATCTTAATCAATGCTTTCATGGCAGGTTGGGAAGTTTATACAGCTACCATCAACAATTGTAGGTGGCTTTTTGGTTGCATTTATAAAAGGATGGCATCTGGCGGTAGTCTTGCTTTCCTGCATTCCTCAACTTGTAGTAGCAGGCAGAACCATGATTTTTTTAGTTTCTAAAATATCCAGCTGTGGAAAAATTGCTCATGCAGAAGCTGGAAATGTTGTAGAACAAACAGTAGGAGGCATCAGAACGGTAGGCCAAAAGATCAGCAGTAAATTCAGATCAACATATAACTTGCTTGCTCATTTATGTAGCTTGATGAACGCATTTTCTACCTATGCAGGTTGCATCCTTCACAGGAGAGAAGCATGCCATTGAAAAACATAACAATAAGCTAAAAGTTGCATATAAAGCTTCTGTTCAACAAGGGGTTGCCTCAGGTTTGGGGTTTGGTGTAATGGTTTGCGTTATCTATGCCAGCTATGGTCTTGCGTTATGGTGCAGATCTAAATTGATCATAGAGAAAGGCTATGATGGTGGGAGGGTGATAGTTGTTATGTTTGACCTCCTGACCAGTGGAATGTAAGTACTTAAGACAGTCAAATTTGCCAATAATGTTTATTATCCAAGACTTCAAGAATTAAAGTGCTTGCTTTTGGAATGTAAGTGCTTATTTGGAAAGCAGATACTTAATTGTTTTGCCTGTTGAACTAGGTCATTAGGTCAGGCATCTCCATCCCTGAATGCATTTGCAGCAGGGCAAGCTGCGACATACAAGATGTTTGAAACAATCAAACGAAAACCAAGGATCAATGCCTATGACACGAATGGAATGATACTAGAAGAGATGAATGGTGAAATTGAACTTAGAGATGTACATTTCAGATACCCTGCCTGATCTGACATTCAGATCTTCTCTGGATTTTCACTGAAAGTTACTAGTGGTACAACTTCAGCTTTAGTTGGGCAAAGTGGGAGTGGGAAGTCAACTGTTATAAGCCTCATTGAAAGATTTTATGATCCTGATTCTGGTCAAGTACTCATAGATGGTCTTGACCTAAAGACATTAAAGCCCAATTGGATCAGGGAGAAGATTGGGCTAGTTGGCCAGGAACCTATTCTATTTGCAACTAGCATAAAGGAGAACTTAGCATATCGGAAAGAGAATATGACTTATCAGGAGATTAGAACAGCAACTGAACTTGCTAAAGCTGCCAAATTTATAGACACTCTTCCTCAGGTAAATCTACTGTCTCTTTATGAACAAATGGCATGTAATGCTTTTTCCAGAAGGCCATATTGAAGAATCCAAAAATTCTCCTCAATGAAGCAACAAGTGTGCATGATGCCGAATCAGAACACATTGTCCAAGATGCACTGGTTAAGGTTATGCACAACCAGACAACTGTAGTTGTTATTCATCATTTGACAACAATCAGAATGCAGATATGATAGCAGTAGTGCACATGGGCAAAATTGTGGAGAATGGTAATGTCAACTTTGCTGCTTAGTCATCCCATTTCAATGCTGTTCAACAATTTAGTCTTATATGGACACACATATATAGAAACTACTGCAGACATAAAGAGGTCCATTTCATGGTCTGAGAGCCGGAGAAATTCTATTCAAAGATATTCTGGCAGGGTTTCATTCAGGAGCAGGCAATCCTCTACTACTAGCATTCTCGGTTCAGGATTGCACAAACAAACTAATGAAACTGAAAGCCCAAAAAATTTTCTATTTTACGGCTTGCCTCTGAACAAGCCTGAGATTCCAATTCTGTTTCGTGGAAGTATTGCTGCAGTCATAAATGGTGTGACTTATCCAGCATTTGGCCTTTTACTCTCCTCATCCATTTAAATGTTCTTTGAACCACCAAGGGAGCTGGAAAAAAATTCCCATTGTTGGGCATTGCTGTATATGGGCATAGGTATAATTTTGCTCATACCTATACCATTTCAGAGTTTCTTCTTTGGAATTGCAGGAAGTAAATTGACTGAACGAATCCATTCATTGACTTTTCAAAAGCTTGTCCATGAAGAGATCAAATGGTTTGATGACCCTGCAATTTCATGGTTCGTAAGAGAAAAAAATGATAGTTACTCTCAATTTTTGCGATAGCAAGAATTATTAGCTGGGAATATTTTGCACTTGCCAGTGGTGCAGTTGGTTCAAGGTTGTCAGTTGTTGCATCTACAGTAAGGATTCTTGTTGGTAACACCTTGGGCTTACTTGTCCAGAACATCACCACAGTTATAGCAGCACTCATTATATCATTTGCATCCAACTGGATTTTGGCATTTATAATGATTGCTGTGTCGCCTTTGTTACTCATCCAAGGGTATATTCAGTCCAAGTTTACAAAGGGTCAGTGCTGATGCAAAGGTTAGTGTTACTCAATGTTCTCTTATCTCTCTTTTATTGATGACAATGGCATATGTGTTGCAGCTAATGTATGAAGAAGCCAGTCAAGTGGCAAATGATGCAGTTGGCAGTATCAGAACTGTCTCCTCTTTTTGTGCTAAGAAGAAGGTGATGGATCTATATGGAAAGAAATGTCAGGATCCCATGAAGAAAGGGTTCGACTTGGACTTGTGAGTGGTGCAGGCTCTGGCTTCTCCGCTTTTGTTCTTTACCACACAAATGCATTATTTTCTACATTGGATCTCAACCAGTGCAACATGGGAAAGCACACGTTGGAGAAGTTTTCAAGGTATGAGTTGAATATTGTTCTATCCTTCTTTTTGAGAATTGTTTCTGGTCCATTTCTGATGCACAATACTTGCAGGTTTTATTTGCACTGACAATTGTGGCCCTTGGAGTCTCACAATGCACTGGCATGGCTCCAGACAGAACCAAAGCCCAGGATTCAGCAGCTTCAATATTTGCAATCCTTGATAGGAAGGTCAAAATTAACTCAAGCAGTGGAGAAGGACTCACACTTTCACATGTAAATGGAACTTTTGACAAACACAAGAAATGCCAACTAACCTTGCAATTGATGGAGAAGAACTAAAGCTTGAAGTGAAGTGTATAATCAAATCAGCTAGGCATGCATAAATGATTTTCTCTGTAGTTTTATCCCCCCAACCAACCAAACAATGGCCAAGACAAAAACAAAACAAAAGTTTATTATTGTGTGAAATCAACTTGTTCTAAATCACAAATTTCTCCAATGGACTGAGAATTATAATTGCATAACTAAAATCTTAGACCCACATGTTAATTGATTTTATTCCTAGTCATATAATTACTTTTTCAATCATTATATGTCAAGAAATGATCAACCATAAAATACAATGAAATTTTTGACATGATGATTTTTGCTGGGTTTTCTTTCTTCACTTTTTCACTTAATCAAATAGATGATATACAAAATTCAAGACTATGTTTGGTGATTTGGTTAGAGGCATTGAGAATAAACTAATGTACCTTTGTATAGGGCTAGAGAAAAGGTGGCATGATAGCATTTTTGTTTAAAAAAAAATTTATTTTAACAAAGGAATAGGCAACAGTCATTCCATCTTTAGAAAAAAAAAAACAATTATTTTAAATTGTTATTTTAGTCATACTGAATAGGCAATGATTTAAAATTATTATTTTATTCTTTTATTTTTTAAAAAATAAGATTAAGTAGTGGTTTGAAACTCTTACTTTATTTATTCAAAATAACTACTTTAACCTATTTAATAGACAACACTTTAAAATTGTTGTCTTAGCACCCTATTTTATTTTTGAAAAAAAACAATATTAGGTAGTAATTTAGAATTATTGCCTTAACAACTTAATTTTTTTCAAAATGAGATTTGGTAGCAGTTTAAAATCACTATCATATTTATTTTTTAAAAGAAAAAAGAGTTGTAATTCATAATTACTGCGTTAGCCTTATTAAATAGGCAGCAGTTTATAACTATTACTTTAAACCTTTATTTTTTGAAAAAAAAAAAGATTTATTTTTCAGAAAAAAATAAGTAATAATTTAAGACTATTGCCTTATCATTTAATATTCAAAAAGAATAGGTAGCAATTTAAAATTTCTGCCTTAGTCTCTTATTTTTTGAAAAACAAAAAAAAAATTAAGTTGTAATTTTAAACTGTTGCTTTATTCCTTTTTCAACAAAATGAAAAAATAAGTAATAGTTTAGAAGCACTACCTTAATCCCTTGTTTAAAAAAAGAAAAATTTGGCAGCGATTTCATACCGCTACCTTATTACTTTTTTACAAAATATATATGCACTGATTCAAGGCTGCTACTTAAATATTTATAGCTACTATTTTTTCTCAAAAAATTGTAAAAGTTTTGAATTGTTGCTTAAAGTCAACTATTGTCACAATAAATTTACGTAGTAGTTATTTGTGTTGTCTTAGAAGTTTTACGCAGTAGTTATAAATTATTGTGTAAGAATCATTGTTGTAGCCCATTTATTTGGTAGTGAGAAGTGAATATCATTTTTAAGAGTGAAGATCACTAGAGCTTGTGCTGAAATGTTTGTATTACAAGAGCATTACATAAAGTGAATTGTTAAGAAAGTTAGATATTTTGATGTCAAAGTTGTCTCCACTCCTTATGATGTATGTACAAACTTGTTGAAAAATATTATTAAATATGTATCTTAGTCCATATATGTTTAAAGTCTTGGTAGTTTGATGCATTTAATAAATTACACATGTCTTAATATTATTTATGTTGTATGTATATTGAATACATATACACATCATCCCATATCATGATTATTAGAAAGCCTTAAAAATAATTTTAAAATATTTAAGAGGTATTGTGAATTATGATATATTCTATAATATTTTTTTCATGTACTAGAAGAGTAAAATGATGCTAACTAGATCTTTAATTCATATGGAATAAAATCCATAAGTGGCTATTTTCACCCTTGAAGGTGGGGCAATGACTTAGAAGTTAGCTAAACAAATAATCATTAGTTAATCCATGATGAAATCCATTTTTATATCTTTGGATGTGACTAGTGTGGAGGTAGGTTGATTGAAGGATATTGTGATTAATATTCTATTATGGGTGAAATTGACACTATTAGTATTGATTCATTGTAACAGTCAAGTTACTATTATTTACACAAAAAGCAAGTCATATAATGGAAAAAAAAATGAATACATTTGTTTGAATATGGATATTAATTATAGGACCAATAATGGCTATGACTAATTACAATCGACTAATTGTAATGACTAAGGTTAACCCATTTCATAAGGTATATCTATGATGAATTCCAATCTATTAGAAAATATTCATCCTTTAACGTAATAAGGGATTAACCATATAATCACCATAGAATAAACTCTATATAGTTGATAATTTAGTGATTGGTCAAACTCTATATTTAGTCAACATTACAAACCATGTTTGAATAACATGTGTACAATCTAGATAGAAAACTCCAATTTAGAACTAATCAATCAAATTTAGTCTTTTTTCCATTAACCTAGTATAAGATGTAGAAATAAATTATCGGGCTAGTCTTGACCCTATAGGGGTCACTATAGGGTACTCAAATTAGTAATCCACCATTCCTACCCAATGGGTCCACAATTGATTATACATAGGATTGGAATACATTAAATTTGAATCATATTAATAGATTAAGAAATAAATGGAAATAGTAATGGTGGTAACTAGATGGAACATTGGTCATGGCATCAATTATTAGGGATAAATTATATAAATGAGTATCAATAAGGCTAAGTGACCATATCAAGGTTAAATGGCAAATAGAATAACATTTGGAGAAGTAATCTTGCTTACAGGGCATGATTCAACTAGACCTCATCAAATTTTATACCATGAGGCCCTACTATCTATTGTTAGGATAATACTCCATATAATCTGATTCATGTTAGTTAATGGGTAATAATTGATTAGGTACCCCTTGTTATTTAAATTGACCAATTGATGGGTTAATCAAACATTTTAATTGGCCCAATAAGTTACAAATATTATATTGGTCAACCAATATAGTAATCGTTGACTAACCCCTTAATAAGATTTCTAGCCATCAATAACAGATTGTTTTGGGTTGAATATAGTTACCATGAGTAACATTCACTCAAGACTATGGTGGGTGGGGAAATCATTGGTTCATCGTAGTTAATAACATTTAAGGTGGACTTATTAAGTAACATAAGACCGGTCAATTACTCAAATTTATTACTCATTATATAGTTTGATAACATTTGGTTCAACTGATTAGATTATTAGATTGACAAAATTAACCATTAATTACATGGTTTACAATAAACCGACAGCAGAGAGAATATTGGGATTTCAGATGTCTCAAATACATTTTCTCGATCAAGGTCTAATGATAGATCCATTCATTATAGTCAAATGCCTGATGAAGAATTGCAGAATCAGATTCCTATGTGGTGAATAGGTATCAAAAAGACTTGGTAGTATCCCTTGGATAAGTTGGCAACTGATTCTACAATTCTTACATATTTGTAAGACTATATTGCATCGGGGAAATTTTAGTTATTCATTAATCCACCCTATTTTGTAAGAATCATACCCCGACCCAATCAATCATATCGTGACCCATTGGTCCCCTTCTAATAAGGTATTCTATGAATTTGTAACATTTAACCAAAATTTTCATGATTAATACTACTATTGTTGGCCTTTAAGTATTGGACAATTCATATTATCCCTATTTGAGTAATTCATTTTCATGATCAATAATATGATCTATTGTCATTACTTTGAATAAAATGACAATTTAAAAAAAATTTAAATTGAGCCCTACGCAAATAGATTGTAACCGACAATCTAATTACTTAAATGACAATGGAGGTGAATGTTGAATAATTTAAATCAATTCGGTTATGTTATTCAAAATGGGCTATCAAAATTCACCAAAGATTAAACAAATAATAGGTCGCATGACCCTCTTGAGTAGTTAGTGTAGGGACTAAAATTTAGGGTCTATGTTATGATCCATAACATTTCAATAGATCAGTTTGTCCTTATTTGAATTCAAATGTTATATTTGTTTGTTGTTCTCAAATGACTAACCTTTTGGAGTTAATCAATATTGCCATAATTACATTGCAGAAATTACAATATTGACTAGTGGATAACATAATCTTGAATAGGGCAAATATAGTTATTCAAAAGATTACCAGAATGATGGCAACTAAACCAATAGATCATATGACTATAAATGTTAAATAGAAACAACAGGGATGATTAGGGGTGTGGCGCATAGCGTTAACTTGCAAATGACTAATAGGGGTCTATGATTGATAAAAAGAACATTTCTATCCCTCAGGGAACAACTGAATGTAAAAGGTTACTTTAAATCGGACCCTAATCAAAGTTTATATCACTTGTAATGTCACGAATAGTAGGTTAGACGGGTAAGATTATGAATGAAGCAATAGTAAACATTACAACATTAAATGGGGACACGTGTGGTTACCAAAAGGATTGTAAATAGATTAGGATCAAAATTATGTGAACAATAATTTTATCAAGTGGATTGGTTAGTGTTCACTCGGATGACCCCATAATAGCAATTTGAATTGCTAGCAATTCACTCCAAGATTGGAATAGTTTAAATTGACTATTATCAATCATGCCCACTATGTGGATTAATAAATGGTCCATGTAATTATCCACTTATTATTAACCCATGATACAGTTAAAATTATGGATAAGTCCTGATGGTAATATGGTCCAACCTCATCTGGATTGTACATGGGTCATGACCAATCGTCTCCTTAATAGGGTCTCTCATTTAGGCAGAAATACATAGGATAATGGAGCAAGGTCTTTCACAAAAGGATGCTCCAAAAGTTGAGTAGCTGTAGGATGATTGACTAGGTCCCGTTGCAAGCATTGCCTCACAAAATCCTTGCCTTCATCAGATAGATGATCTGGAATTTCTGGGAGTTCCTTGCGGCTTCCAATCTTAAACATAATAGGAACCTTTCAAAGAGCACAAAAAGTAAAATAAAGGTGAGAAACAAATCCAAGAATCCACACTTTAGCACACAACACTAAGAAGCATTCAAAGATTTGTAAGTAGTGACAAAAGCATGATTAGATGTGCAAGTAATCACATTCATATTTTTCAGTCTTAGAGAGAACCAGACCATGCACTTAAACTTTGCTCACCCCTTCATATTGGCTCTATGGTGGTATTGTTGTTGCCATCTCCAAACTAATGCACCCAAGGCTCCAAATATCAACACCAAGATTACAACTATTTTAGTTTTTAATCACCTAAAGGCTACTAAACCAATTAGAAAAATACTATAAAGCATCAAAAGATAGCGGACATTGAAGTGTAGCAACAAAAACAATACTGACCTCAAGTGCCATCTAGTATGGGCTTCCCTTGAATGGTAATGGAGAATATTGCTAGGTGATCTAGAACAGCTAAAATGGGTTAGTCACATGGCCCCCATTATAGACATGTAAGAAAACTTTCTAGAAAATGTAGAGTTGGGACAATGTTGGGTTCGTCAATTTCAAAAAGTAACCGGTCCACTCTTATTGAGGAAGCTCTTCACTCTACCTATAACTTGAGAGTAACATTGAATTCACATTTGGATTGACTAAGAAATTGCTTAGTAGTCGGTAGTCTAAATGTATCTTACAATTTACATTGATCAATCAATTAGTCTAGTTAGGATCAACCTTGTGGATTGATTTATTGGGTACCCCTAATAATGATCAACTTTCATTAATGGACTAATTATGTTATTATGATTTTTACAATTTTAGTAAAATCAAATGCATTCAAAGTAATCTAATTGGTATCGTGGGTTGATCAATATTACGAGGTCAGTTGATCTTCTTTACAATAATAACCCTAATATTATAGTCCAAAGGACAATTTATTTACTCCAAATCGACAAAACATATGGGTTGGGATTACAAAACCTCATTAGAATGATGGTTAATAATGGTATGTAATACCATTACAATAGAATAGGTATTACTAAACCTAGATCATCCAAATTATAGAAATTATAATTAAAAATTTTAAATTTAAGTAATAATACATTAAACAAAAATGCATTAGGTACAATTCTATTTACCTTAACTAAGTAATGGTGATAGTTTACTAATTGAATAAGGTATACCCTTAATCAGGGACCAAAATTTATTGTCAACAAAATAAAATAATTGTCGTTATGGCCCAAATTTCCTTTTCTTTTCATTGGATAATTTATCCCACTAATTGATTTAAATAAATTGGGCAATTGGTCATTTGTACCAATAATTGCATTTTCAAACCATGACCAAATGTGGGATCATGACCATTGACTATATAAAAATTCATCAATTCACTAAGTCACAAATATTAGTAAATTGGACCCTTAGTTTTAAATTTGTGGTCATATATTATTTGTAACAATGGTACAATCATTCTTTATTCAATTGGCCTCTAGTTGGTGCCCATTTAAGTAGGACTAAATAGGGTAACCCAATGATTATAGGTAAAATGACCAATTAATCAATCTATGGACTTTAAATCCATTAAGACTAGTAGTACTTACTAATTTAGGGTAGACTAACTAGCATGGTAAGTCACACTAAGAGCTTAAAATTCTATTATATGGATGGATTGTAACATTAGAATAATATATCGATTAAAAAGCTGAGTCATTTAAATCTTTAACTCTTTTTCTAATAATTTGATCTTTTTAACCTATTGTTCATAATGGCCCTAAAAAGAGTGATTTTGTACCTTAAAGAAGTTAAAGAAGCACAAAATGGAAAACTTGGGGCGGGGGTTTGGCCATAAGAAAAGAAATAAAAAGAAAGAAAACAGAAGGGAAAAAACAAAAAGAAAAAAAATAAAAATAATAAAGAAATAGAGAAAAAGAGAAGAAAAAATTGGGAAACAAAGTGCCTAGTGGCAGTACTATTTTGGGATATCCTAGGTGAACTCATATATTTAAAGCATCTTTTTTGCAACACATCCAAACTAATGAGTGTGTGTATGCCATTGTGATGAATCATTAAAAGAGAGAAATAAATAAAGTATCAATAGGGGAAATATATAAGTAGGAAGTAAACAATGATACCATTGCTTAGCTATAGCCTCCACCCAACATAAATGTGCTTTTGAACCTTGAAGAATCCTATCAAAGTCGACTAAGTCACTTATGGTGTTTAAATCACACTTGAAATTATTTGTAGTGACTTTAAAGTCAACATACCTACATTATAAGGGTCACAACTACTCCTTAATGCCTCTAATTTCCAATTCACAACATCCCAAAGGTACCAAACGCCATGCCTCTTCCACTTTTACCAAGCTTCTCAACATTAGGAAGCCCATCGTGATAGTTTGTTGAATCCATTAGGCATTTTCTTAAGAGATAAGCTGCTCCAACTTGTTTTTATCTTTTCTATTCTATGTTTTTGTTTATTTCACACTTGATATTTTATTTATTTATCTCTCTCACTTTAATGTTTATGATTCTCATTTGCATCATAAACTTGATTACACATACATATAAAGGCTTAGAACTTGACTTATGCCCTTTGTAGCTTAAACAAGAGAAATTACGAGTCCTTTATGAAGGATATGGCTTTTGTATAAGATAATCCTCAAATCTCTCACTCTTACTAGTAGCTTCCACTTAAGTCTTGAATGGCAAGGGAGGGAATGTTATAAGGAGCTTTGGCCTAGTTTAGATCCATTAAACCACTTACCTATTGTTATACCAATAGAGTCATCCACTAATTAGATCTATTTCTTATAAGAAAACAAACCTATGATATTCCTACCTTAATCATCACATCATGCATTCTCTTATTTATAGTTTTGACTGTGTTACTTTATAATTTATATTTTATTCTTATTTTCCTTATACTAACACAATTCCCTTTTGTCTTGTTTTGTTACTTTTCTTATGTCATTCCATATCCTTCATTTTTAGCATCATTCACCTATTAAAGTGTTAGTTATTGTTTCAAAGCATAAGTTTAGTCAACACAATCATCACCAAACACACCTACAGTGTGAAAACTAACTCTAAAGACCTTTAGAGGTAGGGAGGAGATTGATCTTTCTTGGGATCTTTATAGATTCCAAGGGATTTCAAAGTAATTTTAGATGTACATGGACCTAATATGATTATAGGTGTGTAACCTAAATTTGAGTAGTAATCAAATTTGGTGTAACATTTAGTTAAATGCAATTTCTAATGCAATTATTTTATGACAAATAACATCTTCTTAAATCAACATTCACCTATGTTACCATATGTAATTGCACCAGGGTAAAAATGTCAAAGTGTGTTTTACAAAGTACATTGATTTTGGTTTGTGGGTACATAACCTTAGATTTTAGTAATTATTTAAATTAAATAAAAAATTATTCAAATTTACAATCTTTTATTATAATTTTTGTCAGTTTAATAAAATATTACTTTAAATTTATTAAAGTGCAAAATAGATTTTAGTTGAATAAAAAAGAATAATTTGAGTAACTGTATTTTCTAATCTAATTATTATTTAAATTTAATATCTTTTTACTTAATTTATATAATTTAAGTATTAGGTTATTCAATTCAAGTAAAAGTAAAAATCACAACATTTTTTAATACAAAACTCAAAATTTTAGTAACTATATAAATTAATCAAGTTAGAATAAAAAATGAATTACTCATATTGGCTATTTTTTTATTCAAATAGGATTTATTTTATATTTTGGTGAATTTAGAATAACCTTTTATTGAAATTATAGAAATTATAATAAAATCTTGTAAATTTGAGTAACATTTAAGATAAATAACATAAAAAATGTAATTCAAATTTGATTGCACTTGTGTAATTATATAAATTAGTCCAAATATTATTCAAATTTTAAATTTTTTACTATAACTTTTGCAATTTTAATAAAAGGTTAAGTAATTACATTTTTTTATTTTAACCATTATTCAAAGCTTTAAGTAATTACATTTTTATTTTAACCATTATTCAAAGCTAACTATAGATCTATTCAAATTTAATTTATTTAAATGTTGAATTAAAAATGACATTTTTGAGCAACCTAATAGTTAAATTGTATAAATTAGGTAAAGAACATTAAATTAGAATAATAATTAGAATAAAAAATGAATTGTTTAAATTAGTTGCTTTTTATTCACATAAAATTTATTTTATTTTTTAATAAATTAAAAGTAACCATTTAATAAAATTGTAAAAATTATAATAAAAGATTGTAAATTTAAATAATATTTAGTTTAATTTAAATAACTACTAAAATTTCAATTTTGTATTGAAAACTATCATTTTTTACTTTTTCTTAAATATTAAGTAACTTAATACTTAAATTATATAAATAACTTAAAAAGAATTAAAATTTGAATAATAGTTAAAATAAAAATATAATTACTTAAATCAATTTTTTTTTTGAAATGTAAGGTAAAATACTATTAACCTCAATTCACTATACAGGAATATGCAAAAACCATGAGTTAAAAATTGATAACGTCATGCATACAAGCTAGGAAATAGTGTCCTTATCCTCCCTTGAGCCTTAAGTATAAGGAAACTCTCATCACAAGTCACAATTTAGAAAAACAAAACAAAGCAAACTTATTAATCATAGTTGGGCTATTTTACTCCCATGTAATGAAGTCAATGCTCCAAAATAATCCTTACTTTGCTATAGCATTCATAAAGAAGTTGTACTTATGTGGTTAAAAAGATGAGAGAAACCTGGCCTTCAGTTTCATTTTTAATATCTCTGAATACCATCGCAAGATTTCAAAGTCTTCTGACCTTGGTATTAATCCACCTTATCACCATACTTGAGTCACTTTTAATGATTAAAGGGGCATTGCCTACTTCTTACTGCTAACCCCATTGTATGATAGCCTCTTAGATTGCTAATAACTCTACCTCATTAACACTCATTACAATGACCACTTTGGAAAAAAGACACATCACACTCTTTTTTCATTGCCACACAATACCCCCTCAACCAGCCAACCCTCTAAGACCTGTCATAGCCTTGTCAATATTAAATTTGAATGATCCATTCATTGGTGCCTTATATGTAAGATCTATAGGCTAAATCTTGTGCTTCCTAGTTGGCTAAACATCACTAAGACTTATCAAGAAATCATCACATGAAAAGGTGCTCATCAGTCACTTAGCCTTTGTCCACCACCATAGCCCAATGCACACTAAGTCACATATTTTTGCTACTGAGAAAGCTTTACCAAAAAAAAACAACTCTCATTCTATGCTAACCATATAGACCATGTGATCACCAAAAATCCCATCAACTAGATCTCCCTTAACTTATAGCCATGACCCAAATCTTACCACAAATTTCATGCTTGCTTCAAGGATCTGGGGACCACCCATGATGCCTTACTAGCCTAAACAAAGAGATGGTTGACCGATTCCTGTATCATCCTGTAGATTGTACAACCCATGTTAGGACTTCCCTCCTTACCTAACAATTTTAAGGTATTCTTTGATTAGTAACCTCCCTTTTATTAACTACCAAACAAAAATCTCTAACTTTGGTAAAGCCCATTATTTCCACACTTGGGAGGATGTTATGTCATACAATTCCCTCTACCAATCCATGATGTTATAAAAGGACTTCACCATGAATGCATTATCTATATCCATTATCCAAATCAACTTGTCCTCTTTTGTTTGAGAGTCTTTGACTAGCCAACGCTCCTTCAAACTCCTTAAATAGCTCTTTCTCCCAATTGAACATCCTTTGACGCCATGTGTTGCTCCACTCCTACCTATAGTCTACCCATTGTCCATAATTGATGCTAGAAGTCAACCTTTCTTTTGTCCCTTATCAAATATCCAAAAGTGGAGTCTATGATGCTTGTATTTCTAATGCCTTTCTACCATTTTGAACACCCCTATCTATATTGGTGTCATCTGTGAACACCTTATAGACCATTCCCATGGCCAACTTTGTGTATCTTCATATCTAGCTTTGAGAACCCTTACCCAAAGTGCTCCATCCACATTTTCCATTCACCACAAACACTTTGTTAGTAGCCATAAATTACTATTGCATAATCTTCTTATGTCAAGCCCACCCTCTATCCATTTCTGACACATAAGGCCTTATCCTACTTGATGCATACATCTACTACCCTTTTGTTCACCATACAAAAGTGATCACTAAATCTTTTTGTTTCAACATTCCACTATTTTGGCATATTAAACATGGACATGAAGTGAATCAGGAGATATCAAAGACATGACTTCAAAAAAACTAGCCAACCTACCTTAAATAAGAATCTAGCTTTCTACTTTGCCAACTGTCCTTCCATCTTTTAAATGATTAGGCCCCATAAGTCTTTTGCTTTTAGATTAATGCCTAGTGGAAAACTAAGGTACTTTATCAAGAGTGCACCCACACTAAACCTTTAGTACTTCGCCTCCTACTAAATCTTTGCCTCACATCCCTTTACTCCATATATTACTATTTTAGTTAAAGTAATTTTTAGCCCTAAATAACATTTGAAGCATTGGAGAATCCTTTTATAATTCTTAATTAACTCATCATCAGTCGTGCTAAAAATAACATCATCAGCAAACTACAAATGTGTCATCCATATGTCATCCCTAATAGCAATACCTTTTATAAGCCTTATTGCTAACCCTTTCCTAAACAAGGAGTTCAAACCCTCAATAGCAATAAGAAACAAAAAGGGAGAAAGTGGGTCACCCTACCATAAACCCCTTTCATTTTGAATTGCTACGTAGGGTGACCATTAACTAGGATCAAAGTTACAATGTTGAAATACAATTTTAGATCCATTGTCACCATCTTACACCAAACCCATATGCTTTAAGATATTTGTTAGGTAACCCCATTCCACTAAGTCATAGGCCTTCTCAAAATTGATCTTTATCATAACAACTCTTTCTCACCATTTTTTTTATCTCACTTAGCATCTCGTTTGCAATTAGGACACTATCCAAAATATTATGCCTCCTAAAAATGCAAATTGTGATTCCCCCACCAACTTCCCAATCATAAACTTGAGTCTTTTAGCAAGTGCTTTAACTAGGATCTTGTAAATGGACCCAACTAATAAGGTTGGATGAAATTGACTAAGAGACATTGTGTTAATTACCTTTGGTATAAGGGCCAAGAAAGTAAAGGTGAAAGATTCACACAAACTACCATTCACATAGAAATCCTACATGAAATCTATTATTAGTTTCTCTATGAGCTTCTAATGTTGCTTGATGAAATTAAGATTAAATCCATCCAGCGCCAATGCCTTGTTGTCACATTCTTTGATTGCATCCCATACCTTTATCATTGTGAATGGGCTTTTTAGGATTATATTATCAATACCTTCTATTATAAAAAAAAAAGCTATCATCCAATTTGAGACATGGTAGTGTCAAAGTGCCTAATTGCTCCTTGAAATGCAATAATATGGCCTATTAAATGTCCATATGATCAATAAATATATGGCCCCCTATCTCAATTCTATCAATCATGTTCTTTCGATGCCTATTAGATGCTATAATGTGAAAAAAAAATATTGAATTTTGGTCACCCTCAATAAGCCACTTAAGCCATGATTTTTTAAACCACTCTTGCTTATTTTTTCTTAAGGCATATTTAATAATCGACCCTTGCTTGCATCAACTCTTGTGCATCCTATTTCAAGACTAATTACCCCACTTTTGTGTTAACCTTCTTTAAACCCCTTTATTGTTGCTCCCTTTCCTTTATACTCTAGGCTTCCAAAAAATTTTTAAACAATCTCATTCTATCACACAACATATAGCCCATTGGCCCCTACCTTTTTGAGTTGACCATATCTCTTGAATTCATTATCCTAACTCATGGTTGTCTCCCTAATGATTAAAATACCTAAAAGGTTTGAGGCCTCATTGTTTGTCATCAATCTTAATATAAACCCTTGAATGATCATTAAAGCAATTAGGAATCCCTCATTGATTTAAGTTTGGTACAACTACTAACCATTTAACCTTAATCAAAAATTTATTGACCTAGCTCATTGATGGATTCTCCCAAAAATTACACTAGGTAAAGCACTTTCCCTACATAGCTAATCAATAAGTCTCATATCATACATAAAATCATTAAATTGTTGAATAGCCCAACCATCATTTATAACTCATATTCGTTGATCCTTTGCCATTACCGTATTAAAATCATCCTTGATACACCACCAATTTGTGAACTTGTTGTATAGGCCTTGCAAGTCTTGCTAAAACCTCTACTATTTGGAAGGACTATTTAGGGCATAAATGTTAGCTAGCACCATCATTTTGCCAAAGGGCTCTATCTCCCCTACTAATACCATACACCTAGTTGCCAAAATGTTAGTTTGTAACCAAAACATAGAGTCACATCAAAACATAACCAATCCCCTTGCGACTCCTTTTGATTATGTTACCATGACTTGAATTCCTTAACCACCCCATATTTGTCTTAGAATTAGCTTAGACACTTGGCATAATTTAATCTCTTATATAAATAAAATGTTTGGGTGAACTTGACACACTTATCATTAAACCACCTTACATTTCATAGATCTCCTTACCCCTTTTACATTTATAAAATAAATAATCATAGTTAAAGATGGAACCCTAACTTGCCTTCTTCAAGCTTGTAATGTCAACCTAGCCCATCCTCACCTTCTAGCAAAGCTATTCATTGGAGAGCTACCTCGTTAATCGTGGTTGGCAACATTTTCCCCAACTTTAACACTTATTGTGACTCTCTTTAAATAACCTTAGTATGGAACCTAATATGATCATTGGATAACTACCATTCCTTTAATAGAACTTTCCTTATAGGTGACTCCTCACATTGGACTTGCTTTTCATGGTGTTTAGACATACTAGCCCCACTCCCCTTTGCCTAGTCCTTTCCTCCTTACTAGGCTACCCTTTTGCGTAAGTGGTAGTATACACATCACCTTCCAATCCACCTAATAGAGCTTCAACATCTTTTTTTTGGTCATTGGCCAGGAGGACCTTAGTTTCCTTACCACTCCTATTGATTAGAGTCATCATGCCACCTACCTTATTACCCCTTCATAACAATATCCCTCTTTCACCATTAACACTAACTCTTTCACCATCAACACCTCCATTTACACTATTAGTGATGTAGCCACATCCTCCATTACCATTGGTATATCCTTCTGCTCCTCTACTATCACTTCTACCCATTTTAAAGATACCCTTTATTTCTACACTGAAGGGAAGGGATGAGGTAGGGTGACCCCAGTGGCCTAGTTCATGCCACTTATGCTTGGTCCCATTCTCAATTGTTGGGCTATCAAGACTAAGGTGGATGGATATATTATGCAGCCTATTATTTCCTTAGCATTTAGATTACAATAATGGATTAAAGCGTGCCTCGCCTTGTCTGATGAACTCTATTTTACTAAGCCCTTTGGGATGTCTACATTGGGCTCCATCATTAATGGGCCTACTTGTGCTTTGGCCTATGCACACTTTTGTGAAGATGGCCCAACGTTGGTGACAAAGCTAACCCCTAACCTTGGATTGACCTTTGCCTCTCCTAGCCCCTGGCTCTCACCTCCACCACCACATGCCTCCATAACCTCCTCTTCAATGACCTTGCCAAGACCTAGATTAGAATTTGCCCTTGAATTGATCGCCTAAAGATATACTTATCTAACATATCAAGTAGCACTGGCCGAACTCTGTGGGATCATTGACCTTATATTGGCCTTTGCTTAATTGACAGAGGAAGAACCACCTTAAAAGTCCCCAGCAACCAAAATCGACACAGATCTAATCGCTCCTTTCACTTTCACATCAAATCTATTGCTAAATACACTACTCATATCTCATCCAACTAAGCTAAGAACTCATTAGACCATGTATGTAATGGCAATCCCTCCAACAAGATGCAAATCTATTAATTTGTGCTTACTTTATCAATCAACCAAATCACCACACTTTGAAACTAGCCTTTAAGCTCTGCACCCCTATCCCCAAGTGTTGTTGTCATCTCCTTAGTGGAGTTAATCATCAACAAACATTTGATACCATTTATAACCATTACCCTTATAGAAGGTCCCTGAGAGTCGTTAGTTGGCCCCTTAAGGGCATTGATGGTATTGGGTTCATAAACCACCCCTATTGCACTTCGGTATAATCACTTCCTTTCAATAGTCTTTGTATGATACTTCAACACAATCATCATTTGACCCATTATCCAATTTGTCAAACCCTCCAAGTTAGTTAGCCAATGAAGTCCTCCCCTTATTTGTCCCACCATTGCATCATGATACAACCCACTCATCTTAAGCCATCCAAATCCTTTTAATCTTTTAGGCCAACCAAGCATCTCTGCCTCCATCTCAAGAAGATCAAATGAGCTATTAGACCTGGGTGTTGGGAATCTAGTAGTCAAAACCCCACTTAGTGTCCTTGAAGTTGCTCCCCATTCAACCTTTTGGCAACATCAATTGCATCCTGCCTATTGTTAAACTTGATGAAGTTGAAACAATTAGACATTTTGCTTGGTATCACTACATCTATCACCCTTCCACACCTCTAAAAAATCTATCATAATCCCTATGAATCCACCCTTACGGGCAAATTGTTAATGACCATGAGTGTTGCTAGAACAATTCTCTCACGATGATAACATAGAAAAATAGTAACTAGGTGGCTTTAAAACTTAGTTATAGGTAATCAAATGGTTTGGAGAAGTAATTAGATAATGGGTGGTTAATGGGCAATAATGTTGCAGAATCGGATGGTTAGTGGTGGCAATGACATGGATAGAAGTGATAAGAGAGGGGATTTGACTTTTTTGATGATTTACAAGAAATGTTTTGGTGCATCCTTAGTTATGATATGTAGATCAGTAGCTAAAGGATTGGAAAATAGTGGTCCCTTGTAGCCCTGGTGAGCAAAGGTGGCACAAGGGATTTAGAGCAACAATGACTTAAGCTTTAAATATTTATAGATCTATGTCTTTTGAGTGTGTGACAACCATAAATAGGATGATTAGTGGTTAGCGATTTAAATGGCACCTTTAATGCAAGCAATAAAATTAGAATATGGAGGGCTCTAGCCATGGAAAATGGAGATTGGAATGTGACAATAACTAGACTAAGGTTACTAGGGGCCTTAACTATGATTGTGTTAGTCCTATGATGATAGAAATGCTAAATGACAAATTGCCTTTTCTAAAAATAGGCCAAAAATCATCAAATTAGTGACAATGAGATTTTGTAGGCTAGTTTAGTCATTAGTTTAGTCATTAGAGGTGGATAGCAAGTGGCTGATTGGGCAATGGTGATGGTGATAGCTTGCAGTGAAAATTCAACATTAAATATCATAAATTCAAATTAACACAAAAAAGAGTAACTTTTTATTTAAATAGATTTTTACTTTCTGGTAAATTTATAGTAATCCTTTTACTAAAATTATAAAAATTATAATTAATGAATATAAATTTGAATAATATTTAATTTGATATAAATAACTACTAAAGTTTAATTTGATTTAAACAGTTATTAAAGTTTAATTTAATTTATATCCCTACTAAAATATGAGGTTTTGTATTTAAAAATGTCACTTTTCATTTTTTCATGAATATTGAGTAACCTAAAATTTAAATGGTATAAATTATGTAAAAATATGTTAAACTTTGAATAGTAGTTAAAATAGAAAATGGATTATTTAAATCAGTCAATTTATTTTTAAATGAGATTTATTTTATTTTTTTAGTGAATTTAAAGTAACCTTTTTATTGAAATTTTAGAAATTATAATAAAAAATTATCAATTTAAATAACATTTGGTTTATATTAGGTAACTATTAAAATATAGAATTTTGTATTCAAAAATATTAATTTTTTTTTTTTTCTTTTTTACAAATGTTGAGAAATTTGTTACTTAAATTATGTACATTATGTAAAAAGACTTTAAATTTGAATAATTATTTGAATAGAAAATGTAATTTGTTAAATAAGTTATTTTTTATTCAAATATTATATATTTTACCTTTTAGTAAATTTAAAATAACATTTTATTGAAATTATAGAAATTGAATAACATACTTTCCTATTATATAACCATTTACTCTAACCAGTAACTAAATGATTATTTGACCGTAATACACAATAATAGTGATAATGATTAACCCGATTTGGGTTGTTTAACTCATTTATGATCAACTAGGTTGAATATTTTGGAATATTCACATGATTTCCACAGCCCAGATTGATCCTTATTTTAATAATGTGTAAATGGACCTAATAGTAAATTGGACATATTGTACCATGTTATTCATCTTTATAATTTTTTTATCTTGTTCTTTTTGGTCATTTTACTTAAATGGCTTGTTTAGAACAACTATAGTTATTAAATCTATCCCTACTCAATTATTAGGTTCTAATGTAAATTTGGGTATCTGATAGTCTTTGCAATTACCCTGGCTAAGTAGAAATAGTACCCTAATGAACCAAAGATGGGTAAAATTTAGGGTCCCTATTCTAATGTTAACTTTGAGAAAGCGGGGACCTTAATGTGCAATGTTCAATTGTAGTATCCTTGATTAATTTGATAGGGTCAATTTAGAAATGATTGGCATAAACGTGATATTTTAGTCCCCTATATCTCAATTTACCAATTTATTGTTCAACTACCCTCCTATCCATGGAATAATGCAATATACCTTATGAAATGGGTCTACTGCATAGATCATTCGAGGTAACATTTTTTACTAGGTCAGTGCCCAATAACATTTAATGTTGCTAAAATTGCCTAATACTCAATTCGTCAGATGATATTACCCCAGTAAAGGAATTAGTCTAGCATATTTCTCAATCAAGCAATCCATTACTCGATTGATCTTAATCCTATTATCGAGTTTGATTATACTATTCAAATGAAAGTTTATTACGTTTCCAATCTAGTAGGAATGGTTCGGGGCCCTTGGTTGCTATACTTAGTGACTTACTCAAACCAAATGAATGGAATTAAGTAACCTATCTACATGATTTGAGGGAATTTGACAATTAGATGGTCAACATTGATTGATGGACCAATTTACTATCAGTAAAATTTACCCATGATCTAGATTACCATATAGGGAGTAATAATTTCTAACCTTATGAACCACATATTCACTGACAATGTTCAAACAGTAGTTATGAGAAATGGGTAGGAATAGACCATTTCGTATAATGAAATGATATGGTTGGGTAGATGGTCAAAGGTATTCAAATGTAACCATGTCATGTTAGTTATACCTGTTGCCCTATTAGCTAATCAAATGTAATCATATCATTTGGATTAACCAATCAAACTATGTAGTTAACCATCTATTATTACCATATAGATGGTAATCGATGGTCAAAAGTATTTTAACATTTGGCTTGAGATGAAATTGATTATTGGTTACATATGAAAACTCTATATTTTATTCAACATTACTCATGTGAAACCTTATGGATCGATTTATTCGGTCCCTACGATGTCATTTTATGAAAAATCCATTTTGTTTTACTACTCATTCACCTAATCAGTTTAGGCTACCTCTAAAGTCAAATGATTGATTATTGACCATAAAATAGACCCAACTAGGTATTTGAAGCATTTATCTCCAAAAATGATAAGTAAGGCCTTGTGCACTCTGGGTTACACTTAAATTGAGGTCAAATGGTAATAATTCATGGTCTATGTTAGTCATCTAATGCCTTATAATAACCCAAAGATTCTATTACTAGTAATGTTACTCAAGTACTCTATTTTACATTTGAATGCAACGTTTTATGAATTTACAATTTAAATTTTATGGTTCTGTCTATTCTAATCATACAATCAATTGTTGACTCATTTGTATTAAAAAAATATTATTTGGTGAAACTAACCAAATTCATGTTGTTTGACCCAATGTTCACCATTCATATCAAACAGTTACATTTGACTATGCGATCAACCTTAAGTATGGTCATTTCTATATACCTTAAATTGGGTACTATTTGGTAATTTAACCATTTTTAGGTAATTCATCTCGAGTAATAGTATAGATGGTGAATAGGGTATTTAACCAAATTGGTCCTTGTGAGTGGTAATAATGCAAACCAATTAGTCATTAATGTCCATTGATTGATAAGGACGATGGTAATCTCCCTAAAGTTTATATTTGATTTTTCCTAGTTAATCTACTTATATCGTATTGTACACAAATTAAGTTAATGTCGGCCAACTTAACCTGGGGAGTACTCCTCAAATTACTTAGTTACTACTAAGACTGCATTGTCATTTATGGGACCATAATTATTTATCCAAATATTCCTCATGGTATAATTCCCTATGGGTATAAGGTTACCCAGTTAGGGTATTATCTCTATGTTAACAATAGATTGTGGTGAATTTGGTTATTGTCATTCACTAATTAACTTAGGAATGGGTGGGACACAATATTTTGGTTATCTCCAATTACCAATCAATCCTAGGGTTACTAATTTACTATATGGACTAACAAGTAAAATCAATGACTAGGGGGAAACTGTAATAGCAAATGAATGGAGTTTACCCATTAACAATATACTCCCCCAAATGTAATTGGTCATGGTACCATTTGGTAATCCTCTCTCATTCTATTGACTCACAATCAAACCATGGTAAAATCAAAGTGATTATCCAATAGATAATTAGATTTAGTTGACCCAATTATGCTTTGGCAATAACTAAGTATTAATTATTGACCAAATAGATGGGTATACTGTTTTTTATTCAAATAGATTAACAAACATTATTAACCGGAAATTTGAATATGACCAATTACTAAATCATGCAAGGGCTATCAAAAGATTATGACAGGAGTAATCTAATCAATTGTTGTAACCCAAATTTAATTGCAACCCCAGGTCTGATGGTACTAACAATTGTAATTATTTCTCAAATGACATTTTTGGATAGATCATTTAAATAATTCATTATTTAATCCACCTTGGTCAAGCTACATGTTTCAAATTTAACATGTTCCTTATTACTCACTAAGCAACGTATACAAGACTCTAAATTCATTTACTATCTAGCCCTATAATATAGAACTTCTTATTTAAATTGTACAAATTATATATAAGAAATGTTAAATTTACATAATAATTAAAATACAAAATGAATTACTCAAACTCATTGAGTGACTCATAACAACCAAGTTTTGCATAATATTTTGTCTCATACTTAATATTTTATACATGTTTGATAGTTCAAATGATGTAATTTGATTGGCTTCTTAGTTAGTTGTCCATATGCCTAATTATCAGAAAAATTTGGCAAAATTCAATTTTTGCGTAGTTTAGGTACTTTGATTATTTCTTATGTTATAGGAGGTTTCTTTTAACAAAACTAATTTCTATGGATAACTAAGAGACTGAGCTATGACTTCCACCAAGAAACCATGTGCAAATTTTGAACCAATTGGACAAGGCAAAATATTGAACTCTAATCACGAGAAGGACGATGGATAGAGTAGATCAGTTGCGCACTGCTTAGTTTTTCAGTCATATCTCATAAACGGGAAAGAGTTTAGCTGCCAAATTTAATTCCTTGGAAAAAACAGCTATAACTCTTGTGAAGGAAACAGAAGAAGGTCATCAGGATGGAGTTATGCACGGGTGAAGTTCAGTAAGCCTTCATAGAGTTGGAAACTAGGCTAATTTGTTTGTTTTGGGCCATGATACTCCACCATCCGAATTTAAGGCCTCGAATCATGTCCAAACCACTTGAGATTAATGTCCAAATTGAGAAATAATCCATTCTATAAGGTAGGAAGATGAAGAGGCAAGCATGAATGGCCAAAGGAGCATTGAATTGCAAAGAAGATGAAGAGGCAAGTATGAATGGCCAAGGGAGCATTAAGTACAAGGAAGATAAAGAAGGGTGAATGAACATAGATAAAGAGGGGGGGAAGGACAGAAAAAAATAGCAGATTCTTCTCATTTTTGCGTTTCTTTTCCTTTGTTCCATGATTGTATAAATCATTTCAACTCTAGGGTTCTTGAACTCATATACCTGGAGATCATGTTCTATCAATGAATAAATGCATTTTGGTTTTCTCATTCTAGCCTTATTCTTATTCGGTCACTTAATGAAATTCCTTAGGTGATAATATCGATTGGTTTTGGGTAAGTTAAGGAGTGTCTTGAGAGCTACTAATTGGAGACTTGAGTCATGCTTAGGATGAGATTAAGGGGTATATTTGCTACTTAGGTTAGTAAATCTGATGCTTAAGCTAGTTAGATTACATGATAATTATGCGATAGTGGGATTTTCATGTGTCATAGTTAGTTAAATCTACGCGATCATCTAGAGATTTTAGGGAGGATAGAGTCATCTAGTGTGAGATCTCAGTTAGGACTAAGGCTTACCAACTAGACATATATTTGTATATCCTTAAGAATCAAGGATAGGTTATCAAGGTTCAAGAATTACTTGAGTTAGTCTCATATTATATAGTCAAAAAAAACTACATTGGTTCATTGGGAGACCACTTGGGTCTTGCCACTAACTACAAGCCTTTAGGCCACCCTAAGAATTAATTTGACCAACATGATAGTTGAATCAAATTTTGGGGCAGTTGTCAGGGAACCAAGGTATGTATATGATCTTTTCTTGATTATTTGTAAATAATTAACCATTTTTGTAGGTGTCTTATTGCTGGTCACAACTAAAGAAAGGAGTGGAAGAATATCAATTTCACTACTGATTATTTTTCTTCCTTTTGTTACCTCACATGGGTTTCTACCAACATCTAACCAGCATAAGTTTTCTTTTGACTCTCCTTGTCACTTTCTACTCGTTGATGTTATTTGATTCATGTTTACATTAGTTTATTCTTTGGTTATTCTATTAATTTAGCTTTAATTTGTCTATTTATTTCAGTTCTGATCAGTATTGGTTATATTTTGCTGGTTCTGTTGCCATTCCTTCCAACTTTGCCTTGTTTCATTTTTGTTGTTATTGTCTATTCCATTTTCATATTGGCTTGCTGCTCTTTACTATTTAAGGTTGTTTTAATCAGTTACAATTCTTATTTGTTTGCTCTTGTTCTATTCAACTCTATTTTGTCCTTGTTCCAACTTTATTTTTTATGGTTTGTATAGTGTATGACTAGGTTGTCTAGCAATTTATTGTTTAATTTCAACCCAGAAGTAGAACGAATATTGAGTGGACATCATAGGACTACACCATCATCATCAGCTCCACCTACTTTATCTTCATCTAGATTCATTAAGAAAGAACATCAAGAACCAAAGCTAGCTAGGATAACAACATGGTTGGGAATAACAGAAATAACAATCAAACTTTAAAAGAGCTAGCAGCAGCTGATATCAATTACCAACCTCTATGTATTCAGTTTCTGGGTGTTGAAGTTAACTTGAACTTAAATCTAGACTCATTCATTTGTTGCCTAAATATCATGGTCTTGTAGGTGAAAATCCTCATAAACATCTCAAGGAATTTCATATTGTCTATTCAACAATGAGACCACAAGGAATCTCCGAGGACTATATCAAGATTTGAGCATTTCCATTTTCTTTGGAGAGAGCTACAAAAGATTGACTTTATTATCTCCATCCTGAGGCCATCCAGAGTTGGAATGACATGAAAAAGGCCTTCATTGAAAAGTTTTTTCTTGCCTCGGGTAAAGCTGCCATCAGAAGAGAGATTTGTGAGATCTGATAGCTTAATGGTGAGACCCTCTATGAATACTGGGATCAGTTTAATAAGTTATGTGTGAGCTGTCCATTTCACTTGATATCAAAACAGCTTTTGATCTAATACTTTTATGAAGGTCTACTTCCAATGGATTGTAGCATGATCGATGCAGCAAGTGGTGGCACACTAGTGGATAAGACACCCCAGGCTGCTCGAGTGTTAATTGAAAACATGACAATGAATTCCTAGCAATTCAGCACGAAGGCCATAATTCCACCTTAAGGAGTACATGAAGTTTCAGCCACAAGTCAAGATCATCAAAGAATGGAGCACCGTTTAGATGAACTTACCTCACTTGTAAAGAGATTGGCTATAGATCAACAACCAAGCCAAGGGGGTTCTCGACTTGCCCCTAGGAGCCAAGTTTGTGGTATTTGTGCAAATTTAGGGCATCCTACTGCATCATGCCCAACATTGGCAGAGGAGTCACAAGATCAAGTCTTGGCAGTTGGAGGATATCAAGAAAGGCCATATCAATAAGAAGATCAGCCTCAGTACAACTCATACTCAGTCATTTACAACCCAGGGTGGTGTGATCATCCCAACCTTTGGTATGGGAACTCAGGATCGACATCACAAGAGCAACCAAGACTGCCACCTTGGAGATTTGGCCAAGGTCAGCACCAACAGCAACCGCATGGCTAGACACATCAACCACTTGTACCTAGGTTCAAGTCATCTTTAGAGGATATGATGAAGCAGCTAACGACTTGCACCATGCAACTGGCTGATCAAAATATTCAATTCCAGCAAAAAACTAAAACTATCTAAGATCTATGGACACAGATGACTCAACTAGCCACCTTGATGAATGCCCTTCAACAGCAAGTCTTTGGGCAATTGCCGAGCCAATCCATCCCCAATCCAATGGGGGTGTAAATGCCATCAAATTAAGGTCTGGAAAGGTGCTAGATAAGCAGCCAAGACTAGTGAAAGAGAAGGACAAAAAACAATCATCTGCTTTAAACCTGACTAAGACCCAGATGAGCCAGGAAGATCCAACCACCAAAGGAAAGGAGATAGCTGACCAATCCATTGAGCCACTCCCATTTCCTTAGAGAATGAAGTCTAAGAAAAAGGATGACATACTGGAAAAGGATAAGAAAGTTCTAGAGATGTTTCGAAAGGTGGAAGTCAACATTCTACTTCTTGATGCAATCAAGCAAGTGCTAAGGTATGCTAAGTTTTTGAAAAAGCAATGCACAAATAAGCAGAGGCTCTAGGGAAGGGAGAAGGTTAGTATGAGATAGAATGTATCAGCTCTTATACAGCCTCTACCACAAAAATGCAAGGATCCTGGTACTTTCACAATTCTCTGCATTATTGGTAATCAAAAGTTTGACAGGGCCTTGCTGGATCTTGGAGTTTTGATCAATGTTTTGCCTCTTTCAATGTTTATTGATCTAGATCTTGGACCATTGAAGGAAATAAAATTGGTTATCCAATTGGCTAACAGAAGTAATGCTTATCTACTCGGAATAGTCAAGGATGTTCTAGTCCAAGTTGGCAAGTTGATCTTCCTAGTTGACTTTTACATTTTGGAAATGGAGGGTGAGATACAAAGTAGCCATTCACCTCTTATTTTTGGTCGATCATTCATTAAAATGGCATGAACTAAAATTGATGTGCACTTTGGGGTGTTAACATTCTTGAAGCCATGAAACCCCCATTGGAGGGTCATTCATTATTCCATATCGAGCTCATTGAGGATTTGGTGGAGGAAGTGCAACTTGAACTTGAGAAGGAATTCCTAGAGATAACTCATTGTGATGACTCTCTAACTTGTGACATGACCCTTTTTGGGGGATAAGGAGCCCAAGTAGGTGCTGAATTTGAACAAAAAAAAGAAGTGCCACTCAGCCCAGGACAACTTGAAAGAAGTGGCAGAAACAAAATTGATCAATATAGCTTGGAAAGTGCACTCTCTCCCTCTCCTTTAGTTCCTTGTCATAGTGCACAACTTGGGAATGATGTATGCAACATCTCTAATTCATGTACACTTAAAGGAGTCCTTGAGAGGATAGAACAAGTGGCACACTTGGCAGAACAACAAGGAATGGATAGATCAAAACCAAGAATAATAGAGAAGGCTTAATTAGAAACAATTGAGAGCAAGTCAATTAGACTTCTTCCATCCATTGTACAACCTCCTAAGCTCAATTTAAAGCCTCTTCCAGAGCATCTAAGGTATGCATTCCTAGCTGAGAATAGCAAACTTCTAGTGATCATTGCTAGTAGCCTTGATGAGTTGCAAGAAACTCAGTTGCTTAAAGTTTTATGGGAGTACAAGAAGGCTATTGGCTAGACACTTGGAGACATTACGAGGATTAGTCCAACAATTTGCATGCATAGAATTTTCCTTGACGAAGGTGCCAAACCCATAAGGCAACCATAATGAAAACTTAACCCACTTATTCTTAATGTTGTGAAGAAAGAAGTGTCCAAATTGCTCCAAGATAGAATTATTTATCCAATCTTGGATAGTGATTAAGTGAGTCCAGTCCAAGTGGTACCTAAGAAATCTGGAGTTACAGTAGTCATGACTAAGAATAATGAATTGTTGTCAACTCGTGTGCAAAAATCTTAGTGAGTGAGTATAGACTATCGACAACTCATCCAAGAACATGGAAGGATCACTACCCTTTACCTTTTATTGATTAAATCCTTGAAAGATTGTCTGGGTGAGGATATTTGAGCCTAATTGAATGGATTACATCACATGCCATTCTCATCATTCTTTCATAAGTGTCCACTCTTAGGAACTTTACACACTGGAACTTGCTCTCGTTCTTTATCAAATTCACATGACATTTGTATGCATGAAAATGATAGAAGCCATCTTTTTCTTCTTAAGTTTAGGTCAAATAAGCTACCCCTTATAAATTATGAACATTACTAGTCCTATTGAGCCTTAAGCTTGTTTGTTTTTAACCATTATATGTTCACAATTGACATCCTTAGACATTACAAAAAGAGCTTTTGATTTAAGTGTGGGGGACTCCCTTTCATATGCTTGAGGACAAGCATGATTTAAGTGTAGGGGCGGGATTGCAATTGTGTGGAGCATGTAAAATGTAAAAAATAAATCATGAGAACCTAACCAAGAATCATCATTTAGGTATGTTTTTAGTAGGAAAGGAAAAGGAAAATTATAATGATTGGAAGAGTTGAGCGGGAAGAGTGTTTTGTTTGATATTGTTTGCAATAAGGGAAACCTTCACCTTTAGGTTAAAAGCTCTTCCTTCAATGATCTTTTATTCCTCTCCTCTATTGTCCCTACCTTGGAATGACATTGCAGCCCATTCTTACCTACCCAATGCATTACAACCCATGACCTCATTACAACCTATGAAAGTCCTCTTAATTTTTGTATTACACCTGTATTAAGTGGTGGAGATTTAGAATGATTACAAGCATATGGTTGTGTGGGTTGTCTATGGAGGGTGTTTTGAGTGTAAACAGATCCCTAAATCCTTGAGAGAATTGAGAGAATCCGTGAAGACCTATCACTTGGCTGAAGTTTCTCATATGATGGTAACTTGTATGTGATTTTCATGGTGTGGATGAATGAGAACCATGTTGTGTGGTGTGGTTCAAGTTTGATTGTTTGTTTTTTGGTGAGTTATTCTTGGACTTAGGAAGTCATCTGAAGTGGGAAATGTCTGAGAAAGGGTTGCATCTTGTACAGACATAGCATTTATAGGATAGGAAGTTGGAAAACCCTTTGGAGTTATTTTTATTTTTGCTTTGCCGAGGACGTGCAAACATCTAAGTGTGGGGGAGTGTTAACAACCAAGTTTTACATAATATTTTGCCTCATACTTAATATTTTATGCATGTTTGATAGTCTAGATGATGTAATTTGATTGACTTCTCACTTAGTTGTCCATATGTCTAATTATCAAAAAAATCTGGCGAAATTCAATTTTTACGCAGTTTAGGTACTTTGATTATTTCTTATGTTACAGGATGTGTCTTTTAATGAAACTAATTTCTATGGATAGCTAAGAGACTGAGTTATGACTTCCACTAAGAAACCACGTGCAAATTCTGAACCAATTGGACAAGACAAAATATTGAACTTTGATCATGAGAGGGGCGCTGGACAGAGCAGATCAGCCGCACACTGCTTAGTTTTTTGGCCATATCTCATAAACGGGAAGGATTTTAGCTGCCAAATTTAAGTCCCTGGAAAGCTAGCTCGAAGAGCTATAACTCTCATGAAGGAAATAGAAGAAGATAAGGTCATCTGAATGGAGTTATGCACAGGTGAAGTTCAGTAATTCTCCATGGTCTGGAAACTAGGCTAATTTGTATGTTTTGGGCCATGATACTCCACCATCCGAATTTAAGGCCTTGAATCATGTCCAAACCACTTGGGATTAATGTCCAAATTGAGAAATAATCCATTCTAGAAGGTAGGAAGATGATGAGGCAAGTATGAATGGCCAAAGGAGCATTGAATTGCAAGGAAGATGAAGAGGCAAGCATGAATGGCCAAGGCAGCATTAAGTACAAGGAAGACAAAGAGGGGTGAATAAACATAAATAAAGATGGGGGGGAGGACAGAAAAAAACAGCAAATTCTTCTCATTTTTGCATTTCGTTTCCTTTGTTCCATGATTGTGTAAATCATTTCAACTATAGGGTTCTTGAACTAATGTACCTGGAGATGATGTTCTATCATTGAATGAAAGCATTCTGATTTTCTCATTCTAGCCTTTTTCTCATTTGGTCACTTAACAAGATTCCTTAGGTGATAATACCGATTGGTTTTGGGTGAGTTGAGGAGTGTCTTGAGAGCTATCAATCAGAGACTTGAGTCATGCTTAGGATGAGATTGAGAGGCAGATTTGCTACTTAGGTTAGTAAACTCTGGTGCTTAGGCTAGTTAGATTGCATGATAATTGCATGATATTGGGGTTTTCATGAGTCATAGTTAGTCGAATCTAGGCGATTGTCTAGAGATTTTAGAGAGTGCAGAGTCATCTAATGCGAGATCTTGGCTAGGACTAGGGCTAATCAACTAGACATACATTCTTATATCCTTAGGAATCAAGGATTGGTCTTCAAGGTTCAAGAATTATTGAAGTTAATCTCATATTATATAGTCAAAAAAACTACATTGGTTCATTGGGAGACAACTAGGGTCTTGCCAGTACCTACAAGCCTTTAAGCCACCTTAAGAATTAATTTGACCAATGCAACAATCGAATCAGTGACTCAATATTCAATGATTGGCCAATCCACCCCATTAAATTGTTTGAATAACAATACCGTTGTAACATTGGTTACCCATTTTATTGTACATTTGAGTAGCAACCCCAATTGTATTACTCATCCATGTCTCAAGTTATTGTGTATTACAATAATTGGTTTATTTGCTTAATTTGACCCCATATTTCTAAGTAATCTTATAAGTTAGTATTAAACTTCTAAAAAATAATGTTCAATTTAATATTTATGCAAATTCACCAATAGTTAAGTATTAGCTTAGATCATTATCATAGTTGATCCTTATATTATATGGATTAATCTAACCTAGTAATAGGGTGGATTACCCTATGGGACAAGGAATCATAACATCCAAATTTTGATGATTGAGTAATCAAATTCAGTAGAATGGTGGATTGCTAATTTAGAATAGTAGCAATCCATTACTCAATGACCAAATCAGACATGAGTTTGGAATTTTCTGTTTGGATTGTAACATGATATTCTAACATGGTCTTACTATAATATTCTATTACACAATCAAAAATGCATTATAAAGTTTATCACTAGCAAGATTTAAAAAGTACCTTTAAAGTAATATGGGTCAATTATGTAATTTCATAAGCATATGTTAAATTCATATAGGGTAAAAAGACCATAAGATTACTAGATTTTCTAATCTCATTAAATCATATGGTTATGACCTATTTAACATCCAATTCCTAACTACATAAGTAATGCCCTGAAACCACTTTTGTCCCATTAAATTTACTTATTGACATTGTATAATGAATGTTGACTTTTTACCCTCAATGCCTCTAAAGATTTACATGTTCAAAATTATTTAGGTCTATTTAAATAGAATTTACAGTTACTCAAATTTACAAGGGTGCATTCATCATTTGAATTTGGGATGGATCGTTGTAATTGTACCTACTAATTAGGATAGGTAATGTTAACAAATTGTTCATCCACCATTTGAGATGACCCTAAATGATCAAGTAATATTATGACCCATACATGATTTGTATGGAGTTAGGGTAATTGTCGCTAATACAGATTGGTTAGTCACATGTGTCAATTGATTTTATTAACTACCAATTACTCCTGTTAGTGCATTATTTGAGTAATCTAAAATTTGTTAACCATTTGACAATTATTAGCATGAATCACATTGATAATAGTGTCTATACTCCCATCTTAAGGTAGAGTATGCCAAATGCATCTACCATAGATTTTACCCACCATTACTATGACCCTATTTGAATCATATCAAATGATTCATTCTGTTCATTAACTATGTTGCTATTAGGACTTATCCATGATTTTAATTGTACCATGGGTCCCAACCATATTAAATTATGATAGTTTATGGTCACTCTTATGGTTTCTAATCCAAACTTAACCTAACCCAATTCTCTATTTGAGTAATAATTGCATTTTTTTAATCTTATATACTTTATAATTTGCCTTATTTAAACATAATTGCATAAAATAGGGTTATGCATGTCTATTGGTCTTACATTTGGATGACCAATTTTACATAATGGGTCAATTTAAATTATGTCCTGATCAATTTATGACTAATCATGTTGTATTCAAGTTGGTTAGTTTATAGGTTATATTTAAATCCATTGCCCATTAATCAATCACTTACTGTAGACATTTTCTATTTTACTACCATTTTAAAGTTAAATTAGTTGAATGTAATTTGATTATTACTTTATGTCCTATTGGGTAAAGTAACCATATACATTAATAAGGTAATTCCAATTACTAGGATCACATTGTAGAGACCAAATAAATTAATTACTAAAATTTAAAGTTTTCATGAATGTAATCAATAATCAATTTCATCTCAAACCAATTGTTAAAATACTTTTTTGGTGAATTTAGGTTAGGTTACTCTTACAACCTTATTCAATCATGATGTTTTAGTAATGACATGCCATTTTGATCTTTCAAATGACATTCATGTTAACTATTAGTCAACATTCATCTGTTAAATTACTCTAACTTGCTTGAATTTTAGTAACTAAATAAATCAAACTTTAGTTGCTCATTTATGTAATTTAAGATTTAAATTGGTTTCAATGTTAAATTTATCAAACAACTAATTTAAGTAATTATACTTTTTAATTTATCAATTATTTAAATTTAAATTTATTTCATCCTAAGCAATAAGATTTTACTGGATTAACCTTTAAATCAGTTGTAAGTGTAAATAGATTAAAACCAATGACCAATGAGTTTAGGTGACTATGGATGACTAACCATAAATTTATAAATAAGGTAAGTGCTTTCATGCAATACTTAATTTTGGAATCAATTTACAAGTTTTTAGGACCCATTTGACTGAATATGTCTAGGTAGGTTAACTATTATTCAAATATTTTTCTTATAACCAATTTGATCTAGTTACCTAATTTGATCTTATTATAATTTTTTTACATTCAAATGGGTCTTGTTATTATATTTTCTATTTTAACTATTATTTAAATTTAATATCTTTTTACATAATTTATGTAATCCAAAAACCCTAATATCAAGAGCACCATCACCAAAGTAAAAAATGCAATTAAGATAACCATAATTGGATAAATAAATCCTCAACTACCTTAGGTTAATAACATAAATTAGCATGAATTTAATTGTTCCTATAAAATGTAAATAGGATTCATACTTGAGGGTCCAAATTACCCTAAAAGAATCTTTAAATTTGCTTAACCATTTTAGATTTAAGGTTTAAATTGGTCATAATAATTGCAATTTCTATTAGGATTATTTAATCAATAATCACCAGTTATTTATCTGAACATGTTAGCTTATTCAAATTAGTAATCTTTACAATCTTATAAGTCAACATACAACCATACTATTTTTATTTGTATTTGGGTCCCTAGATTAGTTATGAGCAAACCCTCTTGTCAAATGTACATCTTCATGAATGGAATTGAGTATTCAATAGCTTAGTCAAATTAATGAAAGGTTACATTGACTTTTACATTAATAGATCTGAATGTCAATTGAATATAAATACTAACCCTCTAAGTATTTAATTTTACTTAAATTGATTACTATGACACTTAAGTAATTCATGATCACACAATTGACCCCATATGTTAGTAACAATTCAAATTCAAACCATATTTTCCTATCCTAGTCAAACATTTGCATGTTACAAGCATGTTGATTACAATGTTAAGGTCTAACCAATGTTGGGTTAGTTGATTCATTTTGCATAATTGCAGTAATAGGCCTTAACATTTACAAATGATTGCATATTAGCCTAGTCTTAATCTTGTTGACTATCCCATCTACATGTTGGGTAAACATCCCTACTTTTCATTAACATTAATTTTTGTAAAGTTAAACTAATCAATTTAAAATTTTACTTTTTACTAGTAATATTTGAATATATCATATTGGGTTACTACTTAATTTAAATTGCATAAGCTAATTCAATTTCAGTAAATATTTGCTTTTTTACCAAGTACTAAAGCAAAAGATGAGATTGATCAAATGGGGAATTCTCTAACCTAAGGATGAATTATAATGTTGAATACAAGTTACATTTTGGTGAATTTAACTAAGTATTCAATGTCATTTAAGGTACAAGCATATTTCTCATAACTTACTCATGAGCGATTTAAATTACATAAATGTTGACTAACATAGTAATTTTAAGTATGTAGATGTTTACTCAAACTCCTATCAAGGGATTAGATTATTGACCAATCCTAATTTACATGGTATATTCTCCATTTTGAATTAATTAACTCTTTTTTGGTCAATTATAAATGATCCAAGTAAATTGGTTATTGGACTATCAAAAATATGACCTAGTTTGGTTTGGAGTAACCTTTCTAAGTATTACCCTACCTCAAAAATGGTAATGGTTAGTTAACATCCATGATTGATTACAAAAGTGAAAGGTTAGTGAACATTCATGTTTTATTCAAATAGGGTACTACTTAAATTAAATTAAACGATTAGTCTTATAAGCGACAATTATTTAGATTTAATATCTTTTTATATAATTTACACAATTTAAACATTAGATTGCTCAATATTCATGAAAAAAAATGACATTTTTAAATATAAAAATCTAGATTTTAATAACCATATAAATTAATCTAGGTATAATTCAAATTTAAAGCTTTCTTTATGTAATTTTCACAATTTCAATAAAATGTTACTCCAAATTTACTAAAAAGTAAAATAAATCATATTTGAATTAAAAAAATGATTTAAGTAATTGTAAACATTGTTTAAAATTAATTTTTTTAATGTTATTTACACAATTTAACTAACATAATATTTAACATTCATGAAAATCAAAAAATAACATTTTTGAATACAATGCCCCAAATTTTAATTGATATTTAAATCAAATTAAATATTATTCAAATTTACAATCTTTTATTGTTTACAATTTTAGTGAAAAGTTACTTTAAATTTACCAAAAATCTAGAGTTTTGATTAATTTATATAGTTACTAAAATTTAAAGTTTTGTAATCTAAAATGTCATTTTTTACTTTTTCATGAATATTAGTAATTTAATATTTAAATTATGTAAATGTCATAAATTATGTAAAAAGACATTAAATTTAACTAGTGGGTAGAATAGAAATTGAATTACTCAAATTGTTGCTTTTTGATCATATAGGATTTCTTTTACCTTTTGGTAAATTTAAAATAACTTTTTATTGAAATTATAAAAACTACTATGAAAGATTAAAAATTTAAATAATATTTTATTTGATTTAAGTAATTATTAAAATATGAAATTTTGTATTAAAAAATGTCATTTTATTACTTTTTATGAATGTTGATTAATATGTTACATAAATAGTGTAAATTAGATAAAAAAGAATTTAAATTTTAATAACAGTTAGATTAAAAGTTGAAATTGCTTAAATTTGTCTTTTTTTTTTTAATCATATAAAGTATATTTTACTTTTAGTGATTTTATAGTAAATTTTTATTAAAATTGTAAAAATTACAATAAAAGATTATAAATTTAAATAATATTTTGTTTGACTAAATTAAAAACTAAAATTTGGGGTTTTGTATTTAAAAATATTGTTTTTAATTTTTTTTTATAAATATTAACTAACATATTACTTGAATTATAGAATTAATATAAAAAAATTAAATTTAAATAATAATTAGAATGAAAAATGTAATTACTTGAATCAATTATTTTTATTCATATACGATTTATTTTTACTTCTCTATGAATTTTGAGTAATATTTTATTAAAATTACAAAAATTACAATAAAAAACTTGAAATTTGAATAACATTTGAATTAATTTATATGGTTACTAAAACCTATAGTTTTGTGTTAAAAAATATTATTTTTTACTTTTTCATGAATGTTGAATAAATTAGGATTTAAATTCCATAAATTGTATAAAAAATATTAAATTTAAATAGTAGTTAGAATACAAAATGAATTACTTAAATTGATAATTTTTCATTCAAATAGGGTTTATTTTTCATTTTCATGAATTTAAAGTAATTTCTAACTAAAATTATAGAAATTATAATAAATGATTGTAAATTTTAATAATATTTAATTTAATTTAATTACTTACTAAAATTTGAGGTTTGTTTTCAAAAATATCATTTTTTACATTTCACAAATATTGACTAATTTGTTACTTAAATTACATACATAATATTAAAAAAAAAATTAAATTTGAATAATATTTAAAATAAAAAATACATTTACTTAAATTAATTATTTTTTCAAATTATTTTTTTTTTCAAATATTATCTATGTTACAATTTTTATTGTTTTTGGAGTAACTTTTTGTTAAAATTATACCAAATTACTCTAAAAAATATTAAATTTGAATAACATTTTGATTGATTTATGTAATCAGTAAAATCTAAAGTTTTATATTCAAAAATATTTCTTTTTTACTTTTTCATGAATGTTGGGTAATCTAATATTTAAATTAAGTAAACTATGTAGAAAACTGTTAAATTTCAATAGTAATTATAATAGAAAATAAATAACTCAAATTAGTTTTTTTTTTGTAATTCAAATATTATCAATTTTATATTTTGGTAAATTTAGAGTAATCTTTTATTAAAATTACAGAAATTATAATAAAATATTATAAATTTAAATAACATTTGGTTTGATTTAAATAATGAATAAAATTTGGGGTTTTGTTTTCAAAATTGTCATTTTCTACTTTTCATGAATGTTGACAAACCTATTACTTAAATTACATAATTAATATAAAAAAATTAAATTTGAATAATGGTTAGAATAAAAAAATATAATTACCTAAATTAGTCTTTTTTATTCAAATATAATCTATTTTACTTAGCCATGAATTTTGAGTAACTTTTTACTTTATATGTTACCCTCTTTTTTCCCCTAAAAGATGAATCATTGAATTGTCTTTAGTTGTCATTCTACTTGTTTTGGCATATTGAATATGGACATGAAGTGAACCAGGGAAGATCAAAGACATGAATTTAAAAGAACTAGCCAACTCACCTTAGATAGGAATTTGGCTTTCCAGTTCACTAGCCAACCTTCTATCTTATAAATAAAAAGGTCCCATAATCTTTTTGGTCTCAGACCCCAAAAGGAAACTTGATGTATTCCATTAGGAGTGAGCCCACACTACATTTCTAATACTTAGCCTACCACTAAATCTTCACGTTGTATCCCTTCACCCCATAGATAATTGTCTTAGCTAAATTAAGTTTTAGCCTTACTCTGCATTGGAAGCATTTAAGAATCTTTTTGTAACTCTTGACAAACTCATCATTTGTCATATTAAAAACAATAGTATCATTTGTAAATTGCAAGTGTCTTTTTAAGATGTCATCCTCAATAAGAATACTTTTTATAAGACCTATTGTTGACCCCTTTTCTAAATAAGAAGTTTAGGCCTTTAACAATAAGAATAAACAAAAAAGGGGGAGAATGGTTTACCTTGCTATAAACCCCTTGCCATTTTGAATTGCTATATAGGGTGATCATTAACCAAAATGGGAGGATGTGGTGTCAATATAAACTCTCATTTCCACTATCTCTATCTTGCATCAAAACCCATATATTTTAAAATGTTCATCAAGTATCCCCATTCCACTAAGTCATAGGCCTTTTTTAAATCAATTTTGATCATAATCCCTCCTTCTTTTCTTCTCTTCATCTCATTTATTGTCTTATTAACAATTAAGATGCTATTTAAGATATTGTGCCCCCCTAAAAATGTAAATTGCAATTCCCTCACCAACCTCCAAATCACTAGATTTTTCTAGAAAGTACTCTAGCTAGTATCTTATAAATAGATCCAACTAAAGAGATTGAGTGGAATTGACTAAGTGATGCTATATCTACCACTTTTGGAATAAGGACAAAAAAGGTAAAGGTGAGAGATTGGCACAATCAACCATTCACATAAAAATCTTGCATGAAATCCATCACTAGTTGTTCAACTATCTTCCAATGTTACTTAATCAAATTAAGATTGAACCATTTAGTCCTAGCACCTTGTTGTCATTACAATCCTTAATTGCCTCCCAAACTTTCCTAACCATGAATGGGCCTTCTAGGATTATATTATTGGTATCTTTTAGTTTTGGAAAAAATCTTTCATCCAATTTCAGGCATGACATCATTGACGTGCCCAATTACTTCATAAAATGGGACACTATAGCCTTCTAAATCTTCATAGGATTACTATAGTTTTGCCCTCTCTCAATGTAGTTAGTCATGTTCTTCTAGCATCTGTGGGAGGTTATGATGTGGAAAAATGCAAAATTCTTGTCACCCTCCACTAGCCACTTCAATTGTGATTTCTACATCCATTCTTTTTCATTTTTCTTGAGGCACACCTAATTGTCAACCCTTGCTCGCATCAATTCCTCTCTTTTGATGTTAGATAACACCTATGTTTCTTGTTTTAAGGATAATTGCCCCACTTTTAACTTTGCTTCCTTTAAACCCCTCTATCTTTGCTCTCTTTGCCTTAGGCTCTAGGGCTTTAGAAAAGTTTTAACTGATCTCATTCTATCACACAACATATATCCTAGGTGGCCTCTACCCCATTGCCTAGACCATACCTTGTGAATTTGTTGACCTAACACATAATTATCTCCCTAATGATTGAAATACCTAAAAGGTTTAGGACTCCATTATTTGTCATCACTCCTAATGCAAACCCTAAAATGATCATTGAAACAATCAGAAACCCCTTATTACTTTAAGTTTGGTATTAGCATTAACCAATTAGCCTTGATCAAAAAAACTATTAGCCCAGCACATGGAGGGATTCCCACAAAAGTTACACCAAGTGAATCACCTTTCCTA
Source organism: Rhizophora mangle (assembly GCA_037832345.1). NCBI lineage: Eukaryota > Viridiplantae > Streptophyta > Magnoliopsida > Malpighiales > Rhizophoraceae > Rhizophora > Rhizophora mangle. Next base: position 484,030 of record JBAPLJ010001673.1, on the reverse strand, counting down.
CATAGGCAAATCAATAAGTCCCATATCATACACAAAATCATTAAACTCTTGAATAGCCTAATTATTGTTTGTAACCCATATTCATTGGACCTCTGCCATTATCATATTAAAGTTGCTCCCTATACACCACCAACCCTCAATTTGGTTCCTTAGACTTCTTAATCCTCCCAAAATTCTTATTAGTCTAAGTGAATATTTAGAGCATAAACATTAACTAACACAACTGTTTTGCCTAAAGACATTATCTCCCTTACCAATACCATATACCTAGTTGCCAAAAATTCATATTGCCACCTAAACACAGATTCACTCCAAAATACTACTAAACCCCCTGCTACCCCCTTAGAAATAGTAGCTAAAACTTGAATATCTTGGCCACTCCAAACCTATCTCAAAACTAGCTTTAACATTATGCTTAATTTAGTTTCTTACACAGACAAAATATCAAGTTTACTTGATTTACCCATTGTTGGACCACTTTACATTTTGTGGGCCTCCTTCGACCTTTAACATTTATTGAACAAATAATCATGATGAAATTTGAAAACCTGACCTACTCCCAACTAGCTTACAAAATTATCACATCTTTTCCTTATCTTTTCCTTGGATATTGTTAGGCCCATCATCTTTCCTAGCTTAAGCATCTTCTATGATTCCCACCAAATAACTTCATTGTGAAACCTAATATGGCCATCTAGCAACTCCCTCACCTTAGAAAAAATTTCCTTCATAGGTGACTTATTACACTAGACTTGTTTACCTTATTGGTGTTAAGTCACATTGACCCCTCACCTGTTGTTGCCTAGCCCTTTCCTCCTTATTAGTCTACCCCATCTCCTCACCTGGATGATGGTAGCTATTTCTCCTTTGCATCTTCCTAGCAAATCCTTAACTTATTGATCCTAGTCACTGATTGAAGAAGCATCATCCCCTTCATCCTTCTTATGGCTTGGAGTCATCATTGCTTCTACCTCATTCTTATTTGCTCTAGTATCTTGGCTACTCCCCTATTATTGGCATCATTATGCTTACTTGCCAATGGTGAATCAACATCCTTTAATTTTGCTAGGGTGTCCCTCCGATTTTTTGCCATTGTGGTAGCTACGCTAATAAGAGAGGAGTATGTGGCCTAACCCTGATAACCCACTCTTAATCTATGGTGCACAAACTTCTTTCTAGCTACCAGGCCATAAAAATTGATGGATATGAGCCTCTAGAGCAACTCATTATTTTTTTGGCATTTAGGTTACATAAATGAATGTGAACGGGTCTCACCTTGCCCAATGGGCTCAAATCAAATAAATTCCTTTGGATGTTCACCATATGTTTTATCACTAATGGGCTTACCCAAGTTTTAGCATGTGGGTTGACAAATTCAATTGTTGTGTTAGTCAAATTAATTCTTAAGGTGGTCTGAAGGCTTGTAGTCAGTGGTATGACCTTAGTTATCTCCTAATGAACCAATGTATTTCTTTTGACTATATAATATGAGATTAACTCCAGTAATTCTTGAACCTTGATGACCTATCCTTGATTCTTAAGGATATAAGAATGTATATATAGTTGGTTAGCCCTAGTCCTAGGCAAGATCATGCATTAGATGACTCTACACACCCTAAAATCTCTAGACGATAGCCTAGATTCGACTAACTATGACTCATGAAAAACTTGTTATTGCGCAATTATCATGCAATCTAACTAGCATAAGCATTGGAGTTTACTAACCTAAGTAGCAAATTTGCCCCTTAATCTCATCCTAATCATGACCCAAGTCTCTGATCGGTAGCTTTCAAGACACTTTATAACTTACCCAAAACCAATCGATATTATCACCTAAGGAATCTTGTTGAGTGACCAAATGAGAATAAGGCTAGAATGAGAAAACCAGAATGCATTCATTCAATGATAGAACATGATCTCCAGGTACATAAATTTAAGAACCCTAGAGTTGAAATGATTTTCACAATCATAGAACAAAGAAAAAGAGAAATGCAAAATAAGAAGAATAAGCTCTTTCCGTCTATCCTCCCCCCCTCTTTTAAGCCTGTGACCATCCATTTTCTTTGTTCGTTCACCACCTCTTTATCTTCCTTGCACATAATGCTCCTTTGGCCATTCATGCTTGCCTCTTCATCTTCCTACCTTTTATAATGGATTATTCCTTAACTTGGACATTAATCCCAAGTGCTTTGGATATGATTCCAAGCCTTAAATTCGGATGGTGGAGTATCATGGCCAAAAACATACAAATCAGCCCAGTTTCCAGCACCATGGAGGCTTGCTGAACTTCACCCATGCATAACTCCATATAGATGGTCTTATCTTCTTCTGTTTCCTTCATGAGAGTTGTAGCTCTTCAAGTTGGCTTTCCAAAGACTCAAATTTGGCAGCGAAACTCCTTCTTGTTTATGAGATCTGGCCAAAAAATTAAGTAGTGCGTGGCTAATCTGCTATGTCCAGCACCCCTCTCATGATCATAGTTCAATATTTTTCCTTGTCTAATGGATTTGGAATTTGCACATGGTTTCTTCGTGAAAGTCATAGCTTAGTCTCTTAGCCATCCATAGAAATTGGTTTTGTTAAAAGAAACCTTCTGTAACTTAAGAAATAACTAAAGTACATAAACTGCACAAAAACTGAATTTTAGAAGATTTTTCTGATAATTAGGCATATGGACTACAGAGTAAGAAGCCAATCAAATTACATCATCCAGACTTTTAGACATGTATAAAATATTAAGTATGAGGCAAAATATTATGCAAATCTTGGTTGTTATCACTCCCTCACATTTAAATGTTTGCACATTCTTGGCAAAGAAAAAATAAAAATAACTCTAAAGGATTCCTCAAACTTCCTATCCTATATATGATATGTCTATGCAAGATGCAACCCTTTCTTGGACATTTCCCACTTCAGATGACTTTCTAAGTCCAAGAATATCCTATCAAAAATCAAACAACCAAACTTGAACCACACCACACATCATGGTTCTTATTCATCCACACCATGAAAATCATATACAAGTTACCATCATATGAGAAACTTCAACCAAGTGATAGGTCCTCATGGATTCTCTCAATTCTCTCAAGGATTCAGGGATCTATTTGCACTTAAAAAACACTCCATAGATAACCCACATAACCATATGCTTGCAATCATTTTAAATTTCCACCATTTAATATAGGTGTAATACAAAAATTAAAAGGACTTTCATAGGTTGTAACGGGGTCATGGGTTGTAATGCATTAGGTAGGTAAAAATGAGGGATGGATGGGTTACAATGACATTCCAAGGTAGGGAAAATAGAGGAGAGGGATAAAAGATCATTAAAGGAAGAGCTCTTAACCTAAAGGTGAAGGTTTCCCACAATGCAAATAATATCAAACAAAACACTATTCCCACTATTCTACCTTTCTTCTTATACTCATTTAACTCTTCCAATCATTCTAATTTTCCTTTTCCTTTCCTACTGAAAACATACCCAAATGATGATTCTTGGTTGGGTTCTCATGATTTTTGTTTTATTTTTATTTTTTTTCAGATGAATGCTTTTTTGTTTTTTTTTTTTAACATTTTATGTGCCCCACACAATTACAATCCCTCTCCCACACTTAAATCATGCTTGCCCTCAAGCATATGAAAGGGACTCCCCCACATTTAAATCAAAATCTCTTTCTATAATGTCTGAGGGTGTGAACGTATAATGGTTAAGAACAAACAAGCTTAAGGCTTAATAAGGCTAGCAATGGTCATGATTTATAAGAGGTGGTTTATTTGGCCTAAACTTAGGAAGAAAAAGATGCATCTATCATTTTTATGCATACAAATGTCATGTGATTTTGATAAAGAACAAGAGCAAGTTCTAGTATGCAAAGTTCCTAGGAGTGGACAATCATGAAAGAATGATGAGAATGACATGTGATGTAATCCATTCAATTAGGCTTAAATATCCTCAACCAATTTCCATCTATCAATGTGGCCAAGTAACCCAAAATCTAGCTCCTAGCATGCTTATTCATGATGGAACTCACTCAAACCAATCAATGCCATGAAATATCAATATGTCATTTGTTGTTTGATAGTTTTTCATCAACCTAAGTTAACAATTGTCATGGCAACTATCCAGGAAATTTTATTCATGAACATAAATGAAACTACCATACAACTATCCTTATTTAATGCAAGAAAACACCTAAAATTGAAAGAAAATGATGGGATTAAAAAGCTTACCAAGGTGCTAGGTAGTGTGCATCCAACATATGTAATTTCTCTCCTATGGTTCTTTATGGCTAAGTGCTTCATGGAAGTGCTTGAGCCTATGGCCATTCATTGTGAGCCTTTTCTTTGATATTGGTTCTTCCACTTGCACAATACCATAAGGATAAACATGAGTAACCAGAAAAGGTCCTTCCCAATGAGAAAGTAACTTACCCAGCATGAACTCAAGCCTTGAATTATAGAGAAAAACTCATTACCTAGGCTTAAATGTCCTACAGTGAATCATTTGGTCATGTAGTTACTTTGTCATCTCCTTATAAATCTGAGCATTTTTGTAAGCCTCCATTCAAATCTCCTTAAGCTCTTGAAGTTGTAGCTTCCTTTCAGCTCCCACTCAGACTAGATCCAAGTTACAATGCTTAACCGCCTAATATGCTTTATGTTTGATTTCCACTAGTATGTGATACACCTTCCCATAGAGTATTCGGTATGGAGACATATCAATTAGGGTTTTATAGGCAGTGTGGTATGCTCATAATGCTTCCTCTAGTCGTGCACTCCAATCCTTTCGGTTTGGTTAAACCATTTTTTCGAGTATACTCTTGATTTCTCGATCGGAGATCTCGACTTGGCTATTTATCTGTGGGTGATATAGGGTGGAGATCTTGTGGACTAAGCCATATTTTTTCAATAAGGCTTTTACTTATTGATTATAAAAATGGGATCTCTGATCTGAGATGATAGCTCGTGGAACTCCAAATCTACAAACAATCTGTGAATGGACAAAGCTTGACACTACTTTGGCATTATTAGTTTAGGTAGCCTTAGCTTTTACCCACTTAGAAATATAATCAACTGCTAAAAGAATGTAAATATAACCGAACAAAATTGGGAATGGTCCCATAAAGTTTATACCCCAAACATAAAAAATTTTATAGAACAACAACGGTTGTTGGGTCATCTCTTGCCTACATAATAAATTCCCAGTTCGTTGACATCAGTCATATGTTTTACAAAAAACATAGGCATCATGAAATAGAGTTGGCCAATGAAGACTTGAATCTAGCATTTTCCTAGTTGTTCTAAAGGAACCAAAATGGTCATCACATGCTCTAGAATGATAAAACCTCAAGATAGATTCATGGTCATACTCAAGCACACATATCCCATTGAGGTTATCACTACAAAATTTCCAAAGGTAAGGATCATCCCAAACATAATATTTTGACTCACTTTAAAACTTGTTTGCTTAATGTGTAGAAAATCAGAGGGAATCACCCCAACAACTAGGAAGTTAACTAAGTTAGCACACCAAGGAATGTGTTGATATCAGGACATACCATGGATTTGCAAGAGGTGCTCATCTAGGAAGTCATCTTGAATGGGAAGGGGTTCCAAACTCCCTTCAATTTGGTTGAGATGATTAGCCATCAAATTCTTAGCTCCACTTCTGTCTTTAACCTTAACATTGAACTTTTAGAGTAATAACGCCCATCAGATTAGTCATGGTTTCATGTCAGGCTTTTTTAGGAGATACTTAAGTGCTACATGATTAGAGAAAACTACAACTTTAGAATTGAGAAAATAAGATCTAAACTTGTTAAGAGCAAAAACAATAGCCAAAAGCTCTTTATCTATTGTGGTATAGTTGGATTGAGTAGCAATGAGCATGCGAGATACGTAATGGATGACTCATGGCTGCCCATTAAATCTTTATGCCAAAATAGCTCTCACTGCATTCTTAGATGCATCACACATTAGCTCAAATGGTTGAGACCAATTTGGGGCTTGCATAATTGGCATAGTGGTCAAGGCATGCTTGAGTTGGTCGAAAGCTTCATGGCAATCCTTGTCAAACTTGAACTCCCCGTCTACCTTTAGAAGATTGGTCAATGGGAGGGCTATCTTGCTAAAATTCCTTATAAATCTCTGATAAAACCCTGCATGAACAAGAAAAGATTGAACTTTCTACACACACATGGGGTAAGATAAATGAGAAATAATTCCAATGTTTGTTGGATCAACTTTAATACCATACTTAGAAACTACATGTCCTAACACAATTCCTTACTCAACCATGAAGTGACATTTTTCATAATTAAGGACCAAGTTAGTTTTTGTGCACCTTTTAAGAACTTGAGACAATCTTTCTAAACATTCATCAAAAGAAGAGCCATAGACGGTGAAATCATCCATAAAAGCTTCCATGCCTTCCTCCAAGAAATCAAAGAAAATACTTACCATACAATGTTGAAAAGTGCCTGGAGCATTGCACAACCCAAATGGCATCCTCCGATAGGCATAAGTGCTAAAAGGACATGTGAAAGTAGTCTTCTCTTGATTCTCAGCGGTGATGTGAATTTGAAAGTATCCCATAAAACCATCCCAAAAATAGAAGTGAGATTTCCCAGACAATCTTTCAAGAATTTAATCAATAAAAGGTAAAGGATAGCAATCCTTCCACATTACTTGGTTAAGCTGTTGGTAGTCTATACACACTTACCAAGAATTTTGCACACGAGTTGACAATAATTCATTATTGTCAGTCTTGATTACTGTAACTCTAGATTTCTTCAGCACCACTTGGACTAGACTCACCCAATCAATGTCTAAGATTGGATAAATAATTCCAGCTTAGAGCAATTTGGAAACTTCTTTCTTCATGACATCAAGGGGTTGAGTCTTTGTTATGGTTGCCTTACGAGTTTGGGTCCTTCTTCAAGGAAAATTCTATGCATGCAAATTACTGAACTAATCCCCATGATGTCCCCAAGTGTCTAGCTAATTGCTTTCTTATGCTCCATAAAACTTCAAGCAACTGAGCTTCCTGTAACTCATTAAGGCTCCTAGCAATAATCACTAAAAATTTGCTATTCTTAGCTAGGAATGCATGCCCTAGATGCTCTAGAAAAGGCTTTAAATTAAGCTTGGGAGGTTGTAAAAAGGATGGAAAAGGTCTGATCAACTTGCTCTCAATTTTTTCTAATCAAGCTTTCTCTATTATTCTCAGTTCTAATCTATCTAGTCCCTATTGTTCTACCAATTACATCACTTGTTTTGTCCTTTCAGGGACTCCTCTAAGTGTGCATGAATTAGAGATGCTACATACATCATTCCCAAGCTTTGCACTATGATAAAGAACTGAAGGAGAGGGAGAGAGTGCACTTTCAAAGCTATTTTGATCAACTCTATTTCTACCACTTCTTTCAAGTTGTTATGGGCTGAGTGGCACTTCTTTCATCTATTCAAATTCAGCACCTTCTTGGACTTCTTGTCCCCCAAAAAGGGTTATGCCACAAGTTAGAGAGTCATCAAAATGAACTATCTTTGGGAATTCCTTTTCAAGCTTGAGTTGCACTTCCTCTACCAAATCCTCAATGGGCTTAATATGGAATAAAAAATGATTCTCCAATGGGTGTTTCATGGCTTCACGAATGTTAAATTGAACAATCGAGTCACCAAATTCCATCGATAACACCCCAGAGTGCACATCAATTTTAGTTTGTGTCATTTTAAGGAATGGTCGACCAAAAATAAGAGGTGAATGGCTACTTTGTGTCTTGCCCTCCATTTCCAAAATATAAGTGTCAGTAAGGAAGATCAACTTACCAACTTGCACTAGAACATCCTCAATTATTCTAAGTGGATAGGCGTTACTTTTGTTAGCCAATTAGATAACCAATTTTGTTCCCTTTAATGTCTAAGATCCAGCTTAATAAACACCAAAAGAGGCGTAACATTGATTGAAGCTCCAAGGTCTAGGAAGGCCTTATCAAATTTTTAGTTACCAATAATGTAGGGAATTATGAAAGTACCAAGATCCTCACATTTTTGTGGTAATTGCTGTATAAGAACCGATACATTTTGTCTCATGCTAACCTTCTCCCTTCCTTAGAGCCTCTACTTATTTGTGCACAACTCTTTCAAAAACTTAGCGTACCTTGACACTTGCTTGATTGCATCAAGAAGTGGAATGTTGACTTCCACCTTTTCAAACATCTCCAAAACTTCCTTATCCTTTTCTAGTATGTCATCTTTTTTCTTAGACTTCATTCTTTGAGGAAATGGGAGTGGCTCAATGGATTGGTTAGCTATCTCTTTCCCTTGGTGGTTTGATGGTTTAGGTCTTGGTTAGGTGCGAGGCAAATGATTATTTTTTGTCCTTCTCCTTCACTAGCCTTAGTTGCTCATCTAGCACCATTCCAAACCTTAATTCAATGGCATTTACACCCTCTTTTAGATTGGGAATGGATTAACTCAACAATTGCCTAGAGACTTGTTGTTGAAGGGCATTCATTGAAGTAGTTGGTTGAGTCATCTGTGTCTACAGATCTTGTATGGTTGAATCAGTTTTTGGCTGGAATGAAATATTTTGATTGGGCAGCTGTCTGGTGTGAGTTGTTAGCTGCTTCAACATATCCTCTGAAGATGACTTGAACCTAGGTAAAGGAGGTTGATGTGTCTAGCCATATGGTTGTTGTTGGTGCTGACCTTGGCCAAATCTCCAAGGTGGCTGTCTTGGTTGCTCTTGTGATGTTGATCTTAAGTTTCCATATTGAAGGTTGGGATGATCACGCCACCCTGGGTTGTAAGTGACTGAATATGGGTCGTACCGAGGCTGATCCTCTTATTGATATGGCCTTTCTTGATATCCTCTTGCTGTAAGGACTTGATCTTGTGACTCCTCTGCCAATGTTGGGCATGATGCAGTAGGATGCCCTGAACTTACACAAATACCACAAACTTGGCTCTTAATGGCAAGTTGAGAAACCCCTTGGCTTGGCTATTTTTGATCTATAGCCAATCTCCTTACAAGTGAGGTAAGTTCATCAAGACGGTACTCCACTCTTTGATGATCTTGACATGTGGCTGATACTTTGTGTACTCTTTAAGGTGAAACTATGACCCTCGTGCTGAATTGTTGGGAATTCATTGCCATGTTTTCAATTAATGTTTGAGCAGCTTAGGGTGTCTTATGCACTAGTGTGCCACCACTTACTGTATCGATCATACTACGATCCATCAGAAGTAGACTTTCATAAAAGTACTGGATCATAATATCTAGTGAAATGAACAGTTCACATACAACTTATCAAACCGATCCTAGTATTCATAGAGGGTCTTGCCATTAAGTTGTTAGATCCCACAAATCACTTTTTGGATGGCAGCAATACGTGAGGCAAGAAAGAACTTGTTGATAAAGGCCTTTTTCATGTCATTCCAACTCCAGATGGCCTCGGGATGGAGATAATAAAGCCAATCTTTCGCAGCTCCCTCTAGAGAAAATGGAAATGCTTGGATCTTGACATGGTCCTTGAAGATTCCTTGCGGTCTCATTGTCGAATAGATAATATGAAATTCCTTGAGATGTTTATGGGGATCTTCACCTGTAAGGCCATGATATTTAAGCATCAATTGAATGAGATCAGATTTAAGTTCAAAGTTAGCTTCAATACTCATATATTGAATACACAGAGGTTGGTAATTGATATCGGGTGCTAGCTCTAGTTCCTGATATTTTTCCTTAATGAATCTAGAAGAAGATAAAGTGGGTGGAATAGACAACAACTAAAAAATTGAAACAAGGCAAAGTTGGAAGAAATGGCAATAGAACTAGCAAAATATAACCAATACTGATCAAAACTTAAATAAATAGACAAATTAAAGCTAAATCAATAAAATAACCAGAGAATAAACTAGCACAAACAAGAATTAAATAACAACAAGTAGGAAGTGAAAAGGAGAGTTAAAAGAAAACTTATGTTGGCCGGATGTTGGTAGAAAGACACATGAGGTAGCTAACGAAGAAAAAGAACCAGTTGAGATGAATTATCTTATCTTTAAATTGATGTCCTTCCCCTCCTTTCTTTAGCCATAACCAGCAGTAAGACACTTATAAAAGTGGTTAATTATTTACAAATAAACAACAGAAGGTCATAAACATACCTTGGTTCCTCAACAACGGTGCCAAAATTTGACAAATTCAACTGTTGCATCAGTTAAATTAATTTTTAGGGTGGCCTAAAGGCTTGTAGTTAATGGCATGACCCTAGTCATCTCCCAATGAACGAATGTATTTTTTTTGACTATATAATATGAGACTAACTCCAGTAATTCTTGAACCTTGATGATATATCCTTGATTCTTAAGGATATAAGAATGTATGTATAGTTGGTTAGACTTAGTCCTAGGCAAGATCTTGCACTAGATGACTCTGCACAGCCTAAAATCTCTAGAGGATAGCCTAGATTCGACTAACTATGACTCATGAAAAACTTGCTATTGTGCAATTATCATGCAATCTAACTAGCATAAGCACTGGAGTTTACTAACCTAAGTAGCAAATTTGCCCCTTAATCTCATCTTAATCATAACCCAAGTCTCCGATCGGTAGCTTTTAAGACACTCTTTAACTCACCCAAAACCAATCAGTATTATCACCTAAGGAATCTTGTTAAGTGACCAAAAGAAAATAAGACTAGAATGAGAAAACTAGAATGCATTCATTCAATGATAGAACATGATCTCCAGGTACATGAGTTTAAGAACCCTAGAGTTGAAATGACTTTCACAATCATAGAACAAAGAAAAAGAGAAATGAAAAATGAGAAGAATGAGCTCTTTCCGTCTATCCTCCCCCCCCCCCCCTTTTCAGCTTGTGACCATCCATTTTCTTTGTTCATTCACCACCTCTTTATCTTCCTTGCACATAATGCTCCTTTGGCCATCATGCTTGCCTCTTCATCTTCATACCTTCTATAATGGATTATTCCTCAACTTAGACATTAATCCCAAGTGTTTTGGATATGATTCCAAGCCTTAAATTCGGATGGTGGAGTATCATGGCCAAAAACATACAAATCAGCCTAGTTTCCAGCTCTATGGAGGCTTGCTGAACTTCACCCATGCATAACTCCATACAAATAGTCTTATCTTCTTCTATTTCCTTCATGAGAGTTGTAGCTCTTCCAGTTGGCTTTCCAAAGACTCAAATTTGGCAGCTAAACTCCTTCTTGTTTATGAGATATGGCCAAAAAACTAAGCAGTGCATGGCTAATCTGTTTTGTCCAGTGCCCCTCTCGTGATCATAGTTCAATATTTTGCCTTGTCCAATTGATTTAGAATTTGCACATGGCTTCTCAATGGAAGTCATAGCTCAATTTTTTAGCTATCTATAGAAATTGGTTTCGTTAAAAGAAATCTCTTGTAACCTAAGAAATAACCAAAGTATATAAACTGCGCAAAAACTGAATTTTGCCAGATTTTTCTGATAATTAGGCATATGGACAACTAAGTGAGAAGCCAATCAAATTACATCATCTAAACTATTAGACATGTATAAAATATTAAGTATGAAGCAAAATATTATGCAAAACTTGGTCGTTATCATGGGCTCACCTTAAAAGGCGGCCTTACTTTGTTCATTGGACTTACCCTTGCACTAGGACTAATAAACATCTCTCACTCCCACCATTGTGCACCACCACCTCCACGTGTTGCCCTAGCATCCTCCTCAACAATTGTGCTTGGACTGAGATTAGAAATCTCCCCTAAAGTGACCTTCCCTTGGATTAGCTTCTTGTAACAGAGTTTTCCTATGCATTAGGTAGCACTTTGTGAAGTTAGTGAGGTTACTATTCCTACATATTCTCCTTTCCTCTGAAATCCATACTTGGCCTTGCATTGATGCAAAGGACACATCTTTATCCAACTATCTTGACTATTAGCAACTATGGGAGGACCACCTCAGAGTCCACCAAAATAACAAATCAACATTGATCTAATTGTTCCTTCCACTCAAACATAGAATCCATCCCTAGATACCTTTCTCATGTCTCCCCTAACTAAGCTAGGAAATCAACACACCACGCTTATAGTAGCAATCCCTCAAGTGAAACCTAGACCCTCTAATTTGAGCTAATGTTGTCAATTAACCAAGGCACCATACTTTGAAACCAACATTAAAGCCCCTTGACCCTCCCCTTAAGCACCTCTATGATCTTCATTATGGATGTAAACATCAACAAACATTTAGTTCCACTCATGACCTTGACCATTATTGGTGGTTCCCTAAGCATCACCATCCTCTCCTAGCTATAACCCTTCAACCCTCCCCTCAAGCACCTCCATGATCTCCATTATAGAAGTAAACATCAACAAACATTCAGTTCCACTCTTGACCTTGACCCTTATTGGTGATTCCTTAAGCATCACCAACATCTCCTAGAGTGCATCCATTATTTTAAGGTTTTGAACCAGCCTTATCATGCTTCTAGACAAGCACTTCCTCTTAATTAGTGTGGATCAATACATCAAAGAAATTAGCAATTGATTTACTGACAAATTTGACAAACTAAACATGTTGTTTGGATGATGAAGCCTACCCCTTGTTCATCCAACCACATCACAGTAAAACCCTCCCAAGTCAAGCCGAAAGGACTCCTTCAAACTTCCAAACTAAAAAGTCAATGCAGTTGTGATTGCTTGATAATCAAATATACTCTTGGACCTAGGTTTTAGTCCATACTTAACTTAGTAACCTATATATATCAACTAGAGTGCAATCAAAATGTAGATTTACCTCATAACCATATTAGTTTTTTTAGTAATCTCAAATGTTAAAAATATAAGTTAAAAATGACTAATTTGAGTAATTGCATTTTTTATTCAAACCACTATTTAAATCTAAAGTTTTTTACATAATTTATATAATTTAAGTAATAGATTTCTCAACATTGTTGAAAAAATTCAAAACTATATTTTTAATATTAAATCCTAAATTTTAGTAGTTAAATTAAATCAAATGTTATTCAAATTTATAATATTTTTATTTTAATTTTTATAATTTCAATAAAAAATTACTCTAAATTCACTACAGAATAAAATAAATTCTAATTAAATAAAAAAATAATATATTAAGTAATTTTATTTTTTATTATAATTATTATTTAAATTTAAATTATTTTATATTATTTATATAATTTAAGTAACAAATTAAGAGTCATTCTTTATTCTTATTGGTAATAACATAAACTAATAATTTTCACCCATAACCAATGTCCATTAAGGGTAACATTCTAGTTTTTGTTTTTAGTTACTAAAATCTTGATTGGTGTCCATCTAAATATTTTGACTTAACCAATAATTGACCAATTATAACATTTTGGTAACCTTATTGGTCACATTTAATGGTTATTAATGATATTACTAATGTAGTTATAGCCATGACATTTCTCTTTTATTATTAGTTTTACTTTAATTGCTCATAATTTAACTATATGCTAAATAACTAGTGGTCACACATTAATAATCTATTGTTTTGTAGTTACCATTCAATTTTTACTTTGGTAGATTTACGTTTTGTATTGATTACTCTAAATTGCATTTTTCATGAATGGACCAATCATTACAACGTTTTTCATTTGGGTAGTCGATTGATACATTTGTCTTAAACTGTATAACCCATTATCACCCATGAATTACAGCTCAATGAGTAACCATTAATCCTATCAAACCAATTTACCAATCGTAAATACAATGTATTTGGTCTATATAAAGTTTTTCCAGCAATTGTTTGATTAACTATTGAGCATGGTAACAGATTTATAACTTACTCCATAATGGTTCCAATCATTTAACAACATAGACCATTCATTTAGCCTCACGACCATTATCGAGGTTATCATCCAAAATTTAATAACCATTAACCAAATTGCAATTGACCAACCCATAATAGATTGGTAACTGCACTTGATAGGTAACCACAGGCCCTTCTATGGTTATGACCCAAAATAGAGTAAACATTTACTCTAACCATTCATGAAAAAACGTGGGAATATTGCAATAACAATAATTAAAAAACACATGGTTACTCCAAATCGCTAGTTATTATGATCACCTAACCTTTTTAATCAAACGTTCAAATCCGTATTAGTTAATCAATTAATTGGATTACAATCTTAACCAATATAAGAGTAACCTTTCAATTAATCAAGGAAATCAATCGAAATTAAATAACGACAAAGGTTACTCACATGGTAACATTTACATCATATTAACATGAATATGAACTAAAATCAATCTTTGAATAAAAGATTAGAGGTTATTCACAAATTTTATTTAAACATTAGGACGCTAGTGTTCATAATTGGGGTTAGTGTTGGTCAAATTTAGTTGCAATTTATTATTCATGATTCTAAACGGTCACCATTATAATGCAATTATGGTCAACCGGGTAACATACAAAGAAGGTTAAATAAGGAGTTTAGACTAACAATTTGATGGTATTTATATTTACTAAGTGAAGAATATGGTTAGCCATTTCGTGATGATTTTTAGAAATATGATGGGGTTACATCAATCTTTAACGGTCAATGCCAATTTGGTAACCCATAATCTAAATATGCTGTTTATCAATTACTAATCTCTGTGAATTATAACACAAAGATTTAATTAGATTACTAATAAGGTTATTACGACATTACCAAAAAGGTATTTGGTAAATGTAACCAACCATTCACCAACAATGTTTGGTAAACTCCGGGTAACGATTTACGTATTTGGTCTAAAAGATTGGAGAAATTCATAATGGTTATTCAAATTTGGTGTACTAAAATAGCATAAACGAATTCAACGATCTATGGGGAATGGTCATACCTTGTGAGATAACCATTACTGAATACCTAGTTTGTTAAGGGTAAATGAATGGTCGTTAATATTTCCTTACGGTTTACTTATGGAGAAGGGGGTTACTCCAATTTGGGGTTACATTAGAAAATGACTTATAGATCATGTTTAACTAAGGTTAATATGGTTGGGAGTAAGACACTAATATAACAAATGTTATTAAATTGAGCAATTTGGTTAATTCAAATTAGTTAGTAACATCTTTATAATCGGTAATTTGTTGGTTATGGTAGTTACCAATGGCCCAGACATTTAAAGTATTTAATGTCTGGAGCTCCTTTTGGAGCATTAAGGTCACCATTGTCTCCAAATTCACCAAGACTTAAAATAACATTTAAGAACATAAATTTTTACTATTCCAAAAGGTTAAAAATGTTGTTACTAAGGATTACTTGAGGTGATTTAAATGTATACCGTAATTAGCCTAAATTGAACCTATTATTTACGTTAAATCTCTTCATATTAATAACCTATTTAAAAGATTGTCTTTTTAGTCAAATAGACCCAAATTGTTAATACTATTTGAGAATTTATGAATCATAGTATTCCAAAAGGTTATTCTAAATAATTTGATTAACCCTTGAGTATTCTAAGAAAATGAAAATTTTTTACATGATTAGTAACGGTCGTTAAGTCCATTTTCAGTAAATGACCAATTTGGTAAAACCAAATGGGTTAGTCAAATCAATCTAGATTTACTCAACATTCATGAATGAAAGAGGTACCCAACCTGATTGTGCAGCCGAAAGACAGGGAGGGGGGGCGGCAAGCATATTCTTTGGAATGACTGGGCGTAAAGGGCACGTAGGCGGTGAATAGGGTAGAAAGTGAGAGTCGCCAAAAACTGGTAGGTTGCTTGCGAAACCAATTCACTTGAGTGAGATAGAGGAGAGTAGAATTTTGTGTGAAATCCGGAGATCCACGAAGGAACACCAAAAGCGAAGGCAGCTCTCTGGGTCCCTACCAACGCTGGGGTGCGGAAGCATGGGGAGCAAACGGGATTGCTAATAACCAATCATTTACTCAACTACTTAAACGACATCACTTTCAATGTTAACGTCTAATCAAACAAACGGGTTACCACAAACTTTTTAAGATTTATTTGGTCACAGTAGTCGAGCAATAATCATGAAAACAAATTCTATAAATATTTACCTTCAAATTAGTACACCAAATTCAAATAACTGTTATGAATTTCTCCAATCTTTTACACCAAATATATAAATCGTTACCTAGTAAATCTTTAAAACCTTAATATTTATCAATTGGTCATTGCAAACCAATATAATTGTCACTTCTGGATTGCCTTTAACCCTAATAGGTTACTTATACAATTTGTGAATATATGTTGTAATTTGAAAGAACAATTACTCGTAAGAAGATTAGGTAAGATTAAATAGTAACTAATAGAATGATGACATATTAACATGTTACTCATGATGCACCCCAAACATTCTCGGTTACTCAAATTTGTGAATTCAATTTTATTAAAGTTATTTCATTTGAATCAGTCTTTTTTTAAAATAAGGTTTGTAGTTACAATTATTAAATTTCATATTGTGTTAAGTAATTACTTAACCATTATTTACATGAACAAAAGGTTATTGGTGAGATTATTAAAAAGTACTCTATTTGTAATTGCAATTCAACATTTGCAATCTAATGTTATTCAACTCCAAATATTTAAATAGGAACAATTGAATTAGTTATCTAATGCAAATATTTAAATAGGAACAATTCAACATTTAATTAGGTTAGAGGTTATTGGCTAACTTTGGTGTTGATGTAATCTTTGAGGTATTAAATAAATTACCTATAATTTAGTAACCAATTTAGGGGGTAAATCATTAACTAATAAGGTTGATGGTTATGGAGGTTAATCTATGAGCACTAGTACATAAAATCAAGATTGTTCCAATGTTAATCTTTATTTGACCATTGTATAATGAAGTGAATACTTAAATATCTTTATTGGTATTCAATATAATATAGATTTGTCATTAACATTTTGTAGTCTGCCATTGTTATTTATTTAACCATGACTTAAGCAATCTACCATTCATTACCATAATGTTTGATCATATTAACAATTGTATATAACATTATGGTAATTGTAGATTGATCATGTACTCAAATTCTAACCATTTTCTTAACTATTTAGGCTTATTATTACTCTTGGTTATTTACCATAATCAACTAATGTTAGAGTATGTTTATATTCATTTATAAACCATTATTAATTTGATCTATCATTTGTAGACTCAATTTAATTTAAGGATATTTACCACTTGCTCACTAGTAATCAAATTTGTGAATACAGTTGGACTACCAGTTTGATTACTAAGCATTGATGAGTATTATGAGTAAATCTCCTTAATACAATCTGATTTAAGAATACCCATATTAACCCTACTACTAAAAATGTTACAATGTGAGATATGGACCATTATGTAGATTCAATAGACTTTTTCATTAAATTGCATTGCAAAATCAAAACATTTAGTCTTTTTACATAAGTAGATTAACCAAAAGTTGTTGGTAGATCTAATATGGTTATTGTATTTTATTATTCATGAAATTTGGGGTCCATTAAGACTAGACTAGAAGTTTAACTTGGGGCCTACCTTTTGAGTAACCTAAAGTACCCTCAGTAACAAATGTTAGATGGTTACTAGTAGCATACTCAAACCATGGGACATTCACACTTGTTTACCCAGTTATTTTAAAATCATAATCTTTGTTGATTAAGGTTAATTACATGGTTAGTGTATTTTAAATTTACCATATTGATTAATTGGACTATTCAAACTTAATTTAACTATCTCTAACCTTTTGTGACATGTATGTTTTAAAGGAGTTTGGGTTCATTAACATGGCTTTATCAACCTAGTATGGGTGAGAATACACTATTTATGTTGATGACCAGTGATTTGAAAAGTAACCTTCATTGACTAATATGAATATTTATGAGTAACATCTAATAAAGAAATTGTCTAATTAGTAGTTACAAAGAATTATCTATTTACCCAATGACATTTAGTAAATGTGATTCACCATAGGGTTATTAGAATTCAATCATTGTTAATATCAAATAGATTAATCTTTGAATAATATTTGATTTGAATAACATCTAATGTTTTATCTAATCATTAGATAATTTTTGGTCATTTGACATGACCATTACTAATCTTTTATTAGTTAACAATCAATTAGACCCTCACTAGTTAAATTGGTACCTTGATTAAAGTCCCAATTATTTATCTTCACTTCAATGTTAGCATGTTAGTAATTTACTCAACAATTTTTACCAATGATTTGTCAAAATATCTCCCCTTAATGTTGTGTCAACCATGGATAATTAGGCCTTCACTCACTCAATCCCTTAATTTTGTCAACCATAACAATTGGTTAACCAATTGTCTATTAATTCTTCCTATTAAGATGTTAATGTTATTCAAATTTACCATATAGTTACCATCTAGATTAACATAATTGGAGTTGAACATTCAAATGGTAATTTGACCATGGTTATTTAAATAGTGTCTTTTGAAAAAATGGAGTTAAACTCTTACTTAAGTCACATTTTTTTTATGATAACATGAATTTATTCAATAGATAACCACTTGTCCATTCTAGGTTACCGTGGCAACTCAAGGGTACCATTTATAAACCAATCAACTCTACATATGACAGATCATTAGATTCAATTTAGTAACTAGTATTTGACATTCAAGCTAATGACTAACCCTAATTAGATTATGGGAAAAATTTTAGTGCAATAACCAAGAATCATTCAATAACCTTTTTATTACATATACTTGTGTACCAACATAAAGATAATACAATTCAATTTGATTTATTGAATAACTAACTTGTATGAAACATTTTGAGTTTTGCATAGATTCAAATAACATTCACTAGTTAATTTGGCAACTATTTTAAAAAATGGAGTGACCTAATTTCAAATTAATTAATAACCAAACTAATTCCAAATTAACCCTATATGGTGACTTAAATAAAATGCAATTAGTAACCTCATTTATTCTAATCATTGAGTTAGAATAATAGCCAATTACTAATTTAGTTGAGACTATTCAAATCTGTAATCAATTGAGTAATTGATCATACATTATAATCTCAACAATCAATCACTTTTTAACATGTAATAATACGGTACATTTGGAATTGCAATTTAAGGTAGTTTAATTCATTTCTATGGGGTTTAATGGATTTGCAATTATTTAGGTCACCATAATTGTCTTAAATGACTAATTTACTCTATAAATTTAACATCTTTTTACCAAATATCAATTATTATTCTAGTTTGACTATTTATTCAAATATGAATTACCCTTTGTGCATGGTAAACCATTCACTCAAAACTTCTATGGCATTTAGTAATTCTCCAATTTAAACAACCATTCAATAATCTAAGAGACCAAATTTATTGGTCAACATTACTATAATTTGGATTAATAATAACTTTAACCCCAATTACATACATGGTTTGAAGTTGGTAAAGTATAATCTCTAATAGATTGGTCTAGTTATCAACATTATTCAAATATATAATAGTTGCATGACACTCTTCATAACATTATAGCTACTTTTTCATGATAAATGAAGGATTACTAATCAATTTAAGATTTACAACATTTTTACTCCCTTTAAAAAATTTATGTAAATCTTTGGAGTTTACACTATGTAAACCAAATGTTATTAAAAGATGTTGATAATTGGACCAATTTGAATTAAGGCCCTAACTTATTTACATTTAAATAAAATAACAAATGTATTTCATGATCATTTTCATAACCATTTTACCTTTGAGTAAAAGTATGTTGTAATAGACTAGCCAAAGCCACATTTTGGATATAATCAAATTACCTCAATGGTTATAATGGACCATTTAAGTAAAGTATTTGGCCTTTTTCATTAAATTGAAAAGTACTTTTCAAAATGTGGCTTTGAGTTGAATTATCTAAATGAATAGTATATTGGTCATTAATTAACATGTACCAAATTCACCAATTTTACTTTTTGATTACTCCAATTGATTTGAAAGTTAATTTGGTCAAGTTTATTCTAAACATTGTTGTCCTTGACCAATTTACTTTTTCAT
Organism: Rhizophora mangle; assembly: GCA_037832345.1. Lineage (NCBI taxonomy): Eukaryota > Viridiplantae > Streptophyta > Magnoliopsida > Malpighiales > Rhizophoraceae > Rhizophora > Rhizophora mangle. The sequence continues at coordinate 464,004 of JBAPLJ010001673.1, read as the reverse complement.
AGTTAATAACTTAATAATAGAATTACTAAAGTCAAGTTTTATCTACTAAATTAGTATAAAGATTTAGGTATGTCGTTTATTATGAAATTTAGGGTTAGAGAATTTTACATTCTCTAAATCTAGAGCGTCATTTTACTCAAAATGAAAATTGCATTTTCTTAATAGTAATTGAATTTTATTTCAAAAATGTAAAATGAGGTTTTGTAAATTTCAAACATCTTTTGAAGTAAAATGCATTTTAAGTTTGATAGAAAGGTTATTTACAATACAAAACCTTAATTTTATATATCCATTTAAGGTTATTCAACTGCATTTGGTTTAATTTGAGTAATTGTAGTTTTTTACTCTAAATTATGTTTTTTTATGGTTGAATAAAAAATAATTTGAGTAACATAAATTTCTTGTGTAAATTACCCTAGATTTAGAATTTTTTTATCTAATTAAGGTTACTTAAAATTTGAATAACCTCTAAATTCATCAAAAAAATAAAATTAAATACAAAATAATTATATTTTTTTATTATAACTGTTATTTAAATTTAAATATTTTTAATATCATTTATATAATTTAAATAATAGGTTACTCAATATTCATGAAAAGTAAAATATATATATATATATATATATATATATATATATTTTTAAATACAAAATCTTAAATTTTAGTATCTCTTTAAATCAAACTAAATGTTATTCAAATTTATAATTTTTTTTATAATTTTTACAATTTTAATAAAAAGTCACTCTAATTTTATCAAAAATTTAATTTGACATTTGTTTTTGAATAAAAATAGGATTAGTCAAAATTCATGAAAAATAAAAAAAATAACATTTTTAGATACAAAATTTAAAATTTTAGCAAATAAATAAATAAATCTAAATGTTATTAAAATTTAAAATCTTTTATTATAATTTTTACAATTTTTGTAAAAAGTTACATCAAATTTACTTAAACAAAATTATAATATAATATACCAAAAAAAAAAAACCAACTTAAATAATTACTTTTTTATTTTAATCATTATTCAAATTTAAATTTATTGAATATTATTTATATAATTTAACTAATAAATTAGTCAACATTCATAAAAAGTAAAAAAAAAAAAAAAGAAAAAAAGGACATTTTTTAATATAAAACTTTAAATTTTAGTTATTAGTTAAATCAAATAAAACGTTATTCAAATTTAAAATCTTTTATTGTAATTATTACAATTTTAGTTAAAAAATTAATTTAAATTTATTAAAAAGTAAAATAAACCATATTTTATTAAAAAAACAATTTAAGTAATTAAATTTTAATTCTAATTATTATTCAAATTTAATAATTTTTTATATAATTTACATAATTTAACTATTATATTACTTAATATTTATAGAAGAAAAAGTAAAAAAAAATGAAATTTTTAAATACAAAATTTCTAAATTTGATTAATTACATAAATCAATTTAAATAATATTGAAATTTAAAGTCTTTTACTATAATTTATGTAATTTCAATAAAATTTAATCCAAAATTCAAGAAAAAGTAAAATAAATCATATTTTAATAAAAAAAAAATTAATTTAAATAATTATATTTTTTTTATTTTATCTATTATTCAAATATAAAATCTTTTTTATATATATATATATTTGCATAGTTTAAGTAACAGATTTTACAACATTCATGAAATAGTTGAAAAAAAATTGAAATACAAAACTCCAAATTTTAATAGTTACTTAAATTAAGCCAAATGTTATTAAAATTTATAATCTTTTATTGTCAATTTTGTAATTTTAATAAAAATATTATTCAAAATTCAACAAAATATAAAATATGCCTTATTTGAATAAAAAAATAGCCAATTTGAGCAATTGTATTTTCTAATCTAATCTTTACATAATTTATGAAATTTAAGTGTTTGGTAACTCAATATTCATGAAAAAAAATAAAAAACCATATTTTAGTATAAAAACTCAATATTTTAGTAACTATACAAATCAATCCAAATGTTATTTAAATTTAAAATCTTTTACTATAATTTATATAATTTTAGTGAAAGATTACTTCAAATTCATCAAAAAGTAAATTAAATCATATTTGAATAAAAAATAATTAATTTAAACAATTACAATTTTATTCCAATTGTCATTCAAATTTAATTCTTTTATTTTACTTACATAATTTAAGAAACAAGTTAGTTAGGATTTATAAAAAGTAAAAATTGTCATTTTTTAATACGAAACTCTAAATTTTAGTAATTAGTTAAATAAAACTAAATTTTATTCAAATTTACAATATTTATTGTAATTTCTATAATTTCATTCATAGGTTACTCTAAATTCATTAAAATAAAATTAAATAAAAATTAATCAATTTAAGTAATTGCATTTTTTATTTTATTCAGCTTAGAATAAGAATCCTTATGAAAGGATCATCCTAGATTTGTAATTCCCAAGCACAAATCCATGATAGCTTAAAAATATAACAAATTGTAATAATTGAGGAAAAGAAGTTTGATCAATTTAGGGCTTGAATTTGGATTGGAAGACATTATAACCTTCCATAATTAGGTTTAGAAAAATTCATTTGTATACAATTAGTACCATTTGAGTAATCATTATTCAATAAATGCTTTGGCCAAACCATAAAATTGAAATCATGTTATTCAATTGGTTAGTCAATTCCATATGCATTCATAATCAACATTTTAGTGGGTTGAGTAACTTAAAGGTTATAATTGTAACTTGTTAGATTTTAACCAATTTCATATTCAAATTACCATTAGACACTATTAAATCATAATGAATCTAGAAGGATATGTGAATGTGGAGATGAATTATCATTAGATTATAAATGTTGAATGATTGACCTATCATGGAGGAACATGGTTAATATTTAACCATCTACCATATTAAACCATGATGAATAACCAATGTTACTATCATCAGGTAGCTAATTTAACCATCGAGCAGTTTTAATGTTGATCATGTTATTTAGTATTCCCTCTAATTGCACTAATAATGATCATCCTTTGGCTCAAATAAATTATTCAATTTGACCCAATTTACTAGGTCAATTACTTTGGTAGACTTTATGTCAATTGTCATTTACATTAGTATTCATTTACCATCCATACATTATAACCATATAAGATTGTAATGTTGATCAAAATTACAATTGACATAAAGTAAATACTAATGTAAATGACAATTGACATTATGGGATAACATTATGGTTATCATTTAACCTTTTCAATATGTAACCTCATTAACCTTTTATCAATTGGATTGAATTGGTTATACAACCAATGATTTTTAATGGTAACCTTTTACTTTTAAGTAAATTAATGTCAATATGTACTTTTGAGGAAATGACAAAACATGATATTTTGCACTTTGGAGTAATGAGTTAATTGATTAGTATGAAATAGGTAACCAAATCTTTGGCCAATGGATGATGTCAATTGATAATTTAACAAGGTGATTAACCATAATGATTATCTTTTGAAACCATTTGGGCAATTCATGGATTCCAAACCATAGATTAGGGTAACTAACCATTAATTTAAAGATGGTTACTTCTAAGTGATGGATAGGTATCTTAATGTGTTCATTTAACCAATAACCAAATAGGTCATTGATTTTTACTCAACTAAATGGTGTGAGGTTATTAACCTTTGATTAAGGTAATCTCTTTAAGTAGTGAACATTCATTTTAAGTAGCAGGTTACTCACCCATATAGGATAAGTATCATGATAACCACATCAACTGATTACATACCTTATCAAAATAGTTATAATGGTACTAATTTCTTTCATTTTAGCAAGGAACATTTTGAAAGGTAATTAAATTACATTTCTCCTAATCAATGTAATATATGTAATTTAAGTATTACATTACTAAACATTTATGAAAATTAAAAAAATAATATTTTTTAATACAAAACTCAAAATTTTGGCAATTACATGAATCAATTGAAATATTATTCAAACTTAAAATCTTTTACTATAATATTTATAATTTCAATAAAAGGTTACTCCATATTCATTAAAATGTGAAATAGAACATATTTGAACAAAAAAATGACAAATTTAAATAATTACATTTTTTATTCTAACAATTATTAAAATTTGGATTATTTATATTATTTATGTAATTTAAGTAATGAATTAGTTATTTGAAAAACAATTGACTAACCATTCAAAATAGTAATTGATTGAAAACATTTACTAATTTGATCATTTATGTTGATTTAGCTTTTGTAGGTTTTTGTTTGATTTCTTATGTGTGTTGGGTCTCTAAACCATGTCTTTTGGGGTTCACATCATTAATACACCTTGGGTAGTTTGAGTCCATCAAATTGGTGAAATGTGTAAAAAGGTTATTCAATTATAAATAATATCAAATTCACATGAACTATAAGTCATATTTGAATTAATTTTATAATTGAGTAATGGGATATAGTAATGTAACTAACCCCATATGAAGATCTAGGGTCAATTAGATTGTAAATTAGAATGACATTTGGAGTAATGATATGGATTAATAAGCTATTACTCATTCATTTTTGAGTGACCAAATAGATCAAATTAGTAATATAACCATTTGATCACAGTGGCCTACTCAATCTAGCAGAAGGATATTGGTAACAAAGCTCATAAATCCATATTTAAGGTTATTTTTATATTCATAACAATTGGTAAAAATGGATCGGTCAAGAAGATGCTAAAGAGTGAGGAGGAAGGTGCAAGAATAGTAACCCCACCAAGTTTAGCGAGCGCTACCAAATGCGCCAAAAAACTTTGTGATAGGAAGTTGGTCCAAGGGAAGGTCGCTTCTGGGGAGACATCCGATCTTGGTCTAGGTGTGGTCGTCAGGGAGGATGCCAAGGTGGTGTGTGGAGGCAATAGTGCATCGTAGAGGGAGGGAGAGATCTTCATTATGCCTAATGAAGGGCAAGCCCAATGAACAAAGTAGGGACACCTTAAAAGGTGAGCCCATAGGCTGAAAACTTGGGCAAGTCCATTGTTAATTTAGAGTAAAGGTTAATTGGAGTAACTAATCATTTTATTCAATCAACAAATCATTATCCAAAATTACTCATGGCTTAAATTAGTAATTAATATTCATATTGAGATTATTCATGGGATATTTGATAACATCAGTCACTCTAAATTACCTTCATTTGATTCACATTTTTCATTAACCTACTTCATTAAGTCATTGTTAGTAAATTTTTATAACCATATGGTAAGCTCATCAAATTCTTTTTCATGATTGACATATTCAAAATTTTTTAGAATTCCAATTTGAACATGAATTTGGTTACAATCTAACAAGTTACGATCATAACCTTTTAATTACTCAACCATTGAAATGTTCATTGTAATTGGATATGGATTTTGCTAACCAATTGAATAACATGATTTCAATTCTATGGTTTGGCCAAAGAATAATGTTATTTAATAACAATTACTCAAATGGTACTAATTGTATACAAATGAATTGGTTAACACTAAACCTTAATATATAAACTATTGATGTGAATGGTAATTTAAATTGAAAGAAATTGGTCACCAATTTAACCTATTCCAAATATGATGACTCAATTAAGTAGGTTGAATCATTCTAACCATTCGATATTTGATACTATTAGGTTACCAAAATGGTTAATAACTAATAAATTGGTTAATGAGCAATATTATGAATGGAATTAACTAGCTCAATTGTTACTACATAACCAATTTGCATATCAAATTGATCAATTGTTCTAACCATGATTGAAATTATCCTACAATGCATTAGGATAACAAATTCATGGTTGACATTTCTCAAAATCTAAACAATTGGTTTGGTTATCCAATGCAAATTATTTTGTATAGTAAAAATGTAAGATTAACATAAAATTTGGTGTCCAATGTTTTTTTATGAAGGTAACAAGTGCATGAATAATCAACCAAAAACATCATTTTAATGGATAAACCAAATAATGGTTTTCATGAATAAGGTACGAATACTATCTAAATGGTGATGATTCTTACATGATTAACCTGAAATTAATAATCGCCATCAAAGTATTAAAATTTGGTGAGTAAAATCACCAATTGGTAAAAGGCCCATAATCATTGGTTACAAGGTTATTTGCTATTTAATGATATGGACAAATTGATGGTTAGGTAATCCCCAATTAGTAATTAATTATTAGAGGTGACAATATGGAACCATTACCCTTGGGGTTTGTCAACCATTCAAACATGGTGATTAATGTATGGTTCATAATAATCAAATGCTGGATGGGTCTAATTACCCCAGAATAAACCTTTGATAATTGATGGTGGAGATATGCAAATTGAATATGCCATATACATGCATATACACAAATACAATTAGTAAAGAACCTTAGAATGATTTATGTATAGTGTCAATGAGTATACTATAGATACTAATCTTGCATTGAGAAAAGATTGTGGAGTGCATCAACCAATGCATTGTTAACATGATTGATTTACAATAGTGGACCTAAAAGTTCATTGTAATTTGACCATATAACAAATTCGGGTTACAGAACAATAAAATTTCACCAATGTCATAAATGTATGTATCCCTTGAGTAATATACTAAACTGAAGAGATTGACTTAATGTTTGGCCCAGTTATGCTTGAATATGGATTGACCCAATCATCTTTGGATGAATTAATAGATCAATTATCTTTTACTTCATATTGCTCAAATGGTCTATTAGTAACCATACTTATCGCATTGATATGGTAAGCAATTATGTTTGTTTTTACCAAATTTCATATTGATGGTTACTCAATGGATCTTTTATTCATTAGGGTAAACTCCATATTACAAATGATCATAATCAACTCATTCAAGGTTACCCACCTGAATGTACATCAACTTCGATAACATTTATTCATGTTATTCACAATTATCAATAAACTTTTAATAACATTAGAAATTCCACTTTATTTAAGTGCTTGCTAAATTTTGGTTTACAATTGTATGTGAATATTTAAGGTTATAGTGTGATTATGTAATTTAACAGGTAATTGGAATGTGACATAACTGATGCAATGTTGCCATTATTCTCCAGGTTAGTTGTTATCAATTAATTTGGTTGGTCATCAATAATATAAAGTTTAACTAAGTACCAAATAATCAATAGTTTATATGAGTAATAACCACATATTTGATATGGGTTAAATAATCAATTTTGAGGGTTCACCTTCCAAGTCTGCATTTGAGTAAACAAATTGCTACGAAAATGAATTTACAAAGATCTGGAGTAATGATTCAAAATATGGTCATTAATTTAAACAATAATGATTTACCATAACATTGATCAACAATTTAAGGGTAACCCAATGGTTAGACCAATTATAGTGATATTGTTATGATTACCTTTCATATTGGTTACACAATCATGACAGTACCTGATCACTACTTAAATTGATCTAACCATGTCAGTATTAGTAATGGTACCAATTGTTACATTTTGTGATATGGTACCTTTCATCAATGATCCATAAGGTAGCTAATATGATAGATTACACCTTGCCCGTTTAACGAATGGTGAGTAACCTAATGACATTGCTCCACTGGGGTTAATGCATTTGTCAGTAACAGTTACCCTTATCCTCATGTATGGTAACCATATATGATGAGTCACCCAGATCGCTAATTACACATAAAGGATTGTAAATGGTTACATTCTATTCACATAATGGCACATTTTACCTTGGTTGGTTAATTAATCAATTAGTAACCATATTCATGGTTCACCCACCGTACCATTTGGTCATACACTTATGGATTTGACCATCTTCCCCATCAGTAATTGATCAAATGGTTACCCTTTGTTATCTAGGGACCAACATTTAGTCATTTGATCAATAAAGATTGGTTTGTTATTAGTAAATAGTGTATCATGAATTGGTAGAATATAATTGTCTTTGTGGGTCCAATGATCTAGAGAAAGGATACTTTACTCAAAGAGGTCATTTTGGTGTATCATAATTTACCAATTACGATTACCTTTTGTATTCCTCTAGTTATCAGTTATATAATGTTGTAACCTTCGGTGTAACTGACTCTATTGATGATTAACCTATAATTATCATTTTAGTCACCTTTTAGATTATCAATAACCATTGGTCATACAACCAATTCAATCCAATTGGTAAAAAGTTAATAGGATGACTAACCCAAACATTAACAATCATGGTAATTATGTAACCACCCATCATACCATATCAACAATGGTTATAATGACCTTTGATTGTTCTCATTTTCCATTTGGTGGTAATGTTGCAGAATTTCTCACCATATTAGTAAATTACATTAATGCAAGTGGTTACTCTATTAGTAAGGTACCATTACTAAACATTTAGAATGAGAACAATCAATATTGGGTTATCAAATTGATGAGTACCAACATGTATATCGGTCAATGAATCATGTTACTTTACTAAAAATGTTGAGATATAGGATTACATTCAAATCAACATCATATGTTAAACGACATTGATTGTTGTTATTGGTAAATAGTCTATTACCCTTACCATTAGTTGGTTAATAAAAATAGGTTAAAGAGTAAACCGATTGGAATATTCAATAACAATCAATTGGGTGAGTAGGAACATAGTTATGAGTAACCATGGAATAATAAAATGAGACAAGTAATTCATTTTCAAATTAACCAAATAATGGTACCATCCATTGCAATTGGTCACTCAATTAGATTACTAATCTTTTTGATTAATAATCTCCACTGATTGATTCAAGTGATCATTTCAAATGTCACCAAATCTATAACCATAACCTAGCCATTAATCAAATTGGGGTCCTCCATTGATTAGGTTCTAATTAAATCAATAAGTGACTTGGATTAAATCCATTGCATGAACCATCAAAGATAATTTAATATTCATAGTCAAATAATTTAAATTTCAATAATAGTTAGAATAAAAAATACAATTATTTAAATCAATTATTTTTTTATTCAAATATAATTTATTTTACTTTTTATTGAAATTTCAGAAATTTTGATAAAAAATTTTAAATTTTTTACACCAAATATGTAAATCGTTACCTAGTAAATCTTTGAAACCATAATATTTATCAATTGGTCATTACAAACCAATAGAATCATCCCTTTTGGATTGCCTTTAACCCTAATAGTTTACTTATACAATTTGTGAATACATGTTGTAATTTGGAAGAACAATTACTTCTATGAAGATTAGGTAAGATTAAATAGTAACTAATGGAATAATGACCTATTAACCTGTTACTCATGATGCACCCCAAACATTCTCGGTTACACAAATTTGTGAGTTCAATTTTATTAAGGTTATTTCATTTGATTTGGTCATTTTGTAAGATAGGGTCTGTAGTTACAATTATTAAATTTCATAATGTTTTAAGTAATTAGTTAACCATTATTTACATGAACAAAATGTTATTAGTGAGATTGTTAAAAAGTACCCTATTTGTAATTGCAATTCAACATTTGCAATTTAATATTATTCAACTCCAAATATTTAAATAGGATCAATTGAATTAGTTATCTAATGCAAATTATTTTGTATAGTAAAAATGTTACATAAACATAAAATTTGGTACCCAATGTTTATTATGAAAGTAACAAGTACATGAATAACTAACCAAAAGTGTGGTTTATAACTTTCAAAATGTTTATTACTAAATTTAATCACATCAAATAACAATTTTACTTTCATCAATAACTTTGGTTAAACCCCATCTTGATATCCTTTACTCTATTAAAGAGACCCATTATAGGTTACCATATGAAATATTACATATTTGCTTTTCAAATATGATCTCTCTACTAAATTAGTAATTGATTATTATTCTAACCTAATGTTACATTATCCAATTGATCATGATTGTTTACTCGCTTATTTATTTACAATCTTATATTATTATAGGAAACTATTTAATGTATTGCAATTTACCATATTCTCACATGGTCCTTAATGCTTCAACCTAGGGTACTTAACCAATAGGAAAGGTTACTTAATAACCTTGAATTTGATTTTTTGACTAACACCTCTATAATTTAAGTATAGACATTTAAGTTATTCAAAGTAATGGTTTAGTAGCTACTTAATATTATGAATCAATTTTTTGAATTCCTTTTTTACTTTTCAATGAATGTTGACTACCATTTTACTTAAATTTTATAAATAATAAATAAAGAATTTAAATTTAAATAATAGTTAGAATACAACAATATAATTATTTAAATCAATTATATTTTATTAAAATATGATCTATTTTACTTTTTGGTCAATTTATAGTAACTTTTTATTAAAATTGGTAAGACCATATGCATTAATTAGAATTTATCCAATTGGCAACATTTTTAACCATGAGTAATCAATGAAGATTAGAACAATTCAACATTTAATTAGGTCAGAGGTTAATGGCTAACCTTGGTGTTGATGTAATCTTTGAGGTATTAGATAAATTACCTATACTTTAGTAACCAATTTAGGGGGTAAATCATTAACCAATGAGGTTGATGGTTATGGAGGTTAATCTATGAGCACTACTACATAAAAACAAGATTGTTCCAATGTTAATCTTTATTTGAGCATTGTATAAAGAAGTGAATACTTAAAAATCTTGATTGATATTCAATATAATACAGATTTGTCATTAATAATTTGTAGTCTACCATTGTTACTTATTTAACCATGACTTTAACAATCTATCATTCATTACCATAATGTTTGATCATATTAACAAATGTATATAACATTTAACCCATTAATGTATATGGTTACTAGTCATATTAAATAACTTGTTCAACATTTTAATGATTAGGTTAAAAATTAAGTTTTTTATTGATCATGTAGTTGGTACCCTCAATTACATTACTCAATAAGGGATTGAGTAACACAAAATTATTAATCAATATGGTTGGATAAGGTCATCCAATCTAGATGAATACTAAGGTTCATCAACCTAACCAATGACCATATCAACTATTTCATAAAGTAAGACTAACGGTTAATTACCATTATGGTAATCATAGATTGATCATGTACTCAAATTCTAACCATCTTCTTAACCATTTAGGCTTATTATTACTCTTGGTTATTTACCCTAATCGACTAATGTTAGAGTATGTTTATATTCATTTACAAACCATTATTAATTTGTCAAGACTCAATTTAATTTAAGGATATTCACCACTTATTCACCTAGTAATCAAATTTTTGAATACAATTGGACTACCCAATTTGATTACTAAGCATTGATAAGTACCTTATTATGAGTAAATATCCTTAATACAATTTGATTTAAGAATACCCATATTAACCCTAATACTAAACATGCTACAATGTGAGATATGGACCATTATGTAGATTTAATAGACTTTTTCATTAAATTGCATTGCAAAAGCAAAACTTTTAGTCTTTTTATATAAGTAGACTAACCAAAAGTTATTAATACATCTAATATGGTTAGTGAATTTTATTATTCATGAAATTTGGGGTCCATTAGGACTATTCTAGAAGTTTAACTTGGGGCCTACCTTTTGAGTAACCAAAAGTACCTCTAGTAACAAATGTTAGATGGTTATTAGTGCCATACTCAATCCATGGGACATTTAGACTTGTTTACCTAGTTATTTTCAAATCATAATCTTTGTTGATTAGGGTTAATTATATGGTTAGTATATTTTAAATTTACCATAGTGATTAATTTGACTATTCAAACTTAATATCTCCAGTCCACCAATGGTGACATATTTGCAATTTGATTTGTGTATCCCTTGCACATATTTGCAAACAATACCATCTATTTATAACCTCTAACCTTTTGTAACATGTATGGTATAAAGGAGTTTGGGTTCATTAAAATAGCTTTATCAACATAGTATGGGTGAACATATGCTATTTATGTTGATGACTAGTGGTTTAAAAAGTAACCTTCATTAGCTAATATGAAATTAATCAAACAACATATATGAGTAACATCTAATAAAGCAATTGTCTAATTAGTAGTTACAAAATATTGTCTATTTACCCAATGATATTTAGTAAATATGATTCACCAAAGGGTTATTAGAATTCAAACATTGATAATATCAAATAGATTAATCTTTGAATAATATTTGATTTGATTATCATCTAATGTTTTATCCAATCATTAGATAATTTTTGGCCATTTGACATGACCATTACTAATCTTTTATTAGTTGACAATCAATTAGACCCTCACTAGTTAAATAAGTACCATGATTAAAGTCCCAATTATCCATGTTCACTTTAATGTTAGCATGTTAGTAATTTACTCAACAATTTTTACCAATGATTTGCCATAATATCTCCCATTAATGTTGGATAATTGGGCCTTCACTCACTCACTCCCTTAATTTTGTAAACCATGACAATTAGTTAACCAATTGTCTATTAACTCTTCCAATTAAGATGTTAATGTTATTCTAATTTACCATAAAGTTACCATCTGGATTAACATAATTAGAGTTGGACATTCAAATGGTAATTTGAGCATGGTTATTCAAATAGTGTCCTTTGAACAAATGGAGTTAAACTCTTACTTAAGTCACATTTTTTTATGTTATCATCTTTTGAATTTATTCAATAGATAACCATTTGTCCATTCTAGGTTACTTGGCAGCTTAAGGGTACCATTTATAAACCAATCAATTCTACACATGACCAATCATTAGATTGAATTTAGTAACCAGTATTTGACATTCAAGCTAATAACCAATCCTAACTAGATTATGGGAAAGATTTTAATGTAATAACCAAGAATCATTCAATAACCATTTTATTGCATGTACTTGTGTACCAACATAAAGATAATACAATTCGATTTGATTTATTGAATAACTAACCTGTATGAAACATTTAGAGTTTTGTATAGATTTAAATAACATTCACTAGTTAAGTTGACAACTATTTCAAAAAATGGAGTGACCTAATTTGAAATTAACTGATAACCAAACTAAATCCAAATTCATTTTGCCAAATTAACCCTATATGGTGACTCAAATAAAATGTAATTGGTAACCTCATTTATTCTAATCATTGAGTCTGAATAATAGTCAATTACTAATTTAGTTGAGACTATTCAAATCTGTAATCAATTGAGTAATTGATCATACATTATAATCTCAACAATCAATCACTTTTTAACATGTAATAATACGGTACATTTGGAATTGCAATTTAAGGTAGTTTAATTCATTTCTATGGGGTTTAATGGATTTGCAATTATTTAGGTCACCATAATTGTCTTAAATGACTAATTTACTCTATAAATTTAACATCTTTTTACCAAATATCAATTATTATTCTAGTTTGACTATTTATTCAAATATGAATTACCCTTTGTGCATGGTAACCATTCACTCAAAACTTCTATGGTATTTAGTAATTCTCCAATTTAAACAACCATTCAATAATCTAAGAGACCAAATTTATTGGTCAACATTACTATAATTTGGATTAATAATAACTTTAGCACCAATTACATACATGGTTTGAAGTTGGTAAAGTATAATCTCTAATAGATTGGTCTAGTTATCAACATTATTCAAATATATAATAGTTGCATGACGCTCTTCATAACATTATAGCTACTTTTTCATGATAAATGAAGGATTACTAATCAATTTAAGATTGTACAACATTTTTACTCCCTTTAAAAAATTTATGTAAATCTTTGGAGTTTACACTATGTAAACCAAATGTTATTAAAAGATGTTGATAATTGGACCAATCTATTACTCCAATTTGAATTAAGGCCCTAACTTATTTACATTTAAATAAAATAACAAATGTATTTCATGATCATTTTCATAACCATTTTACCTTTGAGTAAAAGTATGTTGTAATAGACTAGCCAAAGCCACATTTTGGATATAATCAAATTACCTAAATGGTTATAATGGACCATTTAAGTAAAGTATTTGGCCTTTTTCATTAAATTGAAAAGTATTTTTCAAAATGTGGCTTTGAGTTGAATTATCTAAATGAATAGTATATTGGTCATTAATTAACATGTACCAAATTCACCAATTTTACTTTTTGATTACTCCAATTGATTTGAAAGTTAATTTGGTCAAGTTTATTCTAAACATTGTTGTCCTTGACCAATTTACTTTTTCATAGTTAATAACTTAATAATAGAATTACTAAAGTCAAGTTTTATCTACTAAATTAGTATAAAGATTTAGGTATGTCGTTTATTATGAAATTTAGGGTTAGAGAATTTTACATTCTCTAAATCTAGAGCGTCATTTTACTTAATGTAAATTGCATTTACAAAGTAGTAATTGAATTTTATTTAAAAAATGTAAAATGGGGTTGTGTAAAATTCAAACATGTTTTAGAGTAAAATGCATTTTAAGTTTGATAGTAAGGTTATTTAAAATACAAGACCCCATTTTACATATTCATTTAAGGTTATTCAATTGCATTTGGTTTAATTTGAATAATTATAGTTCTTAGTCAAAATTTTATTTTTTATGGTTGAATAAGATGTCATTTGAGTAACATAAATTTCTTATGTAAATTATGCTAGATCTGGAATGTATTTTATTCAATTAAGGTTACTTTAAATTTGAATAACTTCTAAATTCATTAAAAAATAAATTAAATAAATAAAAAATAATCAATTTAAATAATTATATTTTTTATTTTAATTATTATTTAAATTTAAATTTAAATTTTTTTAATATTATTTATAGAATTTAAATAACATATTACTCAATATTCATGAAAAGTAAAAAAAAATCATTTTTGAATGCAAAATCTTAAATTTTAATACCTCTTTAAATTAAACTAAATGTTATTCAAATTTATAATTTTTTTTTCTAATTTATGTAATTTCAATAAAAAGTCACTTTAACTTTATTGAAAAGTAAAATTGACCATATTTTTTTTTAAAAAAAAATAAAGTTAGTCAACATTCATGAAAGGTAAAAAAAAATAACATTTTTGCATATAAAATTCAAGATTTTAGCAAATAAATAAATAAATCCAAATGTTATTGAAATTTATAATCTTTTATTATAATTTCTATAATTTTAGTAAAAAGTTAAACCAAATTTACCAAAAAGTAAAATACATTATATCTAAATAAACAAACAAACATCTTAAATAATTGTGTTTTTTTTTTTTTTTTTTTTAATAATTATTCAAATTTAAATTTATTTTATTTTATTTACACACGATTTAAATAACAAATTAGTCAATATTCATGAAATGTTAAGAAAAAAAAAAAAAAAGAAAGGACCTTTTTTAATATTAAACTTCATATTTTAGTCGTTTCTTAAAGTAAAGTGTTATTTAAATTTATAATCTTTTACTATAATTACTATAATTTTAGTTAAAAAGTTAATCTAAATTCATTAAAAAGTAAAATAAACCCTATTTTATTTAAAAAAAAATACTAATTTGAGTGATTAATTTTTAATTCTAATTATTATTCAAATTTAATAACTTGTTATGTAATTTACATAATTTAACTATAAGGTTACTTGACATCTGTAAAAAAAAAAGTAAAAAATAATATTTTTAAATACAAAATTTAAGATTTTATTAACTAAATAAATCAATTTAAATAATATTAAAATTTAAAGTCTTTTATTATAATTTATATAATTTCAGTAAAGCATTATTCCAAAATTCAAGAAAAAGTAAAATAAATTATATTTTAATTAAAAAAAGACCAATTTAAGTAATTACATTTTTTATTTTAGTTGGTTACTCAATTTATGTATTTTAAGTAACATATTTTATAACATTCATGAAAAAGTAAAAAAAAAAATTGAATACAAAACCTAAAAGTTTAATAGTTACTTAAATTAAGCTAAAAATTATTGAAATTTACAATTTTTTATTGTCAATTTTTCAATTTTAATAAAATATTACTCAAAATTCACCAAATTATAAAATATACCCATATTTGAATAGAAAATAGTTAATTTGAGTAATTGTATTTTCTAATCTAACTATTATTCAAATTTAATCATTTTATATAATTTATGTAATTTAAGTATTTGGTAACTCAATATTCATGAAAATGTAAAAAAACCATATTTTGTATAAAAACTCCATATTTTGGTAACTACACAAATCAATCCAAATGTTATTTAAATTTAAAGTCTATTAATATAATTTCTATAATTTCAGTAAAAAATTATTTCAAATTCATCAAAAAGTAAAATAGATTATATTTGAATAAAAAATAACTAATTTAAATAATTACATTTTTATTCTAATTATCATTCAATCTTAATTCTTTTATATTATTTACACAATTTAAGTAACAATTTAGTCAACATTCAAGAAAAGTAACAATTGTCATTTTTTTAATACAAAACCCTAAATTTTACTAACTAGTTAAATCAAACCAAATGTTATTTAAATTTACAAATCTTTATTATAATTTCTATAATTTTATTAATAAATTATTCTAAATTCATTAAAAATAAAATTAAATAAAAATTGATCAATTTAAGTAATTGCAGTCTTTATTCTATCTATTATTCAAATTTAAATGTTTTTATATTATTTACATAACTTAAGTAACATGTTAGTCAACATTCATGAAATATAAAAAATGATATTTTTGAATATAAAACCCAAAATTTTAGTATCTACTTAAATCAAACCAAAAATTAATGAAATTTATAATCATTTATTATAATTTTTGCAAAGTAAAAAGTTACTTTAAATTCAATAAAATAGACTATTTGAATAAAAAATTAAGTAAAAGCATTTCAACTTTGCTTTTTTTTATTTGTTTTTATGCTTGATGTGGATAGGACCATAAACACCTTCATTATGATCATGATTTCAATATAGGTCTATGGTGATGATGACAAGCTTGTTTTGGCATCTTGGAGAATATTTCACGAAGTTTAATGATATTCCTCCTGGGTTTTGGTTCCAACTAGGAATGTACTCATGTATGTCTTCTTCTAGAGTAATTAAGAAGTAATTGCTTTAATGGTGTTAAACTGTTGTGGGTTTGTGGAACCACTATAGAACACCTTGTAGGAGGCTTTTGGCTACTGAGTAATAGAAAACTATTGCTAGAACTTGACTTTGTAGATCCAGTGTAGAATATGAGTCCTTATGAAAGGATCATCCTAGATTTGTAATTCCCAAGCACAAATCCATGGTAGCTTGAAAATATAACAAAATTATAATAATTGAGGAAAAGAAGTTTAGGCAATTTAGGGCTTGAATTTGGATTGGAAGACACTATAGCCTTCCATAATTGGGTTTAGAAAAATTCCAAGTGTTGGACAAAATTCATTTGTATACAATTAGTACCATTTGAGTAATCATTATTCAATAAATTCTTTGGCCAAACCACAAATCGAAATCATGTTATTCAATTGGTTAGTAAAATCCATATGCATTCATAATTAACATTTTAGTGGGTTAAGTAAGTTAAAGGTTATGATCATAACCTATTAGATTTTAACCAAACTCATGTTCAAATAACCATTAAACACTATAAAATCATAATGAATCTAGAAGGATTTTGAATGTGGAGATGAATAATCATTAGATTGTAAATGTTGAATGATTGACCTAACATGGAGGAACATGGTTAATATTTAACCATCTACCATATTAAACTATGATGAATAACTAATGTTACTATCATCAGGTAGCCAACTTAACCATCTAACAATTTCAATGTTAATCATGTTATTAAGTATTCCCTCTAATTGCACTAATAATGATCATCCTTTGGCTCAAATAAATTATTCAATTTGACCCAATTTACAGGGACAATTAGTTTGGTAGACTTTATGTCAATTTTCAATTACATTAGTATTCATTTACCATCCATACATTATAACCATATAAGATTATAACGTTGATCAAAATTACAAAGACATAAAGTCAATACTAATGTAAATGACAGTTGACATTATAGGATAACGTTATGGTTATCATTTAACCTTTTCAATATGTAACCTCATTAACCTTTTATCAATTAGATTGAATTGGTTATATGACCAATGATTATTGATGGTAACCTTTTACTTTTGAATAAAGTAATGTCAATATTTACTTTTGAGGTAATGACAAAACATGATATTTTGCACTTGGGAGTAATGGTTTAATTGATTGGTATAAAATAGGTAACCTAATCTTTGGCCAATGGATGATGTCAATTGATAATTTAACAAGGAGATTAACCATAATGATTATCTTTTGAAATCATTTAGGCAATTCATGGATTCCAAACCATAGATTAGGGTAACTAACCATTAATTTAAAGATGGTCACTTCTAAGTGATGGATAGGTATCATAACATGTTCATTTAACTATTAACCAAATAGGTTATTGATTCATACTTAACTAAATGGTGTGAGGTTTTTAACCTTTGATTAAGGTAATCTCTTTAAGTAGTGAACATTCATTTTAAGTAGTAGGTTACTCACCCATATAGGATAAGTATCATGATAACCATATCAACATATTGCATACCTTATCAAAATAGTTATAATGGTACTAATTTCTTTCATTTTAGCAAGGAACATTTTGAATGGTAATTAAATTACATTCTCCTAATTAATATAATTTATGCAATTTAATTATTAGACTACTAAACATTCATGAAAAGTAAAAAAAACAACATTTTTCAATATAGAACTCAAAATTTTAGTAATTACATTAATCAATTGAAATGTTATTCAAATTTAAAATCTTTTACTATAATATTTACAATTTCAATAAAAGGTTATTCCATATTCATTAAAATGTGAAATATAACATATTTGAATGAAAAAATGACAAATTTAAGTAATTACATTTTTTATTCTAACAATTATTAAAATTTAAATTGTTTATATTATTTTACGTAATTTAAGTAATAGGTTAGTTATTTGAAAAATGATTGACTAACCATTCAAAATAGTAATTGATTAAAAATGTTTACTAATTTGATAATTTAGGTTGATTTAACTTTCGTGGGATTTTGATTGATTTCTTATGTGTGTTGGGTCTCTAAATCATGTCTTTTAGGGTTTACATCATTAATACACTTTGGGTAGATTGAATCCATCAAATTGGGGAATTGCATTAAAGGATCACTCAATCATAAATAATATCAAATTCACATGAACTATAAGTCATATTTGAATTAGTTTTATGTTTGAGTAATGGGATATAGTAATGTAATTAACCCTATATAATGATCTAAGGTCAATCAGATTGTAAATTAGAATAATATTTCAAGTAATGATATGGATTGATAAGCTATTACTCATACATTTTTGAGTGACCAAATAGATCAAATTAGTAATATAACCATTTGATCACATTGACCTACTCAATTTGAAGGAAGGATATTGATAACAAAGCTCATAAATCCACATTTGAGGTTATTTTTATATTCATAACAATTGGTAGAAATGGATTGTTCAAGAAGATACTAAAGAGAGAGGAGGAAAGTGCAAGAATAGTAACCCCACTAACTTTAGTGAGCACTACCTAATGCACCAAAAAACTCTGTGATAGGAAGTTGGTCCAAGGAAAGGTCGCTTCAAGGGAGACGTTCGATTTTGGTTTAGGTATGGTCATTAAGGAGGATGCTAAGGTGATATTTGGAGGCAATGGTGCACCATAGAGGGAGGGAAAGACATTCATTAGTCCTAATATAAGGGCAAGCCTAATGAACAAAGTAGAGACACGTTCTAAGGTGAGCCTATAGGCTAAAAACCTAGGCAAGTCCATTGGCAATTTAGAGTAAAGGTCAATTGGAGTAAGTAATCATTTTATTCAATCAACAAATCATTATCCAAATTTTCTCATGGCTTAAATTAGTAATCAATATTCATATTGAGATTATTCATGGGATATTTGATAATATCAAGTCACTCTAAATTACCTTCATTTAATTCACATTTTTCATTAACCTACTTAATTGAGTCATTGTTAGTAAATTTTTATAACCATATGGTAAGCTCATCAAATTCTTTCTCATGATTGACATATTCAAAATTTTTAGAATTCCAATTTGAACATGAATTTGGTTACAATCTAACAAGTTACAATCATAACCTTTTAGTTACTTAACCCATTGAAATGTTAATTGTAAATGGATATGGATTTTACTAACCAATTGAATAACATGATTTCAATTTTATGGTTTGGCCAAAGAATGATGTTATTTAATAATGATTACTTAAATGGTACTAATTGTATACAAATGAATTGGTTAACACTGAACCACTAGATCTATACATTAAACATTTAAAATAATGATTTTAAGTTGTAATGGTTACCATCTTCATTAATTAATCTTTAGGTCTACCATTGTTACTTATTTAACCTGTACTTCACATTGTTACTTCTTGAGAGTATTCCCAATTAGATAACATAAGTAAGAATAAAGCCAATAGGTTAAATAATTGAATAGTAATTACCCATAATGGTTTGTCATTGCGATGTTGCCTAATACTTGCCATATCCAATTAAACAGATGATACGATATTATTTGTTTATTTTAATTAGGTAATGTTATACCTCCATTTAGCCCCTTATTCCATACTTGTAACTATTACAAAATTTTGGTAATCTAAATGATGAACCCTGAATAAGGATCAAATTTATGATGTAATGGTCAGACTTAAATAGGGTTTGTAATGGTTGACATCATCTCACTACTTAAATTGATCTAACCATGTCGGTATTAGTAATGGTATAAATTGTTACATTTTGTGATATGGTACCTTTCATCAATGATCCATAAGGTAACTAATATGATAGATTACACCTTTCTCGTTTAATGAATGGTGAGTAACCTAATGACATTGTTCCACTAGGGTTAATGCATTTGTCAGTAACAATTACCCCTAAACTCATGTATGGTAACCATATATGATGAGTCACTTAGATCATTAATTACACATAAGGGATTGTAAATGGTTACAATCTATTCACATTATGGCACATCTTACCTTGGTTGGTTAATTAATCAACTAGTAACCATATTAATGATTCACCCACCGTACCATTTGGTCATACACTTATGGATTTGACCATCTTCCCCATTAGTAATTGATCAAATGGTTACCTTTTGTATCCACTAATCCATTGACCATTTCAATAACCGATCGACCAATGTTATCTAGGGACCAACATTTAGTCATTTGATCAATAAATATTGGTTTGTTACTAGTAAATAGTGTACCATGAATTGGTAGAATATAATAGTCTTTGTGGGTCCAATGATCTAGGGAAAGGATATTTTACTCAAAGAGATCATTTGGGTGTATCATAATTTACCAATTACAGTTACCTTTTGTATTCCTCTAGTTATCAGTTATATAATGTTAACCTTTGGTGTAACTGACTTTGTTGATGATTAACCTATAATTATCATTTTAGTCACCTTTTGGATTATCAATAACAATTGGTCATATAACCAATTCAATCTAATTGGTAAAAAGTTAATGGGATGACTATTCCAAACATTAACAATCATGGTAATTATGTAACCCATCATATTGCATCATGATAATAACCTTTGATTGTTCTTATTTTTCATTTGGTGGTAATGTTGCAGAATTTCTCACCATATTAGTAAATTACATTAATGTAACTAGTTACTCTATTACCAATCTTGGGATTTTAGTTAGGTTACATGTTGTACTTTCAAAGAACAACCTATGGGTAAATATGTTACCATGGTTTTAACCAGGTTAATTACCATGATGATATTTATTTAACTCCAGATGTTTACTTGGTCATATAATATTGTTATCTTTTTAAACCAAATTTGAAGGTTTAGTAAGGTACCATTACTAAAGATTTAAAATCAGAACAATCAATATTGGGTTATCAAATTGATGAGTACCAACATGTATACGGTTAATGAATCATGTTACTTTACTAAAAATGTTGAGATATATGATTATATTCAACTCAACATCATATATTAAATGACATTGATTGTTGTTATTGGTAAATAGTAGAGTACCCTTGCCATTAATTGGTTAATGCAAATAGGTTAGAGAGTATTCAATAACAATCAATTGGGTGACTAGGAACATGGTTATGAGTAACCATCAAATAATAAAACAAGACAAGTAATTGATTTTCAAATTAACCAAATAATGGTACCATTCATTGCAATTGGTTACTCAATTAGATTACTAATCTTTTGGATTAATAATCTCCACCGGTTTGATTCAAGTAATCATTTCAAATGTCACCAAATTTGTAACCATAACCTTGCCATTAATCAAATTGGGGTCCTCTATCAGTTAGGTTCTGATTAAATCAATAAGTGACTTGGATTAAATCCATTACATGAACCATCAAAGATAATTTAATGTTTATAATCAAATATTTTTAAATTTCAATAATGGTTAGAATAAAAATATAATTATTTAAATCAATTATTTTTTATTTAGATATGATTTATTTTACTTTTTATTAAAATTACAAAAATTATAATAAAAGACTTTAAATTTGAATAATATTTGGATTGATTTATATAATTTCTAAAATCTTAAGTCTTATGTTAAAAAATGTTATTTTTTTACTCTCATTAATGTTGAGTAACCCAATAGTTACATTATATAATTGTGATAAAAAGATGTTAAATTTTAATAATAGTTAGATTAAAAAATGTAATTACTTATATTGGTTATTTTTTTTTGCTTAAATAAAGTCTATTTTATATATTGGTAAATTTAAAGTAGTCATTTACTAAAATTACATAAATTATAGTAAAAGTTTGTAAATTTGAATAATATTCGATTTGATTCATATAACTACTAAAATCTTTGTTTTTGTATTGAAAAGTATTGTTTTTGACTTTCCTTCAATGTTAACCAACTTGATACTTAAATTACATAAATTGTATAAATAAAATAAAAATAATTTAAATTTAAGTAATAATTAGAATAAAAATACAATCACTTATATCAATCATTTTTTTGTCTGACAAGCCTTTGCCTTTAATTTTCAATTTTACAAATTTTTTTTGCAGCAATTGCCAGGATGAAGAGATCACGTTTGTAGGCTGTAGGCTGCCTTTGATTGGCGCACTTATGTATCAATTAGAGTGCTTGAAATTGTCATTGCAGTAAATTCTAGTTCTAATAAATATTTTCAAAAGCTAATGGGCTTGATTCTTTTTTTTTTTCAAGTGTTTTGGATTTTCTTTGCTGTACCTCAAATGTTTTTTCTATTGTGCCCCATAGTGCATGACCACTTGAAATGTGAGCAACAGCTGCTGAATTAAGGACCTTGTGACAATGGGCCAAAGGCCTGTTCCAAGCCTAAACGGTTCCCCAGCTTGACGCAAGCTAGCAACCCACGGCCTCACTGCATTCACAAGGGCATTCTCCATTACCATTCCTGCAACCCTTGTCGATTAGCAGTCCACATTCTATTACCCATGACAAAGTATTGATAGGGTTCAACCCACCCTGTGTCCATCAATCAATAAGAGCCCACTAAAGGACCTATAAATACCCTCAGCCTCCAAGGATTCCAAGTAATTTCTTTCCCTTTTCCTTATTTCCTAAGTTTCTTTCCTTTTGGGCTCGAGCCTAGCACTCCCATAGCCTTTTTCTGTCTTACAAGAGCACAAGCCCACTAGACTAGAGAACACTTCATCACCTGTCTTTGAGCTAGTTGTGATACATTTAAATATAAGGTATTAAGATTTACAGAATGAAACATATGAGAAGATAATACTATTTATGCTTTGATTCACCCTTAGAAGCCCAACCAAGAGCTTATAAGCAGCACATAAAACATTAAAAGCATCTACAGAAGAAAGAATATTGAAATGGTAAATATAGCTACAGCAAATGAAAGGGTATATAAAACAATGGTGGGTGTTATATATGGCTCTTGTTGATCTTGACAATACAATAACAGTTATTTCCATTATTGCTAAAGCTAATTGTATGGAATGGTGAAAGGTTAGCTATCTTTAGCCATCTTATAGTTGCCGATTAATGGTTCAAAAATATGCACTCTCCTAAGCAAGGAGATATAGATCTACAATGGCCATATGATTGAAAAAAAAAAAGGGTAAGAGCTTATAATATATAATTCATATTTTCTTGTTTTAACAATTTAATGTTTTATGTAAAATAGTTTCTTGATATTATATTACAACCTTTATAATTAAATAGTATTATATTCAAATTATACTAATCATATATTTACCTCTTTATCTTTATATTTTTAAAAATAATAGTTTAAATCATATTAATAATAAAAATATTATGTATTTATATAAAAAGAGAAATTTAATAAACTTATTCAATTTATATAAACTTAATAAATTTAATAAAAATAATAGTTTAAATCGTATTCAATCTAAAAACTTAGATTGTTGGATGAGATTCAAGAATGTATTATATATTAAACTATAAGATAACTTAATGTCAAATTAATTGGGCAAGGATACTTTTTGATTTAATGTTGGAAGGAGTTATCAACTTAATTTTATTTTTTACAATAATAGCTATCAAATATCTATGTAAACTTGTAAATAATAATTTGGCGAGAGAGTGGACTACATGCCAAATGTTGTGGCTTATGACAAAATCATTGATTGTGTGTACAAATACAAGTTCCTAAGAGAGGCCTTGAATCTTTTGTTGTCTTTTCTAACTAAGGATCTTGTCACCAGGTGATTCATAAGAAAATTCAGCTCTATGAGTTGTCCCTTCCCTTTATTAAGGTTTTTAGAACGACCTACTTTTATAATAAGAGCTTAGCTCATCAAAGGAAGACTAAAACCTTAGGCCTCGTTCAAAGAGAGAACCCAATCTCTAGGTTAATGAAAAAAAATTAGCTTGTCATTTTATTAGTCACTCGGTCCTTTAACTAGGACAAATTTACTAGAAAATATAAACCCTATAATTTTGGATCTAAACTCTGAATTTTAAGGAATAACCTAATTCAGTAGATAAGTCTCTAGCAAATCCAAACAACTTCAAGATGAAGTAGAAAAATAAAAACTTAAACTAGAAATTAATTAGTGTGCCTTTTATATACACGCCTAACAAATGAGTCCATAACATCACTCTCCCCCTGAAAAAAGAACTTGTCTGTAAGCTCAAAGGCTGGATATGCATTGTGGAACTGATCCAAAGATTCCCAAGCTGAGTTAGCAATATCAGTTTTGATCCAATGGACTAATAGCTCCCAATTACCATGATTTAGATGAGCTTGCAAAACCACAGCAAGAGTTAGGATGACCTGACCATTGTCTACCGGAGGCAACGATGGCAAAAAAGTAGGTGGCATGCCCTTATGTGGTTTCAAAAGAGAGACATGGAAGACATCATGGAGCTTGGAGTCAATTAGTAATTGGAGCTTGTAAGCAACAAACCCCACACGCTGTAGGATGGGAAAGGGGCCATAAAACTTTGAAAATAGTTTATGGCAATGTTGTCCAGCAATAGAGTGTTGACGGTATGACTATAAACAAAGCCAAACCCAATCTCCAATGTTATATTCAACATGCCAATGCCCCTTATCATAATACTCCTTCATGTGGTCTTGAGCTTGTTGTAGTTTGCTCTTAATTTGATTGAGCACCAATTCACAGTTGGCCAAGGCATTGTCAACCACCTCAACATAAGAGGAACTCAGAATATAAGACAACAAGTGTAAGGAGGGTCATATCCATACATAACTTAAAAGGGAGTCTCTTGTAGAGCTGAATGGAAAAATGTGTTATAGCAATATTCAGCCCATGGTAACTAATCAACCATGGTCCCCCACAAAGCATCTCAAATACATCACAATTGTGTGATTAACAACCATTGTTTGCCCATCAGATTACCGATGATATGATGAAGAAAAGGCTAATTAAGTTCCATACAGGCAAAAAAGTTCTTTCTAGAAGGTACTAGTGAAAGCTACATCATAGTCAGAAGTAATGGATTTCAGTATGTTATGAAGATGAACAATGTTCTCTAGAAAAATATGCGCAAGTTGAGTAGTAGTATACGGATGTGCCAAGGGGATAAAGTGTGCATATTTAGAGAAACGATCCACTACCACAAATAAGACTGTCTTTACCCATGCTTTGGGCAGCCCATCGATAAAATCCATTGAAATATCGACCCATATTCATAAAGGGAGGGCCAATGGCTAAAGTAGATTGGTAGGTGTCAAGTTATCTGCCTTATGACATTGATAAGTAGGACAAGAGACTACAGATTAGGCAATAGCAATTTTCATTCCCTTCTAGTAGAAATTGCTATGGATCCTATGTAGAGTTTTTTGTACCCCTTCACAAGTGCTATCATGAAAATTGGATAATACTGTAGAAATCAAGGAGGAAGAGGATGATAAATAAATTTAGTCCTTGTAAAGGAGAAGGCCATCACGAGTAGACCAAGGGGTAGCCAACTCACCATTGGTAACCTTAGTGAACAACCCTTGTAATAACTAGTCACTAGCGATCTCATCATGAATAGCTTCAACTAGTAGAAGGTGAGGCTAACTTATAGCATTTAAGAGCTTGTCCTCTTGAAAGCACCTATATAATGCATCGGCAGCCTTATTTTAATGTCCTGCATGATATTCCACCACAAAATCAAAGCCCATCAGCTTGCTAATCCGATGTTGTTGAGGCGAAGTAAAAATGCATTGTTCTAGCAAAAACTTCAAATTGTCGTGATCAGTATGAATAAGAAAGTGTTGACCCCATAAATATAGCCTCTAATGTTGTACTACCTTTGCCAACTCGATCAACTCTCGTTCATAAGCTACCAACTTGTGATGTCTCATGGCCAATTATCAGCTAAAAAATGCAATAAGGTGGTTGTTTTGCTAAAGGACAACCCCGATGCCCTTTCTGGATGCATCACATTCCGCAATGAATTGTTGCTCAAAATCAGACAGTTGCAAAACTGGAGCAGTAGCAAGTGCTTGCTTTAATTGAGTAAATGAAATCATGGCAACTTCATTCCATTGAAAAGAATTTCACTTCAACATGCTGGTTAAAGGCACAGCCTATTGTCCATAATCTTTAATAAATTTCCAGTAGTAACCTATTAACCCCAAGAATCCCCTTAAGGTTATAACTAACTGTGGTTATGGCCAGTTTGTAATTGCCTCAATTTTGCTCTTGTCAACTATCACACCTGTAGTTGAGATAACATGGTCAAGGTATGCAACTTGGGTTTCTCCGAAAGAACATTTAAATTTCTTCAGATATAGTTGATGGGCACGCAACAAGTCAAATGTGACGTGCAATTGTGCTAGATGCTCATCCCAAGTACGACTGTAAATCAAGATATTATCAAAGAAAGCCAAAATAAATTTGTGCAAATGGGTTTGAAATACCTCATTCATAAGAGCTTGAAAAGTGGAGGGAGCATTTGAAAGGGCATAACCAAAAATTCAAAGTGTCCATGATGGGTGTGAAATGTTGTCTTCTCAACATTTGAGGTATTCATGCGCACTTGGTGATAGCTAGACTTCAAGTCTAACTTGGTGAAGAATTCAAACCTGTGTAGTTCATCCAACAACTCATCTATCATCAGGATAGGAAATTTATCTTTCATAATTTTGACATTCAATTCTCTATAATTGACACAAAACCACTAAGACCTATCGTGTTTTCTAACCAACAATACGGGTGAGGAGAAGGGGGCTATACTTGGCTGGATTATCCCTTACTGCAACATTTGTGCAAATTGCCTCTTTATCTCATCTTTCTCAAGGTACAGGTATCAATATGGTTGTACCACTATTAGACCCAAAGCTGGCTCAAGGCATATTCGATGATCACAATTGCGGATTAGAGGTAAACCAGTTAGTTCTTGAAATAAATTAGCATAATCAAACAATAATTGTTCAAGCTGGGCAAGACAAAAATCCATTTGTTTGAGCAAATGAAGGTGGTGCTCGTTTGGAGTTTGTAGCCTATGGAGCACAATCCGCCTTCCATCAGCATCAAAGTTCATAGTGAGAGAGGAAAAATCCCAGAGTATCGGTCCCAACATTTAGAGCCATTTAATTCATAGTACTAAATTAAAACCAGCTAGGGGAAGCACAAAAAAATCAGCAAAAAGGTTATTATTATCAATTAAGAAGAGAACCTTTCGATAAGGCTGTTGCTGTGCACATTCTCCCCATTTTCCACCAATATAGTTGTGCAAGAATTTGGTTGGACTTATATCCCAAGGTATTTGGCTACTATTAAATTAATAAAATTGTGGGTACTCCCTGAATCTACTAATCGATGTAGTGGCAAGTCTTGGTTAATAGCCTTGATTTGGATTGTAGTTGCCCCCTTTTGTCTTGTGATGGCATGAAGTGAGATCTTCGGCTCCACCTCAGACTCAAGTGCTAATTCCTCCCCTTTCTGTTTGGCCCACTTAAGCCAAAAAAGCTTCTTACACTGGTGTGCTGCTGCATATGGCTCGTCACAATTATAACAAAGCCCTCATGCCCTTCTTTCTACCATCTTAACTTTTATCAGTTTCTTAATGAAAGGCAAGGAAGGACTTACAATTTTGTTGTCGGTCTGCACTCTCATACTAGCATTATTCCTAATGGGAGGTGTTGCCTGTGTTGTGTTTAATGAAGGAATGCCTCAGTTGCCTTGCCACATCCCCTTCTTATGTACTAGTTCTTGCAACACTTTCTATTTGGCTTCAAAGGCTCTAGCTAGATGCATCGCACGGGCTACATCAAGTGGTGCATGAAGCTCCACATCCAAGCAAATTGAATCGGACAATCTCACGGCGAATAAACTTACATGCTGGTTTGTTCTAACAAATTGGCTTACTCGTGCCAATCGCTCCTAAAATTGGCTCTAATAATCCTTAATTGACCTTGTCTATTTAAGATTAACTAGCTCCCCTAAGGGGTTGCTACATGCTAGAGGGCCAAATCGAAGCGAATAATACTCCTTGAACCCATTCCAATTGATTGCAGGTTGCTTAGATTCCAACTGGTGATACCATAATTGTGTCTCCCTAAGGAGATGGAATGTGGCTAGCCCTACCTTGTCTGTTACCATGGTGCGCTAATTAGCAAAAAATTTTTCACACTGATGTAACTAGATTAGGGGATCTTTTGTACCAATATAAGTTGGGAAATCGTACTTCCTATATCGAGGCACCATTCCCCCGCCGATTGCCATACCAACCCCTATTGTTGGATTACTTACATTAATCGCAAGTAGTGTTTGCTCTTATGGTGGGTTATGGCTTGTGATTTTTGATTCCGCACGTATACTTTTAGGAAGGCCTGCCATTATTTCTTTCAATTGCAATGAGTGTTCTTGCATTTGATTTCCTAGCTATCACTTTACCTCAGTAACCCTAGCATCACTTGTGACTTATGCGTCTTTGAGGAATGCACATAGTCTATCCTTGGTTTGAGAGTTGCCCATTGTGTTTGGCTTTGATACCAATTTGTTGCCTTCCCTGACCAAGGATCTTATCACCAGGCAATTTACCAGAAATTTTAGCTTTATGAGTCATCCCTTCCCTTTATTAAAGAGAACTCAATCTGTAGGTTAATGATAAAATTTAGCTTGTAATTTTATTAGTCACTCGAACCTTTAAATAGGACAAGTCTACTAGAAAATAGAAACTTTAAAAAAATAAAAACCCTATAATTTAGAATCTAAACTCCAAAATTTAAGGAATAACCTAATTTAGTAGATAATTTTCTAGCAAATCCAAACAACATCAAGATAAAGTAAAAAAATAAAAACTTAAACTAGAAATTAATTAGCGTGTCTTTTATACACATGCCCAATAAATGAGTCCATAACATCTTTCCTCCAAAATGTTGAGTAAAAGCATTAAGCTTTTTGCCTTATGTTTTAAGCTTCAACTCTTTAATTCACACATCATGTAATTTGAGCAGGTAAGAGGATGCTATTAGGATGTTTGATGAAATTGTTGAGATTAATAAGAATATCATGCAAAATGTATTGATTCACTTAATAAAATAAGGGAAGTCAATTTTAGTTCAAAGATTCTAAACAAAACTTTAAGTTCAAATACAATAGATTCAGTCAAACCTAATTAGTCAATTGTTTCTGTCATTTAAAATAAGTGAATTTTGGTTTCACTAATGTTAGAAGGATGTTCAAACTTGGTCATGAGCCTGATGTCTTCACTCTTAATTGCCTTCTTAATGACATTATTGTGGATGAAAAGCCATGTGAATTGATGAGATGTGGCACAAAGGGTGCAAACTTGATTTAGTTACTCATACTAGTTTTGTCAATGGGTTTAGTGCAGAAGGTGGAATCTCCTAAGTTATGAGGATATTTGATTTCATGTTCAAAAAGGGTTACTGACCTAATTTAATTGTCTACAACACCCTTGTCAAAGGTTTATGCAGATCTGGAAACTATAATATAGCTTTTAGGTGCTCAAGAAGTTGGAGGAAGGGGATTTTGAGCCAAATGTAGTGGTATACGACACTGTCATTGATGGTTTTTTTGTTAATGCAACATGCAAGAAAGGGATGATTTTAGAGGCAGAACAAGTGCCCCAAAAAATGATCCTTAAGGACATAGAGCCAAATGTTTTCACATATAATGCGTTAATGAATGACCTATGCTCACACAATCAAATGAATGATGTTGTTCAAAGTAATGTAAGAGAACAGATCAAATATTAATGTTGTCACATTTACCATTCTTATTAATGGCCTTCTTAGACTTGGCATGTATAAAGTTGCAAGAGTTTTGTTTTCTATTCTATCTGTCAAAGGATTTTTGCCAACATTCCTTCATATAACACTCAATCAAAGGACTTTCTAAAGGAGGACAACTCAATGATGCATACAAGTTGTCTAAAACCATGCACATGCATGGCTTATTGCCAAATGAACAATCCTACAACATAATGATACAATGTTTTCTAAACAACAAGGTAATATTAGGTGCAATTCTTCAGGAAATGGTTTCTTGGGGGCTCTTTGCAGATTTATCCACATCAAGTTTGTTGATGAATTTGGTTTTTTATAGCAAGACTGCAGGAATTTTTGTTTGAAAGATATTAATGTTGCAATACTCTTTAGTCTTGGTATTCCATGAAATCAGGGTTGCTACTTCTCTTGATGGTGATGTCTTCACATCAGTTTTCTTTTTAATTCATCTTATTATTTGAGCATTTCCCTATTTTACTTTGTAGATGATGGTGATGTTAATTGATCTTTCTTTTATACATCCAAGTTTATTATATTCACTTATAAATCCCTCTTCACATACTCATTCGTAATTTGTCTTGCTCACTAGACGTTGGTGAAAGTACATTCTTGTAAGCAAAATGATTAAGCGGTGAATTTGCATAAGAAAATTTTAAAAACAAAGTTATGATGCTAGTTCAATAAGCTATATTTGTTTCAAACATTATGCCAAATGTATACCTAGGTTCCCTTTTATGAATTTAAAATTGTTGCATCTACCAAGATCAAAGTCAAATCTTAAATTACAAATAAGGAACTAAAGATCCTGATGGTGCCACCATTTTGCTACCGTATTTCAATTATTCCAAGTCTGGAGAGATCTACCTCAACAACTTGAAAGTTGGTTATGGCAATTAAGGGCTATTCTAAGAGGCTGTCTCTCCTTCCAGAAGCTTTTTCACATTTTGAAATATCATTAGCTTACAAATCAAGCAAATTAGTTATTATGTGATAACTTAAGTGGCTGATGATTATTCCAATTCAAATTTCAATTTGAAATTTGATTTGTAAAAACTATACAATCCCAATAAGGATGTTGTAATTTTGAGTTCTTGTACTATGTATATATATTATGAAATCGAATCAATGAATATCATTTACTTTTGTCAATCTCAAGCTCCTTTCCTTACTTCTTATTCCTTGTGTTTCACCTATTTCTATTTAGTCCAGAAGCATAAAGTAAACCCATCATTGGAATTGAAACCAACAATGGTATCAAAGCTTAAAGGTCTAATTTTAGTGAGCTAAAGAGAGCTCAAACACACAAAAACATAAAGGAGTTAGTCATCACAGACCCTTACATGGCTTCAAACAACTTCTTTCCTCCTCCACCTTCAAAATTCATTGGTGAAAATTACACTCAATGGACTGTTATGATGAAGGCTTACCTATGAGCCTTTGACCTTTAGGAAGTTACTAAAAAAGGGATCTGAATCTTTCTCTTTACCAACAAACCTTACTGTGGCTAAATTGAAGCATCACAGTTAACGAGTCTCTAAGCAATACAAGGCTTTGACTTGCATTCACTCATTTTTCACAAAAACCATCTTCAATAGGATAATGACATGTGATGCAGCAAAAGAAGTTTGAGATAGACTAAAAGAGGAATTTGGTGATAGCTCCAAGACTAAAACTAGGTAACTCCTTAATCTTAGGAGAGAGTTTGAGTTCCTTAGAATGAAAGATACTAAAACTATAAAGGACTATAGTGACAAGTTGGTGAAATTGGTTAACCAAATAGGATGTTGGGAGAGGACTTTCTAGATAAAAACATAGTCCAAAAGGCCCTTGTGAGCATTTCATAGAGGTTTGAATCCAAAATCTCATCTCTAAAGGACTCTAAAGATTTTAATGCCATTTCTTTGAGTGAACTTATCAGTGCCTTTCAAGCTTAGGAACAAAGAAGGCTTATGAGGTAAGAAGACACAATTGAGAGAGCTTTCCAAGCTTCCCATAAACAAAAAAGTCAAGCTAAAAGGAGAAATGGTGGCACATAGGCTAGCAAGGAAGCTAAAACTACCAAAGACATTAATAAAAGATAATACTCACCATGTGAGTATTACAAAAGAACTAATTACTTGTCTAAATTCTGCTGAAAAAAAACCAGACACTATATGCAAGTTTTGTAATAAAAAGGGGCACTCTGAGAGGATTTGTAGAAACAAAGACAAGATGTCTCAAAAAAAGCCACAACAATCCAGTCAAAAAGCACATGTTGTTGATGAGGACCAGCTTATAGAAGAGTACTTTTTTGTAGCAACTTTAAACACCAAAAAGAATGTAGTAGGAGTTTGGCTAGTGGATAGTGGTTATACCAACCACATGTCTCCTACACTTGAAATCTTTAAAACCCTTGACTAGAATTTTAAGTCTGGGGTTATGATTGGCAATGAAGAGTATCTTGATGTGCAAGGCAAAGGTACTGCTATTGTTCAAACTCTTACAGGTATTAAATGTATTAACAATGTACCTTTTATGCCTAACATCAATAAAAATTTACTTAATGTTGGACAACTTCTAAAAAAAGGTTTTTCTCTGATATTTAGAGATAAAACCTGCATCATTTATGATAATATAGGTGCTTACTTGGTCAGTGTGCTTGTGAATGGAAAAAGCTTCCATTTAAACACAAAGAAACTATCCCATCTTGCTTTACCTATCATGATAGATGATTCATTTTTATGGCACAAAAGACTTGGCCATTTTCACTATACTGCACTTTAAAAGTTACAACAAAGAAAGCAAGAGAATGATTTTCCCCACATAACTTTGCTTGATCCTACTTATGTATGTAAGACTTGCCAATTAAGGAAGTAGACCAGACTTCCCTTTTCCTTAACTCAATCTTCTAGAGCTAAAAGGAGGTTAGACCTTATTTACTCAAACCTTTGTGGTCCTATGAGAACCAATTCTCTCAATGGCAGTACCTACTATATCATATTTATTAATGACTTCTCTAAGTACTATTGGATTTTCTTTCTTAAAGAGAAGACATAGGTGCCTACTATCTTTTAAAACTTTAAAACTTGGATAAAGAAACTTAAAGGGCTTTACTTAGCAACTTGGTGTGGATTACACTGAAACCTATGCACCTTTTGCTAGATTGGATACTATAAAGCTCCTACTTGCAGTTACAGCACACCAAGGCTGTTAAGGTAGTTAAGGGCTGTTTCAAAAGGTTGTCTCTCCTTCCAAAAGCTTTTTCACATTTTGAAATATCATTAGCTTGCAAATCAAGCAAATCAATCATTTTGTGATAGCTTAAGTGGCTGATAATTATTTCAATTCGAATTTCAATTTGAAATTTAACTTGTAAAACTTACATAATCACAATAACTCTTTATTTTGAATTTTGAGTTATTATATATATATATATATATATATATATATATATATATATATATATATATATATATATATATATATATATTATGAAACTAAATTAATGAATAGCAACTTCTTATGTCAATCTCAAGCTCCTTTCCTTATTGTTCCTTATGTTTCACCAGTTTAGTCCAAAAGCAAAAAGTAAACCCATCCTTGGAATTAAAACCAACAGCAACCTAGTTTCTTTTCTATGTAGTACCAATCTTTGCTGCGAGGGATACAGATGTCTGCATCAAATTTATTTTGCTTACAATCCATTGCGTACGGCATATTTTTTGACAATGCTATTAGGACTGCTTCAGAAAGCTTGTTTGTGGACTTAAAGGCACAACAAATATATGCATTGCCATTGACTAATAAATGTAATGGCTTATGCTGCTGCTTTTCTTAATTTGTTGTCCCTGTTCTTCTAGAAATGGAGCAACAATCTTTGTTTTACCAGGTAGAATTAGAGTCATCTTAGTCTCGATGATCCTCTCTGATGTTAACAGACAATAAAGGACCTCGTTGAAAGAAGAATTGCAGAGAAGGAGAAGAAGAACTCGTTGCCGTAAAATTTTTGCACTAATGACAATACATTCATTTCATTCAAAGTGCCCTTTTTAAGGGATTTGATACATTGATTTAGTACAAAAGGAATGATGATTACAACACATCTTCCATACCTCCATGTTGACTTCAACAAGTAACTTGAATGGGACAAACTTTACCTGATCTCACTATCTTTGGATTGATGTTTCTGCTTTTGCAAAAGTACATGCAAGCATGTATCTTTGCAATGAAACAAAACAACAAAAGGAGTTGTTGCTGTAAAGTTCATTCCACTTTCTTAATCAACTTCCTTAATCAGCAAGTTTCCCATCTTCTTCTTCACTTCAAGGTTGCATTGCTGGATTGGAATGGGAGTGAATCTAGTTCTGTCAACATCCTCTCTCTTTTCAATCAGATTGTCGAACAAGCCTTTGCCTTTAATTTTCAATTTTACAAATCTTTTTTGCAGCAATTGCCAGGTTGAAGAGATCACGTTTGCAGGCTGTAGGCTACCTTTGATTGGCACACTTCTGTATCAATTAGAGTGCTGAAGTTGCCATTGCAGCAAATTCTAGTTCTAATAAATATTTTCAAAAGCTAATGGGCTTGATTTTCTTTCTTTTTTTCTAGTATTTTGGATTTTTTTTGCTGCACCTCAAATATTTTTTCTATGGTGCCCCATAGACTCGGTGCATGACCACCTGAAATGTGAGCAATAGCTGCTGAATTAAGGACCTTGTGACAATGGGCCCAAGGCCCGTTCCAAGCTTAAACGGTTCCCCAGCTTGACACAAGCTAGCAACCCACGGCCTCACTGCATTCACAAGGGCATTCTCCATTACCATTCCTGCAACTCTTGTCAATTAGCAGTCCACACTCTATTACCCATAACAATGTATTGATAGGGTTCGACCCACCCTATGCCCATCAATCAATAAGAGCCCACTAAAGGACCCATAATACCCTGAGCCTCCAAGGATTTCAGGTAATTTCTTTCCCTTTTTCTTATTTCCTAAGTTTCTTTCCTTTTGGGTTCAAGCCTAGCACTCCCATAGCTTTTATCTGTCTTACAAGAGCACAAGCCCACTAGACTAGAGAATGCTTCATCACCTATCTTTGAGCTAGTTGTGATACATTTAGATACAAGATACTAAGATTTACAAAATGAAACATATGAGAAGATAATACTATTTACGCTTGGATTCACCCTTAGGAGCTTAACCAAGAGCTTATAAGTAGCACATAAAACATTGAAAACATCTACGGAAGAAAGAATATTGAAATGATAAATATAACTGCAGGCAAATGAAAGGATATATAAAATAATGACGGGTACTATATATGGCTCTTGTTGATTTTCACACTACAATAGTAGTTATTTCCATTGTTGTTAAAGTTGATTGTGTGGAACAGTAAAAGGTTAGCTATCTTTACCCATCTTATAGTTGCTGGTTAATGGTTCAAAAATATGCACTATCCTAGGCGAGGAGATATAGACCCACAATGGCCATATAATGAAAAAGAAAGAAAGAAAGAAAAAATCTTCAATGTTTTAAATCATGTTAAATTATAATATATGATTCATATTTTATTATTTTTTTAACAATTTGATCTTTTAGATAAAATAATCTTTTAATATCATGTTAAAATTTTTATAATTAAATAGTATTATATTCAAATTATATTATTTTCATTTTTTTTATCTTTATAATTTAAAAATTATAATTTAAACTATTTTATTAATAAAAATATTATATATTCATATAAAAAGAAAAATTTAATAATTTTACAAATTAAAAATTATACTAAAATTTTGTTATTTTAAAAGTTACAAATTATATAATAAATCAACTATTCTACAATATAAGAGAAATCAATTCTTATATGAAAAAAATTCTCATGAAATTGTGCAGATAATAGCTTCAGCATTTAGGCAACACCACGTGGCAACGAATGGAGATTTGTCAACCATAATTGTTCACCTAATTTTTATACCCAAAATGTTCTCTACGATCATATGCTAATCATACTTTGAAAAATGGCAGAGATGCAAAATAATCCAGTAAAAGTGATCTGTGGTAATTCAAGGGGTAAGACATACATTTATGATGACCTATATTTAGTGGAGAAGGTTTAGTAAGAGTTGAGACCACATTATGAGTCTAAGTTGGACCAAATTCCTGGCACTTGGTGCCCCAGTTCTCTTATAGTTGCAAATGTTAAATCTTCTTGAGAAAATTGGGTGTGATCTCTAACCATAAAAAATGAAATATATTTTGTTAGTTTTTAGAACTTAGAATTTTCTACAATCGAG
The DNA here is from genome assembly GCA_037832345.1 of Rhizophora mangle. Taxonomy (NCBI): domain Eukaryota; kingdom Viridiplantae; phylum Streptophyta; class Magnoliopsida; order Malpighiales; family Rhizophoraceae; genus Rhizophora; species Rhizophora mangle. The sequence goes on along the minus strand of JBAPLJ010001673.1, from coordinate 427,038 downwards.
CATGTATGTATTTGGTCAAAAACTTGATATTAATTATAAAAATTTTATGATAAAATTTTCGATAATATTTTTTCAAGTGATGACAGAGTTTTTTTTTTTATTTAGGATGAATATATAAATTGAATAAAAAATTAAATATAAATTTATATTAATTTTTATAAAAAAATAAAATTAAAATTTTTAAAAATTTTTAAATATAAATTTAAAATAATTATAATTTTATTTTATAACTATTATAATTACACAATAAAAAAATTTAAGAGAAAATATAAATAGAAAGTCTTTTCTGGCATAAGCAGCAATCCACAGCCCTGCCATGTACTAGTCGACAAAGTTTCAGGCCCGAAGCGGCCTTGCAATTCTTTGATCATCCTTTACCTCTTTTATGTGTCTCGTGATTCGCCCCTCAACCTATGTTTTGGTCCTGACCACGGTAATGTTTTGTTGGGTCTGTAGACATGCCATCATCATCTTTAGATATTTCATTTGCTCCCTTTGTCATCTAAATCCATCACATTAATGCTGGGTCTACACGGCCTTTGTCTGTCTTTTCCAATTTTTATTATAGGCATAAAAAATAATGATGAGAAGTTTGTTATTGATGCCCCATTAATCGATAACGAAGATTCACTGGAAACATCGAAGGGGACGCTTGGTTGAGAGGAGCGAAAGGCTATTAGTTTATTACTACTATTAAGCCCAATAGACTATTATGACAAAATTGGCCCATCGGCCCATTGGCCCAATGTTACCACACGAAGATTGAGGAAATGGGCTTCCTCCTTTACATGGCGAATCTGCCGCTGAAAACAACCGAAGAAAGCTATTCGAAATTGGACAGGGGCAATACGTTGCCCCATCGGCTAAAAGTCAAAAATTAAATGGCAACGATTGTTTTTGTTTATGTACGAAGCCATTGATCTCAGCCTCCTGTGGTTTATATATGTACACAATGGTCACAAACCATTTTGAATTATAAAAATTTACTAAAAATAACTTAATTATATAAGTTATTACAAAATATGAATTAAATTAAGATGATTTAGAATAACCCACTATTATCAAATATCTCATGAATAAATTCAATATTAATATTAATTACTAATTTAAGTTATGAGTAAATTTAGATAATGATTTGTTAATTAAATAAAACGATTAGTTACTCTAATTAATCTACAATAATCGAAGGATAGTTGGTCAAAAAGATATATTCTTGAACTCAAAAAGGGTAATTTTTAGTTTTATTTACAAACTTGCGCTGATTGCCAATTTTTATCCATGACAGGTATTGAAATTTAAAAAACTTAATTTAAAAAAAAAAGGAATTAATAAAAGGTCCAACATGGCAGGTGCCATTGGGAAGATGGGATAGTAGGACTGCCGATGTACAAGGAACACAAGGCCTTCTAAGTCATTTTGAAAGCCTAGAAAATATTACAGGTTCACCGGCGTTGGATTAGACACAACCGATTTTGTCGCTTTGTCCGGTAATTAGTGCATTAATTTACTATGAAATTAATTAAATTCTACATTAATTGTATGTATATATATATATTGTTGGGAAATGAATTTCAGATTATAACCTTTAAAAATAATAATAAAAGTAAAAAAAATAATTGAAAATAAAAGATTACAAATACCGAGATTATAGACTTATGAAGATGAGGTTTTAATTTCCTTAATTTTCTTTTATTCTCTTATACATAATTCATTATATGACTCTTATTTATAAGGAGTAAAGGTAGTTAACTATACTTTTATTTCAATGTAGGATTTTGGCCTTTACTTTCAAAAGTCCTGATGTGAGATTTGAGCCAATATGCTTTATTCTCTCATGATACATTTGATCCTTAGTCAAGTGAATTGCACTTTGACTGTCACAATAGATGGTAACAACAGCTTGACACAAACTAAGCTCACCATACAAACTTTTTAACCATAAGGCTTCTTCGATTGCCTCTGTCATTGCCATGTATTCTGCATCAATAATAGACAAAGCAACAACATGTTGCAAAGTAGCTTTCTAACTAACAACAGAACCCCTAATACAAAATACATAGTTTGTAAGAGATCTTCTTCTATCAAGATCAGTAGCATAGTCAGAATCAACAAAACCAACCAATGTATCTGAATTTCTACCAAATTCCAAACATGTGTCTAAAGTACCTTGCAAGTATTTGGATAAGTGCAAACCATTGCATATATAAGACTGCTAACAACACTTGAATATGGAACTCTTGCCATATACCTCTTCTCTTCATCTGTCTTTGGCGACTGAGCAGCTGATAATCTGAAATGACTAGCAATGGGAGTATTGACAAATTTGACATCTTTCATACTAAATCATTCCAAAACTTTCTCTACATAACTTTTCTGGGTCAAATATAACTTACCACTTGCACGATTCCTTCTAATTTCCATGCCAAAAACTAGGCCAAATTTAAGGGAATATCCTTTTAAATGAAATGGTATCAGAGTCATACTACCACATGTGCCACTGGGGTTTAAGTCCCAAATAAGCCCAAGCTGGTAAGTCGAGAGTTTAAGTGTGAACTGCCATATGTCGAAAGTTAAGTATGTATGCTAAGTGTAACCTAGAGTAGTCCCGACAGTAAGTCCCTGAGGTCGACAATGAGACCGTTGGTTAGCTCCAGGCCATGTGGATGAACGCCCCCTATGTGGACGAATGCCCCGTAGGCTGAAATGTAAGGTAAGACTCACGCTATTGGAGCGTAGTGGGATATATGATAAATTGGGCCAAATCTAAGGAGATATCCTTTTAGATGAAATGGTATCAGAGCCAGCACTAGTTGTGAGGGGGAGAAAGAGTAAGGGAAATACTATTTATCCTCAACCTTAGTATATTGAGTGAAACACTTGTGAGATAAGTGTGAGTAGATCAGTCACTTAGGGCGTACTAGGCTGCAAGACCCTGCAAGGCAGTAAGACTGTTGGATTACTCTAACCCTAAACCTGTGAATCTCACAACCGTTTTATCTGTAGGTATATTTTGATTGGTGGTAAGTATGTCTACTTTTACTTTAGGACCTTAAACACCTAGCAATGATTCTAAAGCTTTTTCTTCTAGAACTATAAACCGTGATGAGATCCTTATTGAAAACTTTGACAAATCTATTGACAATTGACAAATTCCCAAACTTGTTGAAAAATAGATCTACAAAACCTCTAAATTTAATATCCTCAGAAAAACTGATTACACTATCAAAATTGTTGAAAGAGATTGTCGTCTTTCTAAATCTATAGAAACTATTAAACTACTTTCTTATGATTCCATCAAACATCATCAAAAGCATTATAACTATTTGCATCTTGGCATGATTCTCTTCTTGGCATTATTGAATCTAGTCTATGCTCTAAACCTATTTATTTTAATTGTTATCCTGATTTTATTGTCTCTTTGCATGACAAAAATATTTTGGATCTATACCTAACTTTGCAAATCAAAATTCATAACAATCATTTTGCAGAAAGATCTATATCTCTAAGTTTGATGTATAGGATCCAATATAAGGCCATGAAATCTTCTTTCCACACAAAAACTCTACGTGGCCCTGATGACAAAAGCGAAATGGTGCTCTGGCAAACTGATATGCAAAGATCTAACCTTCAAACTCTAAAATACATCAAATGGCATGAAGTCAATCTTTCAGAAACATGGAAAATTAACAACACTATGATTCCCCAACCCCTAATTAATCCTAATCTCAACAGGATTACCCAACACAATGATAGAAGTGTTAGTGTCTCTTTTGCAAGACACTCCATCAACTTCAGATCTACATCTTTTAAAGATGATGATCTTCAATCTCACATTGCTAATTACCTACAAAGGATTAATTTAGTAAGAAACCTTCCTAGTCATACTAGGAAAAACAGTTATGCTTTTAACCTTTCAGGTATCAATCTTCGAAGACAAGTACCTAGACCAACGTAAAACAAAACCTCCCCCAAATCGCCAGATTCATTAGAAGCATCTGCATCTCAAGTACAATTTTCAGTTGAGTTTGAGGTAAATCCTAAACTAAATGTTCTTGAAAAAGATTCTTTAAATGATTTCCAAATTAACAAAGAAATTTTGAGAAAAGAATTTTATTCCAGTTGGAATAATAACAAAAGAACATGGTTTTTGCAAACCTTTCAAAATGAAAAAAGATTAGTCATCTAATAGGATTATTATGATTGGATGACTAATAAAAGAGAAATGATTTTATTTTTTGATTGGTTTGGTAACTATAGTTTTCAAAAGAATTTTGATTACCCATGGACTTCCTCAAAGGAAGAACAAAGATTACAACACATATTGCAATTCAACAATGCGATTTGATGAATGATTCTAAAATAAAGTCAGTTTATCCCCCATCATGTGAAATTTAGTTTTAAAATAAAGGATCTACCATTTCTGCCTCTCCTTTCAAAATCAGAAGAGAACATGAAGACTCTTCTTCAAAAGGTCTTCAAAAAATAATTGAACAAAATAATTATACAAATAAAATTTTACAAACTATTGGAAACCAGGTTTTTAACATTGAAACAATTACTAGCTCTTCTGAAAAAATAAAAGAGGATAATAAAATTATTTCTAAACCAATATCTACACCTATATTTAAACCATTTCAAATCTCTAATAATAGTTCAAATGAATTTCAACAAGTTTTAATTCAAAGATATCAGACTCTTCAGGATAAAGCTTCTTTCAGTAAGGATGTACAAGTTTTGCAGACTTCTGATACCTCATTAAATTCTTCTTCAAACTCTTTCAAGATTCAAAGGGTGAAAATGGAAACATCCAAATTTCCTAGGCAGATGTATTACCCTCAGCCAACTGCTCATGAGATCATTCTTGAAGAAAAACCTTCTTTTGTTCAGACCAAGTACAGTTTCAATTCAATCTATGAATGGAACATTGATGGACTATTTGAATACTAGATCTTAAACATCTTTCAACAAATGACTATGGTTGCCAATGTATACTGAACCCACAGTCAAACTTCTGACCCTACTAGTGCAGAGATTTTTGTTGCAAGATTCTCAGGACAACTTAAAGGATGGTGGGATAACATCCTCATACCTATAAACCATCAAGAAATCTTCTCTAGTATCAAATGTGATGAAAATAGTAGACCAATCCGTGATGATAACCAAAATACCATCCCCGATGCAGTAACCACTCTCATTTTTACTATTACCAAACATTTTATCGGTGATCTTTCCCATTTAAAGGATACTTTCAAATTTAAGATGCAAATATTTATATAATTTTCACTAGTACAAGGATACTTTCATAACTTATGTTATGCAGCGAAAAGATGCAAACCAACTATTTTGGAAAGAAAAATTCTTAGTTAGTCTTCCTAAACTTTTAGGAGAATGGGTGAGAAACAAACTTTATGATATTTATAACAAACAAATTCCTTATGACACCTTATCTTATGATGAATTAACTAGTTTTATTCAAAAGGAAGGTCTATAGGTTTGCAGTGACTTGCGACTTCAAAAGCAAATCAAATAGGAGAAACAATGGACCCAAAAGGAGCTTGGATCTTTCTGCGCTTAGTTTGATGACCAAGCCTACCGAAAAGAAAAAGCCAAAAAAAATTCAAACCCAAAGCCCAAAATAAATAAGCCCAAAAACACTAATACATTGTACCAAAAATTTAAACCCAAACAAAGACCTTTCAAAACTCCAATCCAACAAAACCATTAATTGGAGCAAAAACCCATCATATGTTATAACTGCAAAAAACTTGGCCATTCAGCCCAATATTGTAGACTCAATACCAAATTACAAACATTTGAGCTCATAGAAGAAGTCCAAAACCAAATCCAAGCCATTATCATTGATAGCAATTCAAAAGGATCCGAAGCATCTTCTAAAGAAGAAGGATTACAACCTGAAGAATTTAGTTCGAAAACATCTTCTAACAATGAGATTTTCATACTAACTCACGATTAGGAACAAATTCTTGACATCCTTGACAATTTAGGTAATGATCAAGCCAAAACTTTTTTCCTTAAGAGACTTCTAAAAGCACCTTCTCCATCTAAACCTAATGACTTACTCCAACAAACATAGATATCGTATGATCTTCAACACATCCTAAACCATTTTGATTAACCTCAAACCAGACCTGTTACCATAGATGACCTCAAAATAGAAATCAATTTCTTCAAATCAGAAATTTCCCAACTCAAAAAACAATAGTTTGATGACCACCAAAATTTATTATCCTTATTTGATATAGTCCATAAACAATCACCTAGTTCATCAAAAACAAAACCTAAAATATCTTCACCAAAAATCCCAACCGAATCCAACAATGAATTTCTGTTTCTTTTAATAGAAATTACAACCTAAAAATGGCTGATCAATATTAGATTAACTGTTGCTAACCAGTATTTTTTACAAACAATCACTTTAGTTGACACTAGTGCATTCAAGAAAGACTAATTTCAACCAAGTTCTTTGAAAAGACAACTGAAGGACTCAAGTCATCAAGCAACCATCGATTGGTTGTTGATTACAAACTCTTTGATGTACATGTTTGCCAACAAGGTATTTCTCTCAAAACTTCATTCATCTTGGTAAGGAATCTGAAACAAAAGGTAATCCTTGGTACTTCATTCCTTAACCTCATAAAGGCTTTTAGTGTTACCCACTAAGGCATTCATGCCAACATTCTCGGCCAATCTATTATTTTTGAATTCATCTAAAAACCACAAATTCAAAATATTAATCTCTTGAAAAATTTATCTTTTCAAAAATTAGCTGAGATAACCACCTCAAAACTAAAGTTCCCTTCAAAAAACTTCAAGACCAACTCTAAACATCAATAGCCAAACACCAAATTCAAACAATTTGCACCCAAATTGAACAATCCATTTGTTCTGATACACCAAATGCGTTCTAGCATAGATAGCAACACATTGTAACCTTACCTTATGCAAAAAACTTCAATGAAAGACAAATTCCTACCAAGCCCCGACTTATTCAAATGAATTCCAAATTGGTTAAACATTGTAAAAATGAGTTTGACAATCTTCTTGAAAAAGGAATTATTAGGCCAAGCAAATCACCATGAAACTATGCAGCATTCTACATCAATAAAAATGTTGAATTGGAACGTGGTGTCCCATGACTGGTAATAAACTACAAACCTTTGAATAATGCTCTTGAATGGATCAAGTATCTTATTCCAAATCAAAAAGATTTACTTCAAAGGCTTGTACATGCTCAAATATTTTCAAAATTTGATATGAAGTCTGGTTTTTGGCAAATTCAAATTCATGAAAATGATTGATACAAAACTGTATTTACTGTTCCATTTGGACAATTTGAATGGAATGTTATGTCATTTGGCATTAAAAATACACCATATGAATTCCAAAACATAATGAATGACATTTACATATCATGTATGCATTTCATTATTATGTATATTGATGATGTACTTGTTTTTTCTAAAAACACTTGCATCATTTATGCATTTGACTAAGAAAGTAGGATTAATAGTTTCTAGATCAAAGATGGAGCTATTTCAAAACAAAATCAGATTCCTTGGGCATTTCATTGCTCAAGGAATAATTACACCTTTTTCCAGGTCCCTTGCTTTTGCAGAAAAATTCTTGGACTAACTCACTAACAAAACCTAACTACAAAGATTCCTTGGAAGTCTCAATTATGTTGCTAACTTTTATCCAAAATTTCATCTTACTATCAAACCTTTTCATAAATGACTTTCAAAGAAGAACCCTGGAATGAGGATCTCACTTGTTTAGTCTAGAAGGTAAAAGCCCAGGTTCAAACCCTACCATGTTTATACCTAGCAAATCCATTTCTACCAAAAATTGTAGAAACAGATGCTTCAAGTATAGGATATGGTAGTATTCTCAAATAGATGAAAGATCAGAGAGAACAGTTAGTGAAATACACCTCAAAGCACTGGAATGAGTGTCAAAGGAGATATTCCACTATCAAATAGGAAATTTTAGCTATTATTTTATATATTTCAAAATTTCAAAATAATTTACTAAATCAAAAATTTCTTCTTAGAATTGATTGCCAAGCAGCCAAATATGTTTTGAAAAAAGATGTTCAAAATCTTGCTTGCAAATAAATTTTTGCCAGATGGCAAGCAATTTTAAACATTTATGATTTTGATATTGAATACATCAAAGGTTTTTTTTAACTGTCTTCCTAATTTTCTTACAAGGGAATACTTACAAGGAGAAAACCATGCCCTGAAAAAAGAAGAACACCAAAACCAAAACATGGGCTGAAGCCTGCTAACATTCTAATTTAGATTATGATTCCCAACCAATGGCCCAACTATGTAAACAAGCTACCACAGAATCCTCCAACTCATTAAACTCTTATGAACCTAGTTTTAACCAACTCAGGCCAACAACAAAGAAACCCCTAAAAGCTCTCCTCACCAAACTCAATGAAGATAAATCCACTGCAAAATTGAAATGCAGACCAACACCACCATCCTCACCAGAGAAAGATAAACATCAAAAGACATCAATCAAAGGTAAACAGGTGATAACTTTGTCACCTCCCAAACAACTGACAAGTATATTGCCATCACAAGAAGTCTCTTTAGTTCCTCCACTTCAGATTGATTTTCTAAAAATAGAGGTGGCCATTCATAAACCCCCTCAAAAGATTTTCCCACCAACTTATTTCAAAAAATCTGTTTTCCAAAACATTGAACTCATTGAAGCTGGTTATTACAATGATGACCTAAAGAAATGTGCCAAAAACATGTTTCGAGAAGAATGGTTTTACAAACCATGGGATCCTCTTAAAATCCCAAAATTTTATGAAGCCATTCTTATTGACACATACTCTGCCAAATTCTGTTATCATCCTCAAAACAATAAAATAAGGTATTCTACCCTTCAAATCATCAGGGTTCTTCACCTAACTGAGTGGCCCAATCATCCTTATTCTCGAATATCTTTCAGGTCCTCAATTTACCAAAACTCAAAATTTGCCCAATACTTTAATTATTGGGATTACAAACAAGCCTAGTTCAATGTATTTTTATAATAAGAGCTTAACTCATCAAAGGGAGACTGAAACATTATGCCTTGTTCAGAAAGAGAACCCAATCTCTAGGTTAATGATAAAATTTAGCTTGTAACTTTATTAGTTACTTGGTAAGTAGGATAAGTTTACTAGAAAATAAAAACTCTAAAAAAATAGAAACCCTACAATTTTGGATCTAAACTTCAAAATTGAAGGAATAACCTAATCCAGTAGATAAGTTTCCAGCAAATCCAAACAACTTCAAGATAAAGTAGAAAAATAAAAGCTTAAACTAGAAATTAATTAGCATGTCTCTTATACACACACCTAACAAATGAGTCCATAACATCTTTCCTCCAGAATGTTGAGTAAAGGCATTAAGTTTTTTGCCTTATGTTTTCAGCTCTAACTCTTTAATTCACACGTCATGTAATTTGAGCAAGTGAGAGGATGCTATTAGGATGCTTGATGAAATTGTTGAGATCAATATGAATATCATGCAAAATGTATTGATTCACTTAACAAAATAAGGAAAGTGAATTTTAGTTCAAATGTGTTGAACAAAACTTTAAGTTCAAACACAATGGATTCAATCTAACCTTATTGGTCAACTGTTTCTGACATTTAAAACGGGTGGATTTTGGTTTTGCTAATATTATCAGGATGTTCAAACTTGGTCATGAGCTTGATGTCTTCACTCTTAATTCCCTTCTCAATGGCATTATTGTGGATGAAAAGCCATGTGAATTGATGAGATGTTGCACAAAGGGTGCAAACTTGATTTAGTTACTTATACCAGTTTCGTCAATGGATTTAATGTGGAAGGTTAAATCTCCCAAGCAATGAGGATATTTGATTTAATGTTCAAAAAGGGCTACTGACCTAATTTAATTGTCTATAACACCCTTGTCAAAGGTTTGTGTAGATCTAGAAACTATAATGGAGCTCTTTAAGTGCTCAAAAAGTTAGAGGAAGGGGATTTTGAGCCAAATATAGTGGTATACGACACTGTCATTGATGGTCTTTTTGTTAATGCAACATGCAAGAAAATGATGATTTCGGAGGTAGAATAAGTGCTCAAAAAAAGATCGTCAAGGACATAGGGCCAAATGTTTTCACATACAATGTTTTAAAGAATGGCCTATGCTCACACAATCAAATGGATGATGTTGTTCAAAGTAATGCAGGAGAACAAATTAAATATTAATGTAGTCACATTTATCATTCTTATTGATGACTTTCTTAGACTTTGCATGTATAAAGTTGCAAGAGTTTTGTTTTCTATTCTATCTGTCAAAGGATTTTTGCCAGCATTTTTCCATATAACACTTGATTAAAGGACTTTCTAAAGGAGGACAACTTAATGATGCATACAAGTTATCTCTTCCCTGCACATGCATGGCTTGTTGCCAAATGAACACTCCTACAACATAATGATACAATGTTTTCTAAACAACAGGAGCAATTCTTCAGGAAATGGTTTCTTGGGGGCTCTCTGTAGATTCAACCACATCAAGTTTGTTGATGAATTTGGTTTCTTACAGCAAGACTGCAAGAATTTTTGTTTGAAAGCTATTAATGTTGCAATGCTCTTTAGGCTTAGTATTCCATGGAATTAGGGTTGCTACTTCTCTTGATGGTGATGACTTCAGGGAACCATTAAGGCCATTTAAAGAAAGATCCAAAATTTTTAAGTTCTCAAAACTTACTAAATCTATCTATATATATTAAAGGGAAAATAAATTGAGTAGGAGAGATGAAGTCTGTTTATCTTAATTATTTTAGTTATTCATCTTTCATGGAATTGTATAATTAATGCTTTATAATGTTTGTTGCCAAAAAGTTTTACTATTTACAAGGAAAGGCTAAGAATGCTTTTATAAATAATAGGTTCCTACAATTTGATGAGATTTGGGGAAGGAAAAAGTTTATGGGTAGCATTAAAAAAATTGCAAGAATAAGACAACTAAAGTAAGCATGGATACTTTATACAAGATATTAAATTCCTAGTAAATGTGAAGAATGCTAGTAAATTAAAGGAAAGAAAAGTTAGAGAAAAAGGAAAAAGGTTAAAGATTTAATTTGAACTAGCAATAAATTTAGTAAATTGGCAACAACTTGAAGGGAGTATGTGATAAAGGCCAAAAAAAGGCAAGGTTGTGAGTGTGTACCATGTGCAAGTGAACCTAGTTTGATCGAGTAGGTGGACCTAGTTTGGGTCATTTCTTCTTAAATTAAAAAAAAATAAAAAGTGATTTTGGGATAATTTCAATGAATTGGCACCATAACAAAGGTGGGGTCTATGAGGTTAAATGTTTTTTCTTCTCATTCTTCTTATTTCTTTGTTTTTTTTTTTGATTATGTGGTTAAGGAATTTTCTTCTTATAGGTGTTTTTTTTTCCTTCTTCTATTTTCTTTGTTGGTCAAAGTTTTCTCATGAATTAAATGAAATTTTTCAACACTTTCACTCATCAAACACCTAAAAATACCATGAAATAATGGAAACAATAACTAATAGCATTGTTAGTTGATTTCTGGAAAGATCCAAAATTTTTAAGTTTTTCAACTTTGCTAAATTTGTATATATATCTTGGGGCAATTTGAGATTGCTAGTGTATTGGCACCATAACAAAGGTGGGGTCCATGGGGCTAAATGTCTTTTCTTCTCATTCTTTTTGTTTCTTTTTTTCTAATAGTGTGGTTAAGGCATCTTCTCTTTCTTTGTGTTTTTCTTCTTCATCTTTCTCTTCTTTGTTAATCAAAGTTTTCTAATGAATTCAATGAAGTTTTTCAACACTTGCACTCATCAAACAAAAAAAAAATTCTCATGAAAAAAGGCAACCAATACTTAGTAGCATTGTTAGTTGATTCAAAGAAAGATTCAAAATTTCTAAGTTCTTTAAGTTTGCAAAATCTATTGATATATATACATGAAAAAAAAATAAATTGAGTAAAAGAGACCAATTTTAAATTTTATTTGCTGAGTTACTTTTTACATGCCTTGTTTTGGGAAGACTCCATTGAGGTTGCAATATGAAAGACAAGATTCTTCAAATATGTCATAGCAACCAATGATTTAACATTACTCTTCATGAAGTTGTTTCCATCAAGTCTCAACACCTCTAACTTTTGAAATCTCAATAAGCCATCAAAAAATCCTTCAAGATTCTTTAGAAAATTGTAACTCAAGTCCAACTATTTTAAATTTTCCAAAGAAGCTAGTTCTACCAAAAAGAAATTAAAAAAAGTCCATTACAACAACATAGTACTGTGACTCTAGGCAAAAGAAAAGAATAAAACAAATTAAATTTAAAGAATTGTAATACCTATTCTAGAAACAAACGACCCAAAATAGTTGCTACCAAGATTTAATGTTTTAAGTGATGTAAGGGTACTTATAAAGGGTAGGATGTTGCTATTAAAATTGTTGCCTTCTAGATTCAATACTATCAAATTCTTCAATAACATAAAATCTAGGATACATAGAGAATTTACTAGTTATTCTCCCAAATGCAATTATGAGTCTACCAATAAAATTCACATCACATATATAATAGTGGTGTCAAAATTCATTACACATATACAATATGTCTTGACTAAAATATCAAAAATGATAAAAAAAATTAAAGAAATCAGTCATACTTTAGATATATACAAATTACATCGTAATGATCTCATTTATGAATAAAATAATCATTTGTCTTGTAATTTATTTATTTTTTAAAAGCTTATGTAATGTACGTAAAAATCAATAAAATGTATAATAAGGTCAAATAAAAAATATATAAAAAATGATGAAAAGTACAAAATTATAAAATATTTCATGATTTATAATTCTAAAGGTTTTTTTTTAAAAAACTATCAATATTATTTATCTTTTCTAATGATAAAATGAAAAGAAAAAAAATCAAAAAGAAATTAAAGAAAGCAAAAAAAAAAAAGGAATGATGTCTTTACCTTGGACCTTTGGACGATCATTGAGATTGTTATAACTTAAATCCAATATCTCCAAGTATTCTATAGCCTTGAACTCTAGGGATATATTATAATTGTTTCACAGAGAAATGAAAACATATATGTACTAATTTTGTGCATGCATGTGTTAAAATAAAGAAGTTTTTGTATCATTATAATATGCAATAGTAACTTGGAAGAGCTACAATAGTAACTATATTTATCCTTTTTTTTAACCCTTTTATGTGATAAAAATATGTTTTATTTTTTATTTTCTTTATAATTCTCTTTTTATATTGGTTTTGTAGTGAAATAATATGACTTGATCAACAAGGTTTAGTTTGACTGGTCAAACAAAAATTAAGTTTAAAAAAAAAATTAGACTTTTTCAAATGCTTACAAAATGTAAATTTTAATTTAAAATATACTAAAAAAATTAACACATGTTTATCTTAATTTCTAATTTAATCAAAGTTTTCAATGTGTTACTCTGAAAAAAAAAAAGAAAAAAACAAATCTTAAATGTAGATTTTAGGGAAATTATGGTTATATGCTTTAGTGTGGAGACTTTATGTCTCTAGTAGTCACAATTGAATAAAATTTTTTATATGTTACAAATTGTTTCAATTTAAGAAGATGAATGCCTAAAAAAATTAAATAAATTTTTATTTTCTTAAGAAAAAATAAATGTCTAATGAAAGATGGTGCTATATATGTTTCACAGTACCTTTGATTGGAAAACATCCCTTAAAGCTATTCGATCCTAAGTTCAAAGTCCTTAAGGATGTAATTTCACTCAAGTACTAGAGGATATTGTTTTGGAAGAAGTTGTTTGAAAGATTTAGGACTTCCAACTTCTTCAAACTAGAGATCTTCTTAAAACTTGTTGGAACAATTTTCTTAATTATGCAACAAATCTCTTGAATGAATGTAGAATAATTATGTTTCTGCCACTTGCAATAACCATTAGCAACAAGTTAGTTAGGAACCCATTGTGTACATTAAAACAAGAGGTTAAGAAGGAAAAGTAAAAGAAGCATACCTTTTAATTTTTGCAGTCACTATATTCTTATTTTCGAGGCATGTATGTGTATAAACAAAACAACCAATGAAAATTAATCTAACTTCTGGTCAAACATCCAACCATAAAACCCCACAAATGCTAAGGCTTTCCTCCTCACTCAATTTTTATGTCTATATGGTTGTTATATTTATTTTTTTTTTTCATTTACATAGCTAAAATTAACTTTTACTTTATATTGTATAAAAAAAAAGTTTTATTGTTTATTTTCTTTACAATTCTTATTTTATTTTGGATTTTGTACCAAATTGGAATGATATGACTTAACAATTAATAAAGTTTAGAAAAAAAAAATCAAACCTTCTTTAAATGCTTACAAAATAAAAATTTTAATTCAAAATATATTAAAAAATTAACACATATTTATCATTCTTTCTAATTTAATCAACATATTCACTATATAACTAAAAAAAAAAATTTAAATATAGATTTTGAAAATTTTATGGTCAAAGGCATTGGTATAGAGACTTTGTCTTTGGTAGTCACATCTGAATAAAATTGTCAACCTTACTTAACATGTTACAAATTGTCTCAATTTAATAGGATGAATAACCAAAAGAATTAAATGTTTTTTTAAGAAAAAAATGTTTGATAAAAGATGGTGTTGTATATGTTTCTAAATACCTTTGACAGGAAAAGATCTGTTGAATCCATTCATGCTTAAGTTCAAAGTCCTTAGGGATGTGATTCACCTAAGTACTATAAGATATTGTTTTGGAAGTTGTTCCATGAAAGATCTAAGACTTTTAACTTCTTTAAATTGGAAATATTCTCAAAACTTGCTAGAATAATTTTTTTGTTATACTACAAATCCCTAAAATAGATGCAAGATGATTATGTTTTTGCTACTTACAGTGACCACTTGCAAAAAGTTGGCTTGGAACCCACTATGTACATGAAAACAAGAGGCAAAGAAGGAAAAGTAAAAGAAGCATAGCTTCTAATTTTTGCATTCACTATATTCTAATTTTTGAGGCACATAACTATATACAGAATAATTGATGAAAATTAATCCAACTTCTAGTTAGGCACCCAATTGTAAAACCCCATAAATGCTAAGGATTTTCTCCTCACTCAATTTTTATGTCCATCTAGTTGTTATATTTATTTATTATTTTTTTTAGTATAACCAAATCTAACTTTTACTTTATATCATATTGGAGAAATTATAGTTTATTTTTTTTTATTTTCTTTATAATTTTTTTATGTTATTTTTGTAGTGTAATGATATGACTTAACTATCAATAAGGTTTTGTTTGATTAGTCAAAGAGAAATTAATTTAAAAAAAAAGACTTTTTTCAAATGCTTACAAAATGCAAGTAATTCAAAATATACTAAAAAGCAATTGGCATATGTTTATATTACTTTTTAATTTAATCAAAATCTTAAATGTATTACTCAAAAGGAAAAAGGAAAAAGAAAAAAAGATTATAAATCTTAAATGTAGATTTTAAGGAAATTATGGTCATAAGCATTAGTGTGGAGACATTATGTCTTGGTAGTCACATTTGAATAAAATTCTCCACTTTAAGTCTTCTTGACATGTTACAAATTGTATCAAGTTCTCTCTCTATTTTTTTTCTCTTTTCTTTTTTTTTTAAAGTTGAATCGAATTTCAATAATGCACAACTTTCATTAAATGTTCCTAAAGTTTCAACTTATATGTTAGATCTTTTATTTTTATTTATTATCCTTTTATCAAACTTAGTCTATGTGACAAAATAAATTTCTTGTATCTTATAAATTTCATTTTACTCACTTCTTACATGATTTGACTAAAATTGATGTAAACAAAAATTTACAATCATATTTATTCATATCCAAACTTAATTTTTCAACATCAATAGAAGGGGATTTGTGAGTTATATGTATAAGAGGGTGTTTCGTTTAATTTTTTGGATCACTACTTAAGAATGTTTTTGGCTAATAAACATTACAATTTGAAATTTAAAAGGATAAATAACTAAAATAATTAAATGAATTTAAAAAAAAAAAGTTGGATGAAAGATGATGTTGTATATGTTTTTAAGTACCTTTAATTGGAAAAGATCCTCCGAAATAGTTGAAGTTTAGGTTTAAAGTCCTCATAGATGTAATTTCACCTAGGGCATGTAAAATATTGTTTTGGAAGTTATTTATTGAAAGATCTAAGACTTTTAACTTCTTCAAAATGGAAATCTTCTCAAAACTTACAGGAATTATTTTCTTAATTATGATACAAATCCCAAATAAATGCATAATGATTATATTTCTGCTACTTACAATGACCTTATCATTCATACATTTACAAGACAAGTAAATCTTAGAAACAATTGAACCAATATATAATCATCACTTTCCTAACTAAGACTTTAAAATAATTTTTACCTCAAAAATCTTTAGTGTAACAGAAGCTAGCTCAACTATGTCTACAAATTTGTGTGGGTTTGGAATTGCTATGCACATGAAAACATGAGGCAAAAAAGGAAAAATAGAAAAGCCTAACATGTACCATGATTCTAGTAACAATCACTAAACCAATTCTCATGTAAGTCTAGATTATGCAACTCCTCAAAAGGAAGAAACAAGAACACATTTAGAAACCAAATTATTTCATAATCGTGATAATAGTAATATGGTTTAAGGATAATGTTACTAAGAAAGAGCTCAATCACTTGACCTATGGTGCTATTACACTTGACTCATTCCTAGCTACAATAGTCAGATGCTAGATTATTAGTCTAGGAAGGAAGCATAAGCTCTGTCCTCACTTCATTTGACTCAAAGTAATCCTTGATACTTAATAAACCCAACCTTTCTTCCTCTAGGCAACTCTTATAACCACTTATGCATATTAGATTGATTAAAACCCATAAAACACATTTCTTGGAAAAACAAAACTCCATTTTCATGCAAATTAACAAGCACAAAAAGAACTAAAAAGTTTTCTTAATTTTTGCACATCCCATTGTAATTGTTGAGGTACCTTATATATAGAACAACACATGAAAATGAGTCAATTTTGTAATGCCAAACTCAACTCAATATGTTGTGTTATAAAAGGGTACACCAAATGAGAAACATCACTTTCACAATATGCCAACTAAAAGGAGTCAATTTTGTAATATTATCTCAATCCCCAAAGTTTCTTTGTTTTAGTTATATGTCTTTTTTTTTTAATTCCTATTTCTCATACTTTCACAATATGAAAGGTATAGCAAATGAGAAGCACTTGTTGTGTAATGAAAGGTGGACTAAATGGGAAGCACATGTTGTGTAATGAACCAAATGGGAAGCACACATTGTGTAATGAAAGACCAAATGGGAAGCACTTGTTGTGCAATGAAAGGTGAACCAAATGGGAAGCACATGTCGTGTAATGAAAGGTAGACCAAATGAGAAGCACTTGTTGTGTAATGA
This sequence comes from Rhizophora mangle, assembly GCA_037832345.1. Lineage (NCBI taxonomy): Eukaryota > Viridiplantae > Streptophyta > Magnoliopsida > Malpighiales > Rhizophoraceae > Rhizophora > Rhizophora mangle. Next base: position 409,551 of record JBAPLJ010001673.1, on the reverse strand, counting down.
AAGGTGGACCAAATGGGAAGCATATGTCGTGTAATAAAAGGTAGACCAAATGAGAAGCATCACTTTCACAATATGACAACAAAAATAATGGTTACATTAGTGTAATTGGTAGAAAAAATAAGAATCAGATGAGAAGAAAAATTTTTGTATCTGATTTATTAACATTTGATTACTATCCTTAACGCATCTTGCTAAACATGTCATGAGTCTTAATTAATCAAAAAGGAGTCAACATTGTTATGACAGAGTCAATTGCACATGCTATGCAATAAAAGTCTTTGTATATGACCTAGAAGAGAAGAAAAAGTTTTTGTATTCAACTTGGTAGCATTCCTAAAGAAGAAAAGTGAAGACATAAATTATATATATGTTATGAGATGTTCTAACACAACAATCAACTACATTTAATTTGATAAATTATGTCTCCTTTAAATACTTATAAAATTTGAATTTTAGTTATAAATGTACCCAAAAAAAAATACATATTTATTTTGCTCTCAAAGTCTCAAAGGTATATTTTAAAGAAATTATTGTCATAGGCATTAGTTTAAGGTAAGTTTAAGACATCATAAAATATAAACTAATTAGTTTGATCTCACTATATAGTAGGCTAGTCTAATTCCATCATTAATGATATGTGAAATAAAATTTTAATGAAATATATCTAATATTTTCTTGAATTTAAAGTAAATGTAATGATTTCTTTAACTAATAATTTGTTTATTTTTTTTTCTCTTTTTTGACTCTCTTTTTGTATTTGACTTAACTATTTAATCAAGCCAAATCATGAAAACTATAAATATAAAGGAGGCTTTAATGTTAATGTAATGGGCATATTTTGTAAAGTTGGAATAGTTTTTTGACAATTAAAATTTTAAAAATTGATTGTAAAAATGAGTTATAAAAAAAACATAACTTCTAATTGATATCAATGTTTCATTAATGCAACTATGTCCCACTAATCCACTAATTTTCCTATTTTGTGTTCAAAGAAGATGACCTTGACCTACCATTACTATAATTAAATGATTATTTTTTATGATGGATGCTTAAGTCTATTGTTTATAAATGTCACACCATTAAGATATTTTCATCTTGTATTTGTTATATTTATTTACTTATTTTTATAGAGATATCATATACATAATTTTTAATTATATAAATTTATTTTTCTTTCTTATTTCAACTAAATTTCATTTATTTTTTTTTTTTTAATTTTTACCTACATTTAACATAAATTTAACTTAATTCACTTAAAAATTGAGTAGCCAAGATTTTAAAAGTAGGCAATTAAGGAGTAATTTCTTATGTGACTTCACTTGCAAAGACTCCTTTTTTAATAGTGATACATACAAAATAGACAAGTTCAATGCTCGCTCAACTTTCTAAAGTCTATTGGTATATCCTTTGTCATGTAGTTAAAGACAAATCCAATGTAAACATTTATGCTGGATCTTGTTTTTGACACCAACTCAACTTGCATTGGATTCTTTTATCAAAATATAAATATTTAAGGTACAAAGACATTTTTTTTACAATACTATATAGTGTGAATAGTTAGTATAATGTCATGAGGCATTCCAAAAAGGATCAATTAAAAGATACAACCACATAATTTAACAGCATAACTGGACAACATTTAACTCCTTAAGCCATACAATATGTATAAGATAAGGATCTAGTCTCCCTTTAATAATTGCCTTGTTAGAGAGAGAATAGAACCAACCATTCCTCCATTTCAACTGCAAGATTTTAGTGAGAAAGACGGAATTAGAATTTTTATTTTTCATCCAACTATACAAAAGGAAAGGACTCCTTTTGCACTTAACTCTTTGTATTCCAATGGTAACTAGACTCCAGGCTCAAGTCTCCTAGGACAATGGCAAAGAAATGGGTACTAAGGGAGGAGACAAGGCTCCCAACATCAAAATTTAAAGAAACAATCTTCTTCAAATATTTGAGTAAAGTATAATGACCAAAATAATGATCTAACAATTAGATGAATACTCACTAATTATGTATTATATTCAACTACAGTATATGATTCATGTATTTAAATTTAAAAAATAAAACTCAATTTATGAGACTTTAATGTTATGCGATATGCGATAAGATAAGATGTATGGTTGACGTATTATAATTTGCTAAACTAATTAATACCTTAAATTTCTTTATATATTTTGTTTTGCACAAAAGTTCTCATTTCATAAGAGATAGATGGAACCACTATTAGAAGAATATTGTTGATAACTGCATCAATTTATTGATTCCTATAAAAAGAAATAAGTGGTAAGATAGATAGCCACAAACAAACATTCATCCCCAATATGCAGAAACAATAAATACTACAGCTAAAACACTTTACCTATTTAATGACTGTTGGGAAGTGGGCAACAGCCCGGGAGTAAGCACATAATCTTTCTTCTATAGCAGCATCAAATGTAACCCCCTTTTCTGCAACTGCTGCAGAAGCAAGTTCTGCAATAAGTCTGGACACCTAAAACCATAAATAGTGCCATAACTAACTCATTTCATGATACAACTGTAACTTATAATCACGGACTTGATGTTAGTGATGTTGATGCAGGAAAGCTAGGAGGGGAGAATTTAAATTTGTATCACTCAATATATATTGGATAAATTATGAAGAGCAATAAAGATTGAAAAAACTTGTTAGTATCTCACTAATAGAATTAAAGAACTGCCAGCATCATACTCAGAACTTCTAGAATCAATCTTACTCCAAGGACAAGACAAGAGAGCCTTACACTTTTAAGGTGAAAATTACCGACAGGCAAAAAAAAACCCCAAATTAACCTCTGAAAATATCGTATAAACCCTATATGCAGAATCTATCAAAACTAATAATCATTATAGAATTTGGACACCCTTGATTAATTAGGAATAGAAAATTTGCCTAATAGGAAATCTAATCAAAAAAGATTGGCAAAGCTACTCCAATTACTAGGTTGACTTTTGAAACAAAACTATGAAAGCAAGGCTTCAGCAAGAAGTGAATGGTAGTGCTACAATAGTAACAAAAACAATCTTTATTAAGAACCCATTCTACCCAAAAACTTTAAGTTGTTAAGTGAGACCCAAGGTATGGATTATATGTTATACTCCGACACACCCCCTCATGCAAAATGTGAGCGAGCGTGATTCAAACTCATGATTACTTGATCATGAAGACTCTAATACCATGTCAAGAAATCATTCCACCCCAAAGTTTAAATTGTTAGGTAAGTCTCAAGATATAGGTCATTTATTATACTCCAAATCTTCAACAACATTGTCAAAATATAATTTGTAATTTTGGTCAAAGTTAAGGAATCAAACAAAAAGAAAATTCTAGAAAATTATATTAAGGAAGAGAAATTAGGAAATCTTTCATGTTTAAGGAACCACCATGCAACCTAAGCAATAGTTATAAATTTATTCCTAAGAGACTAAGAAATTATACTTATGAAGGAAGTCAAAAAAAATACAACTCATGAAGATGACAAAGAAAACAATATGTAAACATGGACTTCATAACCTTAGAAAAAGAAGAAATAGGCCTAAAAAACAAGAAATCCAATAATTATTTGCAAGAGAAGCAACCCCACATATCCACACAATTACTTTCACTCTGTTTTGCCCTTTTTTTTTTTTTTTTGAAGGTTTCTGAAAGTTGCCACCTAATAATTTATCCAATCATGCATTTGACACCAGTGGTCTCAAAGTTACATCCAAAGGGCACACTGTCAAAAACCAAAAGCTTTTACGTGAAAATAGTTAACATCAATTTTTGGACACAAAAAATTGTATGACATTGTTTCAACACTAGCAAGCCCAAAAAGTTTTGTGGATTGACCCCTTAATTCCTAAAGTCTCAATTTAGTCCTTTCCTCACGAATTTGACTCATCTATAAAAAATTATGCACTCTTGTCCTAGTAAAATCATGGCCTCAGATAATCCTATTACCATCTTCATATAAACTCAAAGTCAAGTTTTAATATTTGATGGAGAATTCTATGAATATTGAAGCTTGCGAAAGAAGATAATCTTTATCTCACAAATTTTGTTGTAGTCGCTAATTATTATTAATAACTACCAATAGAAGAGAGTTTTATAAGGAGGCCCAATAGGAGATGAAAGACTATTAGTAAAATGTCAAGAGAGATGCAAATACAATGAGGATCATCCAACAAGCTGTGCGTAAAATTATTTTTCCTAGAATGTTTAGTGTCAAAAGCCAAAAATGCATGAGAAATATCACAAAATGAATTCAAAGGCTCAAAACTTCAAAATATGCGAAGACAATTTGATAAGCTTTTTATGAAAGAGAGTGAAAGCATTCAAGGTTTCTGTTTAAGAATTGCTAAAATAGTCAACCAAATCAAGAGCAGTATTGACAATATTGATTAAAAGAAGGTTGTAAAACAAATTCCACCAAGTTTAATTTCAAATTTGAGCATATCATTGCAGTTATTGAAAAGACACAAGATTTGTTGAAAATTATCCTGCACAAGTTAATGGCACAAGCGAAGAATAGGAAAATTTTTTAGTCAATTACTGGAGCAAACATTTCAATCCAAAATCAAAATTAAATGATAAACAACTTTCAACAATGGAGAGAGAGAGGCACATATCAAAATCATAATCAACAAGGACAAGAAGATCACTGTAGAGGAAAGAGAAAAATTCAATGCTAACAAATGCAGTCTTTCATTTCCATAGACTTCATGAAGAGCATTGATATACATAGATTTACCAACTCAAACTCTTTCAATTAGCAGCAAAAGGTACGTTCATTTGGTTGTTGATGATTATACTAGGACAGAGTGGATATATTTTTTTGGAGCAACAATCAGAAGCCTTCATTCAAATTCCTTCAATTCAAAGCAAAATTAAAGAAAGAAAGTGAGCAAAAAATAAAGCACTTAAAATGAATCAAGATGGAGAATTCTTTTATAGACCATTCCTATGGCATTGCAAAGACAAAGGAATCAAAAGAAAACTGGCCGTGAAAGGGATCTAGTGTCTACTGTACATACAAAGCACATCAAACTAAGCCATCATTTCACATGGTCAATAAAGGAGAAGTAATGGAGTTCATCAACACAAATGATCAACCAATAGATATTCTTACCAAAGGAGTTATAATTACCAAAGGAGTTATAAGAGAAAAGCTCAAGAAAAAATTCAAAATTACAAATTAAGAGGAAGTGTTAAAAGATAATTTGTAATTTTGGTCAAAGTTAAAGATTGAAGCAACATGAAAATTACAAAATATCTTCAATGTAAATGGAAAACAATTTGAGAAACCATTCATGTTAAGGAACCTTAAAGCAAGCTCAACAGTAGTTATGTAACCGTAATTTAGAGAGTTCCAAAAATTGCATCAACAAAGTAATGTAAAGTCAAAGAAATTCAATTCTTGAAGTCCATAATGAAAAATCCGTGTCATCAATGTGAAATAAGCCCCAAACAAGTGGATTGGTAGATAGACTAAATTGAAGAACCAAAAAAACTAATCCACTCCAACTCAACCCATCAAAGTACTATGAAGTAGTCCATCCAAGAATTAGCCCTTAAAATTGACATGGAACTATGCAAAATTAATGTAAGAACTAAAGTTCAAGTGTGTTATATTCCATTTCAGAGGCAACTCTACCTCTAAGCAGAATTCCTTCTTCATAACACCAATAGTTGCCGCAAGATGGTGAGCTCCAACAAGCATAAATGCTGAGATTCTAATCAACTTTTCCAACATTTGCTTTAGGAAAGCTTCCTTGGCAAGAACCTGATAACATGAATAAAATTATAGATTTCCTTTACACCATTCATAACTGTTAGAATCTTGAGTGTGGTATACTTGCAAATGTACTTACTTCAAGCTTTTAGGTCATATGGGCAAGCTAGATCCTCCACAGCATCCCCACACATCAAAGAGGTAAGACATCTTCCAAATTTCTTATAGAATTATTCCAAAATTGTAGCTCGTAATGCTTCTAAAGACATAGTATAAAGCCCACACTGACTAACATGTAGCCCAACATAATGAAAATTCTTTGATGAATATCTAATGCCTACGTGATCACTATCAAACTGAAAGCTTAAGGTACAAAATAAAGTTGCAAGAAAGAAAGCATGTCAGCTTGAAGAATGCCTAAAACTAGCTTCAAGGACAAAAGAGCAAATGAGAGGTTTAGTTTACCTTGCAAGAAAGCCCTCCAGCATGTAATCTTGCAGCTACTGCAGATGCCCATTTTCCATATGCAACGGTCAACCCTTCCGTAGTGGTATCTGTCTTACCATCAACAGGAGGTTCACGAAGATTTGAAATAGAAAAATATGCTAGCACTTGGTCAGCATCACCAAGACCTTTACTTTGCAACCATGGTTCCAGCATATCGTTCTAGGAAAAAGGAAAAATCTGCTAGATTGTCAACATCTACTTATCAAAGCCCAAAAGTGTATTGCACATCCATCTAAACAAAGAAGGCAAAATCATTTCCATTGCAAATTCAGCAATTCAAAAGAAAATTATTTCAAATGGCAGGTTGTGAGTGGCACTACATTTGTAATCAATCACAATCACTGCACCTAATACAAAAGCAAATACTTGCAAAGGCCCACACAATGCAGCAACCATAGCAATCTTTGAACCTCAATTTATAGTATTCTTCATATTCTTCAGCTTAGTCAATATGTAGTAGATTATTTTTCTTCTTCATTATAATGGTAGCGAAACATTTACAACTTGTAAGCAACAAACTTCATAACAATTAAACATGTTCTTTAGTAGAGTTTCTCCCACTCATCTCATCTATTGCACTTGATGATTGGCAACTTTTTGTGCTACTAGCTTAGTTGTAAGTTGATTTCAATAATTTCATCATGGAAGAATTTGTGATCTTTACATCCTTATGATCTAGAGTTTGGTCTATCTTGTCTTCAGGTATGTTCTCTTGTGAGGAATATTCATTATTCTTCAACTTCTTAATGAGTGTAGCTGAAGAAGAAAACACCGACACACTTCTTAAGAGTTCCTTTGTATCTCAGGGGCCTTGTTTGAGATGGATGTAGTAGAACAAGGATGACAATAAACAGAACATGGGACAAGAACGGTGGAAAGTATACAATGTGCACCCACCCTAGTTTCATGATCGTCAAAGAACATAGCCAAAAAGCATTTGATGAAATAATGCCTCAAGAAATGCCTACAAAAGGAAACAAGAAAAAAAAAATGATTAGGCAACTAGAAGCTACAATGATGAAACATAGCACAACAATATTAATAATTAGCATATTAGAAAATAGTCAATGGCACACTCCTACCTTGTGTTGATAGGACAAATTAGGGATAGATGCCACAATTTTAGCAGTACAATAAATAGTAGCAATCAACGTTCTGGCCATAACGGTAATATTTGGCATGTTCCCCAACATCACAGCCATGGTATCAAGCATAGGACCTATGTCTCCAACCTACAAATTGGATACCTTTTGGCTTTAGATGTGCTATAGAGAAAGTTATTTATTTGACATTATTTTGCTACAACAAAAATTATACCTTACAATATTACTAATCCATGTGTAAAATTTGTGGCAGTTATTGATACCAAAAAAAAAAAAAGAATGGTATAGTCCTAGCTTTAGCACCCATTAGGAACAAAAATGTAATGCACTTCGGATAATAACTGCACAAGGCACTCATCAACTACTATGTAAATTTTGCAATTCCTTCAACTCCAAGATTTGAGTCATCAAGAGAGCAATGTATACTTTTATGCAAATGTCTTATAATATCACTTAGTGCACCAATTATGGTGAAAGATGATCGAACCTTAGCTTGTTGAGCAGGATAAGTAGTGACATGATGTCCAGTTGCATTTTGGGGGGCTTCTTGAGAACATTCTAGTGATCAAGGTGCTTAATCAAAATGGTCAATATAAACTGTGTATTATGTTCTACAAATCAATTGAATCAAGCAAAAAGTTCCTAACAACTTTAATACGAACAAAAGCTGATTAAACTCCTAAAGGCAACAATTTAAAAGTAATGTACAAGTTAAATACCAGATTTCTCTGTTAATGACTGCATATCCAGTAAGACAGAGAGTGCAAGACCATGTTTAAGGGGGACCACATATCATTATAACCAAAATAGTGGAACAAAGATTCAACAACACATTGCATTTTGTGGCATCCTTGGCTAGATGGGCCATGTTATGCAAGCAAACCTTTAACCAAAATGATGGATTCTTCGAATCCTTTTTGTATATTTAAAAAGGAAAAATAGAACAAAACAAACAAAATAATGATGGCTAGATATTACTGTTGACATGATCCTTAGCAAAAAGCTAACCAATCCAAACAAACATTAAACAGTGAAAGAGAAATTTCAGAGACATATTAAGTTCCCTTTTCATTAACAATCTCCCTCCAAGAAGGAACCCTTAACATGACTTATGGTAAAGGAGAATCCTTTTTGGCACTTGAAACCTAGAAATTTTCGTTATCTTGGAAAGAGCTACTTTAATTTTTCTTATGATCTCCATAATTTTCCAAGATAGCCAAAGCAACCTAATATTTGGAGAGGCAATGCAAATTGTTAGGTGAAACATGACACATGAAGGAGGGCAGGGAACAGTTATTTCAAGGGAAATGTATTAGTTTGACAATCTGGAAAAGTCAGAACATTTGAGAAAATCTCAAAGGATGCACGGAGATTATAAAGATATGACAATGGCTAATGTATGCTAGTAAACTCTCATGCTGGGAATAAATGGTTAGCACATAAATTTTTTTCTACTGACTACTTCATTGGATGCAGTTTCTCAGACAGTCTATCTTCTAATCAGAGAATATGAGTGAATGATGCATGGTCAACACGTAATAGAAAACATTGACAAACTCATAAATCTTCAGGCCTAGAAAATAATCCAAAAAAGCACAACACATGTTGAAATGCTGTGAATGTCAACTAAAATTCTTTATGCTTAACTTACTTCATCCAAGTCAGCTGACATGGGGAAGCAATTTGCCCATGAACCAGACTTGCATGAAAACTACTTAGCAAAGCACAGAATGACACAAACAATTATATAATTAAGCAGGAGAAATAAGAACCAAAAAGAGGAGAATTTGGACAAACAGCCATTGCTGGAACCAAAACCACTACGATGAATTACTATTAACGAGAGGGCTTGAAGCCCAATAGAGTGCAAATGTTGTACCCTTTCTTCCTCCCCCATTTCTTGAACCAATGACAAGGTTTTGGAACCCAATTCATCTGTTCTAGTTCAATTTTTCATGTTTTTGTTGATGACCTAGGGTTTGGGAATTAGGGATTTGAAATAGGGATTGAGAAGTGGGGATTGAAAGTAAGGTTTTTGTAGAAATAAAAGAGAAAGGATTGATCGCTTCAGTGAGATTGACTTCTAATAAGCTAAATACTCTAATAATATTATTGCTTCATTGAATTTAAAAGTTGTAGGGTATTACAATTATATAGGCTTGACGTATTACTATTACGGACATAATCTCGCTTACTAATTCAGAAATAATAAAAGACAATTATTAAGTAATAAAGGAGAATTATAACATGCATAAATAATGGGATCACATCATTCCCCTACCCTTCAAAAATAGCCTTGTCCTTAAGGCTGACTAGCAATAAAGTTTAGGAATCACTTTGCAAAAGAATGATAGAACTCCCAAGTAACATCCTCAACGAGGAGGTTAGTCCACTAAACTAGGATTTAGACAACAGCTCAATTTCCATGTTTGACAATATGTTACTCTAGGATGGCTTGTAGTTGAAGGTTAAAGTCTCCTGTGCAAGTAATGTCAGGCAGTTGGCTTTGTATCACCACTTCATCTCCTACCTTCTTTTTCAAGCAAGAGACATAGAAGACGAGATGTATTTTTGATCTTGCTGGTAAGTTAAGATAGTAGGCAACATGACCAATACACTCTAGAATTTGATATGACCCAAAGAAATGAGGAGATAATTTCATTGAGGAGCGGACGATGACAAATAACTGCCAATATGGTTGGAGTCTAAGATAGACCCAATCTCTCACTAAAAACTCTCGCTCCGTATGATGCATATCCTTGTGTTGCTTCATATGGGCTTGGACTGCAATAAGGTTATCTTTTAGGAGTTAGAGCAACTTGTCTCTGTCTTGTAAGTCCTTATCGACTTGATCCACATGAGATGATCCAACTGTATACCTTGTTAGAGTAGGTGGAACTCGCCCATAAACTGCTTGAAATGAGGACATCTTGGTAGAGGAATGATAAGTGGTATTATACCACCATTTGACCTAAGGAAGCCATCTTACCCAATCCTTTGGTTTGTCACTTGCAAAGCAACAACAGTAGTTTTCCAAGCATCGGTTGACTACCTCAATTTGTCTATCTGCCTACGGGTGATAGGTAGTGCTCATATTTAGCTATTTCCCTTGCAAATGGAATAGTTCCTTCCAAAAATTATTGGTAAAGACCTTATATCGATCACTGACAATCGATTTAGGAACACTGTGGAGCCTTACAATATTGTCAGCAAAAACTCAAGCAATACTAGCAATAATATAAGGATGACTAACTGCACAAAAATGAGCATACGTCGTTAAGCGATCCATAATAACAAAAGTAGTGGATTTTACTTGGGACAGTAGGAGTCCCTTAATAAAATTCATAGAGATGTCTGTCCAAGCTTCTTTTGGAATAGGTAAAGGTTGAAGAAGTCCTAGAGATGCCACAGATTCACTCTTATGATGTTAGCATACATCACATTCAGCTACAAACCTTTTGATTTCCTTCTTTATACCTTTCCAATAAAACTCCTCACTAATATGCTTGTAGGTACGAAGAAATCCTGAGTCGCTAGCAGTCAGGGATGCATGATATTCTTGCATGATTATGTCTTTGTAGTTAAAATGAGGAACAAGTGTCAATCTCCCTTTATAGCATAAATCTTTAGAATCCCAAGTGTAATGAACAATAGAATTAGGATCTGTTTATAACTTCTCAATGATCTCTTAAGTTTCATGATCATCCCACCACTCCCTTTTAATTTGCACAATTGTAGTGCAGGTAGGGATAGAGAGTGACACCAATTCAACCTGCTCTGGAATACGAGATAACACGTCGGCTACCAAATTCTTGCTCCCCTTTTTATAAATGATCTTGTAATCATAGCCCATCAATTTAGAAATCCATTTTTATTATTCCATAGAAGAGATCCACTGCTCCAATAAGTATTTCAGACTTTTATGATCAGTTTAAATTTGAAAATGCCTCCCAATGAGATACGAATGCCATTTTGAGACTGCATGAACAATATCTAACATCTCCTTATCACAGATAGGCATGTTAAGATGTTTTAGTGATAATGCCTTTCTGATAAAGGTAATAAGGTGACCTTCTTGCATTAATATTGCACCAATTCCAATTCTAGAAGCATCAGATTCAATAATAAATACCTTACTAAAGTTTGGTAAGGCAAGAACTGAGGTGGTGGTCATGGCCCGCTTGAGTCGATCAAATGCCTCCTCTACCTTGTTGTTCCAATTAAATGAATCTTTCTTCAAGAGAGTCATTAGTTCAACACTGATCTTTCCATAGTCATGAACAAACTTGCGATAATAACTAGTCAATCCCAAGTAGCCTCGTAGTGCCTTGATCGTTTTTGAAATTGGCCAATCCAGCATCGCTTGAATTTTGGAAGGGTCAGTTATCACACCTTCCTTGGAGATAACATGGCCAAGATACCCCACTATTTGGCTAACAAAGCTACATTTTGACTTCTTAACAAATAGAAAGTTCTCATGCAGGATAGTGAACATAGTCTACAAATGTGACAAATGTGCTTCAATGGAAGAACTATACATCAAAATATCATTAAAAAACATCAGGAAAAACTTATGTAAATATGACCGAAAGATATCATTTATTAAACTCTAAAATGCTGAAGGTGCATTAGTAAACCCAAAGGGCATAACTAGGAACTTACAATGGTCATCATGTGTCTTGAAAGCTATTTTCTGAATATCCTCCTCATGGACCCAAATTTGATGATATCTCGACCTTAAATCAAGTTTAGTGAATAGTTGAGTGCCTCCCAATTCATTTAACAGCTCATCGACCATAGGGATAAGATATTTATCCTTCACAGTGATGTGGTTGAGTGCTCGATAGTCCACACACATCCTTCAAAAACTGTCCTTCTTTTTTACTCAAAGGATAGGAGATGAATATGAGCTAACACTCGATTTAATGATGCTAGCTTCCAACATCTCCTTAACAATTTTCTCAATTTCTCCTTTTTGGAAATGTGGATATCAGTAGGGTCAAACATTAATAGGTGTATTCCCAGATAAAAACGGACTACGATGGTCATGTGTCCTTTACGGGGGTAGACCTATGGGCTCAGTAAACAAATTAAAGAATTTAGTCAATAGTGCCATAACCTCCTTCCCTTGTATAAACCATGATTTGGCCACTTTTGCACCTGACAATTGCACCAGGAACCTTTGTCTTGACTTTTGTAGGACTTTCTCTATTTGATGACTACTAACAATGGTAATTTTACCCCTACGTCTTCTTGTAATTCCACTGGATGTCCATTTAATAGAAACTTCATTTTTAACCTAGAGAAATTCCAAGTAATATCTCCTAAGGTCCACAACCAATCAATGCCAAGGATAATTTCATAATCTTCTAAGGGTAGTAAGAAGAGATCAACATAAATGATCTGACCTTGTAACAAGAGTTTTACCTTTGTGCACTTCCCTTGACATGTCAAATTTCTCCCATCTACAACTTTCATAGCAAACTTGTCGCAATCCTCAATTGAAAAAGCAAGCCTTTTGACAATCTTTTCATCTATAAAGTTATTGGTACTACCTGAGTCCACTAGCACCATTATTAGCCATCCCTTGAGGAATCCATCAATATTTATAGTTTTCGAGTTTGAATACCCAGCTAAAGCATGCACTGCAGGCTCATCTACGTAATCAACAAAGGTGTCATCACCATCTGGGCCTGTATGGTCATCACTTATTTCTTTAGTCTCTTCAACTGGCTCAATCATTAAAAGCTTCCTTTGCTTACAACAGTGCTCCTTATGCCACTTCTCATCACAGTGCCAACATAACCTTTTTGCCATCCACTCTTTTAATTACTCTTGAGTCAAATATCTAGCATTAGGAGGACGAATAAAAGAGGGTGAGTTAGTGTTACCCTCGATAGGTTTTCTGGTTACTTTAGTATTTGGTCAACAATTTTTAACACCTAGCTTCTCCTCCTACAAGCGAGCAAAGGAGATAGCTGCTACCATTATTTATGGCTAGTGAGCTTTGACTTCCCATTGGATGTCAGAAGTAAGCCCTTTAATGAATATTCCCACTAATTGCCTTTCAGACCAATCTTTAGCTCGATTAGCAAGTCGCTCGAATCAACTCTGATATTCGAGGACAGTGGATGTTTAACAAATTTTTGCAAGCTCTCCATCAATGTTGTGATATTCCAAGGGCCCAAAGCGCACAAGAAGGCCTTTAGTGAATTCAACCCATGTTGGAATTCTACCACATGTTTCGACCCAATCATACCATTGTATTACATCACCTTCTAATTGAATAGAAGCAATTTCAACTTTAGAGAGTTCTAATGTACGATGGAAGCAAAAATATTTTTCAGTCTGGGAAATCCAACCTGTAGGATCACTCTTGTCCTAGTGAGGAAAATCTACCCTTGTATGGGGTTGGGTATAGTCACGATTGGTGCCTCCACAAGACTCTATTGGTTCTTTTTGTTTGCTAGCAGATCTGGAAGTATTGTCTCCTGATTCCCTTTGTGCGATAGGAAGTACCATTTGTTCAAGTCTTTTGAAAGACTCTTGCATAAGAGATAATGATTCTTTAACTCGAGATAATTTGACATCAGAATCAGAAGAGTTGTGTGAAGACATACTGTAAGATTGCAAATTAATGATACCTAAATTTTTCTTTTGCTGTTGGGTAAGGGGAAAAAATAATTTTTCTTTTTTCTTTTTAGAGAAAGGAGTAGAAGCGAAATCCCTCAGAACATCACTTTGATACCAAATGTTGAGAACCTAGGGTTTGGGAATTAGGGATTTGAAATAGGGATTGGGAAGTGGGGATTGAAAGTAAGGTTTTGTAGAAATAAAAGAGATAGGATGGATTGCTTCAAGGGGATCAGCCTCAAATGATCACTTCGAAGGGATCGACCTCCAATAAGCTAAATGCTCTGATAATATTATTACATCGTTGAATTTAAAAGTTGTAGGGTATTACAATTATATAGCCTTGACATACTACTATTACAGACATAATCTCACTTACTAATTCAGAAATAATAAAAGACAATTATTAAGTAATAAAGGAGAATTATAGCATGCATAAATCATGGAATTGCATTAGTTTTTCAGTAATGAATGATGATTCAATTATTAGTAAAGTTCATATCTTCCACCTTAATTACACAAAACAAATCCAAAATTATTGGGAATACGCACCCTTCCATCTGGATGTGGGAGTGAATTCAAGAACAACATCAAGATCATCATTGGTGGTACAAACCAAAATAGGCCCTTCAAAATTAAGGGGCACGGAGTCCCTTCTCTTCACCAACAAATCTTGGCCGCTACCCATTTCTTGCAACGCCCTTCCCACTTATTCACTAGCCAACAATCACTGCCAAAACAATCGTGGCAGCCATTGGAGTAATTGTGGCACTAGGGGCTACTGTGGCTATTACAAAAAGTCATGTGTTTTTGGGTTGTTGAAATGGATTTGGAGCCAAAGAAGGTGAGTTTTGAAGTGGGTTCATGGAGAGAGAGGAGACAAAAGAGAGAAAGTGATTAGTGTCATGATGCAATCTATATAATTTATATAAATTATAATTATTTTTTATTATTTAATAATTATTTTCATTTTTTTATTAATAAATAAAATTATATTTATAATAATAATTTATCAAATTTATATATTTATAATATCTTATAACTTTTAAAATTAAATAATCAATAATATTATTAAAACATAGAGGTCAATCCTCTTTAAGCGATTATTGAATAGATCAATTCTATCCTTTTTATTTCCATAGAATTCTTATTTCAATTCCCTAAATCTCAATCTCTACTTTTAATCCGTAATCTCCAAAGCCTAAGTTCTCATGATCTGGTATTAGAGTGATTTTCTTAGAGATCTTACTTTTGTTTCATCCTTCACTACAGAAGAAAGGTTTATGCCCCTTACCCACCAATAAATGAGAGACCTAGGTATCACTGATTTACATTCTTACACTATGTCTTTGCATAACTCATAGGATTCTAAATCTAGATTATCCAGAGTTGAACAATCATTGTCTCTCATGCAAGAATCTTTCAAGAAATTCAAACAGATGCAAGTGTCCTTTAAGAAACTTGAACATATAGTTATATCTAAAGCGTTGAATCAATTGAGAGATAATATTTCCAATTTACCAGCAAGAAAAAAGAACCTGTGAAGGCACCAATCGTGACTATACACAACCACACACATAGGTAGACTTTCCTCATTGGGACGAGAGTGACCCTATAAGTTGGATTTCCTAGGCTGAAAAATATTTTTACTTCCATCATATGCCAGAACTCTCTAAGGTTGAAATTGCTTCTATTCAATTAGAAGGTGATGCAATCCAATGGTATGATTGGGTTGAAACATATGGTGGAGTTCCAACATGGGCTGAATTCACCCAATGCCTTTTTATGAACCTTGGGCCCTTAGAATATCATAATGTTGACAAAGAGCTTGCCAAGATTTGTTAGACATCCACCATCCTAAAATATCATAGTTGATTCAAGTGACTTGCCAATCGAGCTAAAGATTAGTTTGAAAGGCAATTAGTCGAAACAATCATTGAAGGGCTTACTCCTGATATTCAATGGGAAGTCAAAGCTCACTAGCCATGAACAATGGTAGTGACTATCTCCTTTACTCAACTATAGGAGGAGAAGCTAGGTTCTAAAAGTTATCGACCAATTGCTAAAGGACATACGATCTTTGATTTGTTTATTGAGCCCACATGTCTTCCCCGACAAAGGACATACAATCACTATATTCTATTATTATCCAGGAGTGTGCCTATTAATGTCCGAACTTATTATTATTCGTATTTCCAAAAAGAAGAAATTGAAAAAAAAATCCTTAAGGAGATGTTGGAAGCTAACATCATCAAACTAAGTGTTAGCCCATACTTATCTCTTGTCCTTTTAGTAAAGAAGAAAGATAGTTCTTGGACAATATACGTGGACTATTGGGCACTCAACCACAACACTGTGAAGGATAAATATCTTATTCCTATGCTTGATGAGCTACTAGATGAATTGAGAGGTGCTCAACTAGTCACTAAACTTGATTTAAGATCAAGTTATCATCAAATTTGGGTTCATGAGGAGGATATTTAGAAGATAGCTTTTAGGACACATGATGACTATTACGAGTTCCTGGTTATACCTTTTGGGCTTACTAATGCTCCTTCAACATTCCAAAGTTTAATGAATGATATCTTTCAGTCATATTTACATAAGTTTGACCTAAAATTTTTTGATGATATTTTGGTGTATAGTTCTTCCCTTAAAGCACATTTATCACATTTGTGAAAATGTGTTCACAACTCTATGTAAGAATTTTCTATTTGTTAAGAAGTTAAAATGTAGTTTTGCTACCCAAACAGTGGAGTATCTTGGCCATGTTGTCTCCAAGGAAGATGTGGTGGTTGATCCTTCCAAAGTTCAAGTGATGCTAGATTGGCCAGTTTCGAAGACAATTAAGGCATTATGTAGCTTCTTGAGATTGATTGGTTATTATCACAAGTTTGTTCATGACTATGGAAAAATCAGTGCTGAATTGATGACTCTTTTAAAGAAAGATTCATTTAATTGAAATGACAAGGTAAAGGATGAGTTTGATTGACTTAAGTAGGCCATGACCACCACCCCAGTTTTTGCCTTACTTAACTTTAGTAAGATATTTATCATTGAATCTGATGCTTCTGGACTTGGAATTGGTGTAGTATTAATGTAGGAAGGTCGCCTTATTACCTTTACCAGCAAAGCCTTATCACTGAAGCATTTTAGCATGTCTGTCTATGATAAGAAGATATTAGCCATTGTTCATGTAGTCTCAAAATAACATCCATATCTCATTGGGAAGTGTTTTCAAATTCAAACTAATCATAAAAGTCTGAAATATTTATTGAAGCAGCGTATCTCTTCTATCGAACAATAAAAATAAATTTGTAAATTGTTAGCCTACCATTACGAGATCATTTATAAGAAGAGAAGTAAGAATTTGGTAGTTGATGTGTTATCTTGCATTTTAGAGAAAGCTAAATTGGTGGCAATCTCTGTCTCTACTTGTACTATATCTGTGCAAATTAAAAATAAGTGGTGGGATGATCTTGAAACTTGGGAAATTATTGAGAAATTACAGATAGATCCTAATTTCGTTGTTCATTACATGTGGACTTTTACAGATTTGCACTATAAGGGAGATTGGTACTTGTTCCTCATTCTCATTACAAGGACACAATCTTGCAAAAACATCATGCATCATTGACTGTTGGCCATTCAAGATTTTTTTGTACCTATAAGTGTATTAATAAGGAGTTTTATTAGAAGGGTATGAAGAAGGAAATAAGAAAGTTTGTAGTTGATTGTGATAAGAGTGAATCTATGGCATCTCCAAGACTTCTTCAACCTTTACCTATCCCTGAAGAAGCTTGGACCAACATTTTTATGAATTTTATTGAGAGACTCCCGTTGTCCCAAGGTAAATCTATTATTTTTGTTGTTGTGGATTAATTAACCAAGTATGCTCATTTTTGTGTGGTTAGTCATCCTTATACTACTATTAGTATTGCTCGAGTTTTTGTTGACAATATTGGAAAGCTCCATGATGTTCCTAAGTCTATTGTCAGTGATCAAGATAAAGTCTTCACTAATAATTTTTGGAAGGAGTTGTTCCATTTGCAAGGGATTCAGTTGAATATAAGCATTGCTTATCACTTGTAGATAGATGGACAAACGGAGGTAGTCAACCGGTGTTTGGAAAACTACCTATACTACTTTGCGAGTGACAAGCCAAAGGATTGGGTAAAATGGCTTCTTTGAGCCAAGTGGTGGTATAATACCACTTATCACTCTTCTACAAAGATGTTCCTATTTCAAGTAGTTTATGGTCAAGCTCCACCTACTTTTACAAAGTATATAACTAGATCATCACATGTAGATTAAGTTGATAAGGACTTACAAGATAGGGAGAAGTTGCTTTAACTTCTGAAAGACAACCTTATTGTAGCCCAAACTTATATGAAGCAACACGTGGATATACATCGTATAGAGCGAGAGTTTTTAGTGGGAGATTGAGTCTATCTCAAACTCCAACCATATCGGCTGTTATCCATCACTATTCGCTTCTTAATGAAATTATCTCCTCGTTTCTTTGGGTCATATCAAAATGTTGAGTGCATTGATCTTATTGCCTATCGTCTTGATTTATTAGCAGGATCAAAAATATATCCTGTATTCCATGTCTCTTGCTTGAAAATGAAAGTGGGAGAAGGTTTGGTGGTACAAAACCAACAACTCGACATTACTTCCACCAAAGAGGTTAATGTTCAACCACAAGCTATCCTAAACCAACGTATTGTCAAACATGGAAATCAAACTGTTATCCAAATCTTAGTTCGATGGGCTAATCTCCTTATTGAGGATTCTACTTAAGAGTTCTATCATTTTTTTGCAAAGCGATTTCTAAACTTTATTGCTGGTTAGCCTTAAGGACAAGGTTGCTTTGAAGAGTAAAGAAATGATGCAATCTCTATAATTTGTGCAAGGTATAATTGTATTTTATTATTTAATAATTATTTTTTATTATTTCTAAATTAATAAATCGAATTATGTTCGTAATAGTAGCCTGTCAAATTTATATATTTGTAATATCTTACAGTATTTGGAATTAATCAACAACATTATTAGAGTGTTTAATGAAGGCCGATCCCCTCAACACGATCATTGGAGGCTTGTTCCCTCGACGAGATCAATTCTATCCTTTTTATTTTTATAAAATACTTATTTCAATTCTCCAAACCTCAATCTCTACTTCCAAACCTTAGGTTCTCATCGTGGGATAGAAGACAATGGATTGAGAGAAATGATGAAGATGACGATAATGGTGCTGATATTGTGGCCACTTTAGGACTTTTTCAGTGCCTTGCTTCCTTAAAGTATGGGATGGAATAGGCAATTAAGAACAGAGAAAACATTAAGACTATGAAAGGATTTTTTTTTTTTTTTTTGAAAAAAACCCCAATTTGTACATTGATGCTTTCCATTTTCTTTGTTCTTCGTTATGCCCTTAGCATTTTAATTGCCACTGTTGCTATAACTCCTTTTACTTAGGGAAAATACAATAAACAAAACCTTCTGAGTTTCGTCAAAAGCATGAAGCCAAGAAGATAGCATTGGCTCTCCTGCTACGGTACTCAAGTATTATCTCACAAAATGCCACATCAAGAAACACCTAAATCAATACATTTTGGGCACATGCAACACACACACAAATGAACTCTGCTATTCTTTTTTTGTTGTTCTTTTTCTAGGATTACATCTTGCCTAACAAGCTGACTACAATTCTATAAATAGGGCTATCAATCTAGTAGTTTCATATTTATATATTGTTTACATCTCTAAGGTGGCTAGGAATTTTTAGTTAGTTATGATTGTCTTATTACTGATCTGTGACTTCATGCTTTTGTGACTGTCTTCTGTATCATATGGCAGCTTGTTTTGTTTGGAGAGATTATCCAGGCTCAGAAGGTCATGCATTTTCTAATCCATTTTGTGTAGGGTTTCCATCAGCGCGCTGCCCTTTAAGACTCGTTTCACCAATATTGCCAAAAGTTACAGGTAACAAGCCATGGGGGACGTTAATGGCAAAAAGGCTGGAAAAGGAGATGTGCAGAAATTGTCGTTTTACAAGCTTTTTCACTTTCACTGACCAGCTTTGTTGGTTATTGGGTCTCTGTCTGCCATCGGTAATGGCGTGACTCGGCCTATCTTGAGAATCATCTTTAGCCCAACTTATTAATTCATTTGGTTGCACAACAGGAACACACACTGTTCATGAAGTCAGTAAGGTGAGTTCATGGAAAATCTTGATTGATTGCCTTTTTGTGTTTTTGCTCCTTTTATGATTGAAATTAAGTGTTTTGGGTTTAATGGATTGTACCATCCTGCAGTTTGCATTGCAAATTCCTTGTGTGTTTTCTATTAGGCGGTAGGTTCCACAAGCCAAATCTCATGGCAAGTCCCTCAGATTGTCCATATGAAAGGGACAGTATTAGTGGACAAGTTGTATGCTATCCTCCAAGTATAAAGTTTGCCATGAAATTGTGAATACACACCTAATTATCCACTGTATGTTTGATATTGCCTTATTGGTACTATGAGATTGGAGTCCTTGAGGCCAGACGCATAATCAATCCAATTGCAAATAAGACTAATGGTGCATGCTCTTTGTACTTATGTGCATCAGCGGTATATGGTTACCAGGACAGTGGCTGCAGTATTTTTGTGTTCGAAGATCTTAACTTTGGTTCATTAAGTTAGATCTTGGGTCTACAACTTTGTTTCCATTTATGCAACATGTTAATGGCCTAGCCACTTCAAAAAATGCTCTTACATCTCACTATGTCACCTAATATTTATTGCACCAAAATTACTTTGTTTTTTAGGTGAAAATTTTGATCAATCCTGCCGTTTGTTTCCTGTTCTAATAATTCAACATGCTCTGTTCTCGTGTGATTTTCAGGCAGTACTAAATCTGGTGTACTTGGCCGTTTATGCATTCATCCTTGCTTTTCTACGCAAGTTCAGATTAATTCTTCTTCTTTGTCATATTGCCCCTTTGTTAGGCTATAGTTGGTAGCCAAAATAAAATTCGTATCTCTAGCTATGGTATCCTGCTGAGTATTCCATATGTGCGCCTATGTGAATGGTGTAAGTTCTGTTAGCATGTGAACAGAATACAAATACAAGCGGGACCACTGGTTTACCGACCAATGTGAAATTTTGGATCAAGCAAGATTTCTAGGACAATACAGGCGATTTGGAATTATGCTTCTGTCTCAAGATTTTTATTTATTGGGAGCTGATTCTAAGAAGCTCACCTTGAATGCTAGAATCTTTGTTTTCTTCTGGTGTTTAGATTAGAGAAATACCTTAGTTCCATCTAATTGGCTTAAGAGCTCTCGATGCTGGCTTGCCTTGTAGGTCAGGGTGTAATTTTGGGCATTACAGATCACTGACCCTTTCAGAAAAATCATCTGTTGTACACTAAGTTTGTTATTACTGTATCACTGATTGCAGAGGTTTCATGTTGGATGGTAATCGGAGAGAGACAGATTGCTTGCATTCGAGGCCCGTACTTGAGAACAATTTTAAGACAAGATACTATTGGCTTCTTTGATACAGAAACAACAACCGGTGTGAAGTCATTGGAAGAATGTCTGGTGACAATGTTCTCATACAGGATGCCATGGGCAAAAGGGTATGTCATGTCGTGCTTCAAAAGAATTGTGTAGTCTCTTTTGTTATTCTACCTTCGTTTTCATTGCTAGCCATTTGTCAGCTTGACCATGCTACATTGCATCTTAATCAATGCTTTCATGACAGGTTGGGAAGTTTATGCAGCCACTATCAACAATTGTAGGTGGCTTGTCGGTTCCAAATAATGTTTATTATCCAAGACTTCAAGAATGAAAGTGCTTGCTTTTGGAATGTAAGTGCTTATTTGGAAAACAGATAATTGTTTTGCCTGTTGAACTAGGTCATTAGGTCAGGCATCTCCATCCCTGAATGCATTTGCAGCAGGGCAAGCTGCGACATTCAAAATGTTTGAAACAATCAAACGAAAACCAAGGATCAATGCCTATGACACGAATGAAATGATACTAGAAGAGAGGCATGGTGAAATTGAACTTAGAGATGTACATTTCAGATACCCTGCCTGGTCTGACATTCAGATCTTCTCTGGATTTTCACTGAAAGTTCCTAGTGGTACAACTTCAGCTTTAGTTGGGCAAGGTGGGAGTGGGAAGTCAATTGTTATAATCCTCATTAAAAGATTTTATGATCCTGATTCTGGTCAAGTACTCATAGATGGTCTTGACCTAAAGACATTGAAGCTCAATTGGATCAGGGAGAAGATTGGGCTAGTTGGCCAGGAATCTATTCTATTTGCAACTAGCATAAAGGAGAACTTAGCATATAGGAAAGAGAATATGACTTATCAGGAGATTAGAACAGTAACTGAACTTGCTAAAGCTGCCAAATTTATAGACACTCTTCCTCAGGTAAATCTACTGTCTCTTTATGAACAAATGGCATGTAATGCTTTTTCCAGAAGGCCATATTGAAGAATCCAAAAATTCTCCTCAATGAAGCAACAAGTGCGCATGATGCCGAATCAGAACACATTGTTCAAGATGCACTGGTTAAGGTTATGCACAACCAGACAACTGTAGTTGTTGTTCATCATTTGACAACAATCAGAAATGCAGATATGATAGCAGTAGTGCACATGGGCAAAATTGTGGAGAATGGTAATGTCAACTTTGCTGCTTAGTCATCCCATTTCCATGCTGTTCAACAATTTAGTCTTATATAAATATTTTTTAGGAACTCACAGAAAGCTGATAGAGAATCCAGATGGTCCCTATTCTCAGCTTGTTCAACTCCAAGAGGGTGCTAAGGAATCTGAAGTCTCCAAAGCTATGGACACACGTACATAGAAACTACTGCAGACATAAATAGGTCCATTTCATGGTCTGAGAGCTGGAGAAATTCTATTCAAAGATATTCTGGCAGGGTTTCATTCAGGAGCATGCAATCCTCTACTACTAGCATTCTTGGTACAGGATTGCACAAACAAACTAATGAAACTGAAAGGCATGAACAAACTAATGGAACCTACAAGCCCAAAAAATTTTCTATTTTATGGCTTGCCTCTCTGAACAAGCCTGAGATTCCAATTCTGTTTCGTGGAAGTATTGCTGCAGTCATAAATGGTGTGACTTATCCAGTATTTGGCCTTTTACTCTCCTCATCCATTTAAATGTTCTTTGAACCACCAAGGGAGCTGGAAAAAAATTCCCAGTGTTGGGCATTGCTGTATATGGGAATAGGTATAATTTGCTCATACCTATACCATTTCAGAGTTTCTTCTTTGGAATTGCGGGAAGTAAATTGACTGAACGAATCCATTCATTGACTTTACAAAAGCTTGTCCATGAAGAGATCAAATGGTTTCATGACCCTGCAGTTTCAAGGTTCGTAAGAGAAAAAAATGATAGTTACTCTCAATTTTTGCGATAGCAAGAATTATTAGCTGGGAATATTTTGCACTTGCCAGTGGTGCAGTTGGTTCAAGGTTGTCAGTTGTTGCATCTACAGTAAGGACTCTTGTTGGTAACACCTTGGGCTTACTTGTCCAGAACATCACCACAGTTATAGCAGCACTCATTATATCATTTGCATCCAACTTGATTTTGGCATTTATAATGATTGCTGCGTCGCCTTTGTTACTCATCCAAGGGTATATTCAGTCCAAGTTTACAAAGGGTTTCAGTGCTGATGCAAAGGTTAGTGTTACTCAATGTTCTCTTATCTCTTTTATTGATGACAATGGCATATGTGTTGCAGCTAATGTATGAGGAAGCCAGTCAAGTGGTAAATGATGCAGTTGGCAGTATCGGAACTGTCACCTCTTTTTGTGCTAAGAAGAAGGTGATGGATCT
The DNA here is from genome assembly GCA_037832345.1 of Rhizophora mangle. Classification (NCBI taxonomy): domain Eukaryota; kingdom Viridiplantae; phylum Streptophyta; class Magnoliopsida; order Malpighiales; family Rhizophoraceae; genus Rhizophora; species Rhizophora mangle. Next base: position 385,692 of record JBAPLJ010001673.1, on the reverse strand, counting down.
ATATGAAAAGAAATGTCAGGATCCCATGAAGAAAGGGGTTCGACTTGGACTTGTGAGTGGTGCAGGTTTTGGCTTCTCTGTTTTTGTTCTTTACCACACAAATGCATTATTTTCTACATTGGATCTCAACCAGTGCAACGTGGGAAAGCACAAGTTGGAGAAGTTTTCAAGGTATGAGTTGAATATTGTTCTATCCTTCTTTTTGAGAATTGTTTCTGGTCCATTTCTGATGCACAATACTTGCAGGTTTTATTTGCACTGACAATTGTGGCCCTTGGAGTCTCACAATACACTGGCATGGCTTCAGACAGAACCAAAGCCCAGGATTCAGCAGCTTCAATATTTGCAATCCTTGATAGGAAGGTCAAAATTGACTCAACCAGTGGAGAAGGACTCACACTTTCACATGCAAATGGAACTTTTGACAAACACAAGAAGTGCAAACTAACCTTGCAATGGAGAAGAACTAGAGCTTGAAGTGAAGTGTATAATCAAATCAGCTAGGCATTCATAAATGATTTTCTCAATAGTTTTATCCCCTAACCAACCAAACAATGGCCAAGACAAAAACAAAACTAAAGTTTCTTTTTGTGTGAAATCAACTTGTTTTAAATCACAAATTTCTCCTAGTGGACTAAAAATCATAATTGCATAACTAAAATCTTAGACCCACATGTTAATTGATTTTATTCCTTGTCATAGAATTACTTTTTCAATCATTATATGTCAAGAAATGATCAATCGTAAACATACAATGAAATTTTTGACATGATGATTTTTGCTGGGTTTTCTTTCTTCACTTTCTCACTTAATCAAATAGATGATAAACAAAATTCAAGACTATGTTTAACCATTTGGTTAAAGGCACCAAGAAGAAACTAATGTACCTTTGTATAGAGCTAGAGAAAAGGTGGCATGATAGCAATTTTGTTATAAAAAAAATTTATTTTAACAAAGGAATAGGCAACAGCCATTGCATCTTTAGAAAAATAATAAACAGGTGTTTTAAATTGTTATCTTAGCCCTACTGAATAAACAATGATTTAAAACTACTATTTTATCCATTTATTCTTTTAAAAATAAGATTAGATAACAATTTGAAATTGTTATTTTATTTATTTTTCAGAAAAAATGAATAAATAGTGATTTAAAATAGTTACTTTAACGGACAATACTTTAAAATTATTGTCTAAGCACTTTATTTTATTTTTGAAAAAAAAAAGGTAACGATTTAGAATTATCGCCTTAACTCCTTAATTTTTTTTCAAAATAAGATTTGGTAGTAGTTTAAAATCGCTATCATATTTATTTTTTAGAAAAAAAAAAGATTTGTGATTCATAATTACTGCCTTAGCCCTATTAAATAGACAACAATTTAGAATTATTGCTTTAAACCATTATTTTTTGAAAAAAAAATAAGATTCATTTTTTAGGAAAAAATAAGCAATAATTTAAGACTATTACCTTATCTTTTAATATTCAAAAGAAATAAGTAACGGTTTAAAACTACTGTTTTAACCCCTTATTTTTTGAAAAAAAAAAAAAGATTATGTTGTGATTTTAGACTGTTGCTTTATTCCTTTTTTAACAAAAAGAAAAAAATAAGTAGTAGTTTAGAACCACTTCCTTAATCCCTTATTAAAAAAAAAAAATTTGGCAGTGATTTCATACCGCTACCTTACTACTTTTTTACAAAATATATATGTAGTGATTCAAGGCTGCTACTTAAATATTTATAACCACTATCTTTTCTTAAGAAAATGTAAAAGTTTTGAATTGTTAAAGTCAACTATTGTCATAATAAATTTACGTAGCAATTATTGGTGTTGTCTTAGAGGTTTTACACAACAGTTATAAACTATTGTGTATGAATCATTGCTATAGCCCATTTATTTGGTAGTGAGAAGTGAATATCATTTTTAAGAGTGAAGATCACTAAAGCTTGTGCTGAAATTTTTGTATTACAAGAGCATTACATAAAGTGAGTTGTTAAGAAATTTAGATATTTTGATGTCAAAGTTGTCTCCACTCCTTATGATGTATCTACAAACTTGTTGAAAAATATTATTAAATATGTATCTTAGTCCATATGTGCTTAAAGTCTTGGTAATTTGATGCATCTAATGAATTACACATGTCTTAATATTATTTATGTTGTATGTATATTGAATACATATACACATCATCCAAATCATGATTATTAGAAAGCCTTAAAAATAATTCGAAAATATTTAAGAGGTATTGTGAATTATGATATATTCCATAATAAATTTTTCATTGTAATAAAAGAGTAAAATGATGCTAACTAGATCTTTAATTCATATGGAATAAAATCCATAAGTGGCTATATTTTCACCCTTGAAGGTGGGGTAATGACTTAGAAGTTAGCTAAACAAATAATCATTAGTTGATCCACGATGAAATCCATGTTTATATCTTTGGATGTGACTAGTGTGGAGGTAGATTGATTGAAGGATTTTTTGATAAATATTCTATTATGGGTAAAATTGACACTATTAGTATTGATTCATTGTAATAGTCAAGTCACTATTATTTACACAAAAAGCAAGACATATAATGGAAAAAAAGCAAATATATTTGTTTGAAATACGAATTAGTAAAGCAACTACTTAATAATAGAGTAATATCATTTAACCTTGTAAGATTAAAGATAAATTTGACCGATCCTTTAAGTAAATCACTAAGCATAAAGCTAATGAATATTATAATGGATGCAAAAGAAATAAGTACATAGAAATAGGATATCAATTTGAAGCATGTAAATACATTGTCATTAAGGATAATTTCACCCTATAGAAAAATTATCACAATGTAGCAAGTTATGGTGACTATCCTCTCAAGATATGATAAATTTTCTTACTAATGTGTACCCTACAAGTGAGGTAATAGGAATAGATAATTTTAGTAATCAAGTTACAAGAAAAGGTAACAATGCTTATTGTACAAGAAAAGTACAACTTCATTGTGATAACTTACCTTAATGTTGATCATGCTTTCATAGTTACACTTATTGTGAATGTCAAATTGGTTCAAAGTTCAAATTTACACATGAGATGGTTGTGAATTTTGTGATTACTTCTCTAAATGTTTTAAAAATGAATCCTAGTTTAAACTATTGAAGTAATTTTGGATGATTTTATGTCAACATTTTTGTTGGTACCAATTATTGTAGCCAAGAACCAATCAACCAAATTACCTACAATCAATATCCTTATCAATCTAATTGATTGGGTCCAATCTAATTGCATGTGTAACCATAACCGATCTCGTTAATGGACAAATTTGATCTATTTGTTATTATTAAGTTGCAATTTTAGTAAGGTTAAGTGTGTTCAAAGTAATCCAATTGGTAAGGAAAAATTTGCAATATGGATAGTTAATTGTAGGACCAATAATGGTTATGACTAATTATAATTGACTAATTGTAATGACTAAGTTTAACCCACTTCATAAGGTATATCTATGATGAACTCCAATCTATTGACAAATATTCATCCTTTAATGTAATAAGGGATTAACCATACAATCACCATAGAATAAACTCTATATAGTTGATAATTTAATGATTGGTCAAACTCTAAATTTTAGTCAACATTACAAACCATGTTTGAATAACATGTGTACAATTTAGATAGAAAACTCCAATTTAGAGCTAATTAATCAAATTTAGTCTTTTTTCCATTAACCTGGTATAAGATGTAGAAATAAATTATCGGGCTAGTCTTGACCCTATAGGGGTCACTATAGGGTGCTCAAATTAGTAATCCACCATTCCTACCTAATGGGTCCACATTTGATTATACATAGGATTGGAATACATTAAATTTGAATCATATCAATAGATTGAGAAATAGATGGCAATAGTAATGGTGGGTACGAGATGGAACATTGGTCATGGCATCAATTATTAGGGTTAAATTATATAAATGGGTATCAACAAGGCTAAGTGACCATATCAAGGTCAAATGGCAAATAGAATAACATTTGGAGAAGTAATCTTGCTTACAGGGCATGATTCAACAAGACCTCATCAAATTTTATACCATGAGGCCCTACTATATATTGGTTAGGATAATACTCCATATAATCTGATTCATGTTAGTTAATGGGTAATAATTGATTAGGTACCCCTTGTTATTTAAGTTGACCAATTGATGGGCTAATCAAACATTTTAATTGGCCCAATAAGTTACAAATATTATATTGGTCAACCAATATAGTAATGATTGACTAACCCCTTAATAAGATTTCTAGCCATCAATAACAGATTGTTTTGGGTTGAATATAGTTACCATGAGTAACATTCACTCAAGACTATGGCGGGTGGGGAAATCATTGGTTCACCGTAGTTAATAACATTTAAGGTGGACTTATTAAGTAACATAAGACCGGTCAATTACTTAAATTTATTACTCAATATATAGTTTGATAACATTTGGTTCAACTGATTAGGTTACTAGATTGACAAAATTAACCATTAATTACAAGGTTTACAATAAACCGACAGCAGAGAGAATATTGGGATTTCAGATGTCTCAAATACATTTTCTCAAACAAGGTCTAATAATAGATCTATTCATTATAGTCAAAGGCTGATGAAGAATTGCAGAATTAGATTCTTATGTGGTGAATAGGTATCAAAAAGACTAGGTAGTATTCCTTGGACAAGTTGGTAACTGATTCTACAATTCTTACATATTTGTAAGACTATATTGCATCGGGGAAATTTTAGTTATTCATTAATCCAACCTATTTGGTAAGAATCGTACCCCGACAACACTATCCCAATCAATCATACGGTGACCCATTGGTCCCCTTCAAATAAGGTATTCTATGAATTTGTAACATTTACCCAAAATTTTCATGATTAATACTACTATTGTTGACCTTTAAGTATTGGACAATTCATATTATCCCTATTTGAGTAATTCATTTTCATGATCAATAATATGATCTATTGTCGTTACTTTGAATAAAATGACAATTTAAAAAGAATTTAAATTGAGTCCTACGCAAATAGATTGTAAACGACAATCTAATTACTTAAATGACAATGGAGGTGAATGTTGAATAATTTAAATCAATTCGGTTATGTTATTCAAAATGGGCTATCAAAATTCACCAAAGATTAAACAAATAATAGGTCGCATGACCCTCTTGAGTAGTTAGTGTAGGGACTAAAATTTAGGGTCTATGTTATGATCAATAACATTTCAATAGATCAGTTTGTCCTTATTTGAATTCCAATGTTATATTTGTTTGTTGATCTCAAATGACTAACCTTTTGGAGTTACAATATTGACTAGTGGATAACATAATCTTGAATAAGGCAAATATAGTTATTCAAAAGATTACTAGAATGATGGCAACTAAACCAATAGATCATATGACTATAAATGTTAAATAGGACAATTTAAGTTATTGATTGCTATTGGATTACACTAAGTAATCTTGAATATTTAACTCTGTAATTCCAGTTAAATCTATCATTCATTTAGGGTTAGAATTTGATGGGAGAATAGAAACAACAGGGATTAGGGGTGGCACATAGCGTTAACTTACAAATGACTAATAGGGGTCTATGATTGATAAAAGGAACATTTCTATCCTTCAGGGAACAATTGAATGTAAAAGGTTACTTTAAATCGGACCCTAATCAAAGTTTATATCACTTGTAATGTCACGAATAGTAGGTTAGACGGGTAAGATTATGAATGAAGCAATAGTAAACATTACAACATTAAATGGGGACACGTATGGTTACCAAAAAGATTGTAAATAGATTAGGATCAAAATTATGTGAACAATAATTTTATCAAGTGGATTGGTTAGTGTTCACTCGGATGACCCCATAATAGCAATTTGAATTGCTAGCAATCCACTGCAAGATTGGAATAATTTAAATTGACTATTATCAATCAAGGTCACTCCATGGATTAATAAATGGTCCATGTAATTATCCACTTATTATTAACCCATGATACGGTTAAAATTATGGATAAGTCCTGATGGTAATACGGTCCAACCCTCATCTGGATTGTACATTGGTCATGACCAATTGTCTCCTTAATAGGGTCTCTCATTTAGGCAGAAATACATAGGATAATGGAGCAAGGTCTTTCACAAAAGGATGCTCCAAAAGTTGAGTAGCGGTAGGATGATTGACTAGGTCCCGTTGCAAGCATTGCCTCACAAAATCCTTGCCTTCATCAGATAGATGATCTGGAATTTCTGGGAGTTCCTTGCGGTTTCCAATCTTAAACATAATAGGAACCTTTCAAAGAACATAAAATGTAAAATAAAGGTGAGAAACAAATCCAAGAATCCACACTTTAGCACACAACACTAAGAAGCATTAAAAGATTTGTAAGTAGTCACAAAAGCATGATTAGATGTGCAAGTAATCACATTCATAGTTTTCAGTCTTAAGAGAACAAGACCATGCACTTAAACTTTGCTCACCCCCTCATATTGGCTCTATGGTGGTATTGTTGTTGCCATCTCCAAAATAATGCACCCAAGGCTCCAAATATCAACACCAAGATTACAACTATTTGTGTTTTTAATCACCTAAAGGCTACTAAACCAATTAGAAAAATACTATAACACATCAAAAGATAGCGGACATTGAAGTGTAGCAACAAAAACAATACTGACCTCAAGTGCCATCTAGTATGGGCTTCCCTTGAATGGTAATGGAGAATATTGCTAGGTGATCTAGAACAGCTAAAATGGGTTAGTCACATGGCCCCCATTATAGATATGCAAGAAAACTTTCTAGAAAACGTAGGGTTGGGACAATGTTGGGTTTGTCAATTTCAAAAAGTAATCAGTCCACTCTTATTGAGGAAGCTCGTCACTCTACCTATAACTTGAGAGTGACATTGAATTCACATTTGGATTGACTAAGAAATTGCTTAGTAGTCGCTGGTCTAAATGTATCTTACAATTTACATCAACCAATCAATTGGTCTAGTTAGGATCAACCTTGTGGATTGATTTATTGGGTACCCCTAATAATGATCAACTTTCATTAATGGACTAATTATGTTATTGTAATTTTTACAATTTTAATAAAATCAAGTGCATTCAAAGTAATCTAATTGGTATCATGGGTTGATCTATATTACAGGGTCAATTGATCTTCTTCATAATAATGACCCTAATATTATAGTCCAATTGATGGGACAATTTATTTACTCTAAATCGACAAGACATATGGGTTAGGAGTACAAAACCTCACTAGAATGATGTTTAATAATGGTATGTAATACCACAATAGAATAGGGATTACTAAACTTAGATCATCCAAATTATAAAAATTATAATAAAAGATTTTAAATTTAAGTAACAATTAACCTTATGGTATTGGGTCAATATCAACCCTATTACCTACATTAGATTACTAACCAAATAATTGGTAATAATTGACTAATTTGTATTAAATTGGTCATGTAAGTTGATTATCAATATTTTGGATAATATCCACATCAATAGTCCAATGTTACCCAATTGGTAATGATTGATCTATTTTTTTACCTTTTTATGAATGTTATGTAATTTAATATCATGACATTCATTATTTATTATCCAACCATAAAATAGATTGGATTTGGTTACTTAGGACAAATCATGACCCAATTGGTACCCATTCATAAAAAGGTCTCAACTAGATAGAAATAACTGTCAATTGTGAATTTAATCTCCATTAGTTACACAATTAATGAATTTGGTTTACGTTCTCATACATAATAATTGATCCTATATTCATTAACCATTGATTGATTCACTGACCCTCCATTACTTAGTAAATGATTAATTCAAATTTATCAAAAAGTAAAATATATTATATTTTAATAAAAAAATGACTAATTTGAATAATAATATTTTTTATTTAACTGTTATTCAAATTTAATAATTTTTTTACATAATTTATATAATTTAAGTATTAGATTACTCAATATTAAAAAAAAAAAAATAAAAAATAATAATTTTTTAATATAAAATTTAAAATTTTAGTAGCTATATAAATTAATTTAAATATTATTCAAATTTAAAATTTTTTACTATAAGTTTTTTCAATTTTAGTAAAATATTATTTCAAATTCCCTAAAAAAGAAAATACTAAATGTTTTTCATGATGGTTAGATTAAATTGGTTATGTAGAAATTGTCATAAAGTAAATACTCTCCGTAAAAATGTCTTTGACGTTATTTAAATATTGGAGTACCCTACCTAAAAAGTCAATTAAACCAAATGTTTCGCTAATTTCCTAAATGATTGGGTTACTCAATCTATTTATTAGTAGGTTCCAAACAATCTAACCTACAATCCAAATGTTTGGCTCTAATGAGTAGCAACTTATATCTAACTTATATCTTTATCAATTATTACCATGATGATTTTTACCTTTTTTATGTAATTCTAACTAACCTTTTAGGTCTATTTATATTCAAACCAAATGTCAACCCTTATACTAATGACCAAATAATCATAAATTTAATCCAATTAAAATATAAATCATTTATATTCTCACCCAAAAAAAAAACTACCAACAATTAAATGGGTAACATTCAAATTTGAATTGTTGGTAACAAGTTAGTCATTTGCTATAATATTGATGATTGCCTAAAATGTCATTTTTTACTTTTCATGAATATTGACTAACTTATTACTTAAATGACGTAAATTATATAAAAAGAATTAAATTTGAATAATGATTAGAATAAAAATGCAATTACTTAAATTTATCTTTTTTTATTCAAATAGAGTCTATTTTATTTTTTGATAAATTTAGAGTAACCTTTCATTAAAATTGCAAAAATCACATTAAAAAATTATAAATTTAAATAATATTTGGTTTAATCTAAATAGTAACAAAAATTTGAAGTTTTGTATTCAAAATTATTGTTTTTTAATTTTTATGAATGTTGACTAATATGTTACTTTAATTACATAAATAATTTAAAAACACTTTAAATTTGAATAATAATTATAATAAAAAATTCAATTACTTTAATTAGTCAGATGAACTTAAATGGTAACTAGGGAATAATGCTTAGAATTTAGATCAATTGAGTGAAATCAAATTGGTTAATTTGAATAATATTTGGTTTGATTCACCAAAAAGGTAAATAACATTTGTTTATTTTATTTGTGTAAATAAATTTGAGTAAAACATTTCCATTTAGTGAATTGACCTATAAAGGTTTTGTATTTACTTTCATTTTTCTGATAGCTAAAAACATATTGGATCAAAGTCAAGGTTAGACCTAGTAAAGGGTTTTGTATTTACTTTCCATTCCAATGATATGTAATTGCACCAAGGTGAAAATGTCAAAGTGTGTTTTACAAAGTACATTGATTTTGGATTTTGGGTACAAAATTTTAAAGTTTAGTAGTTACTTAAATCAAATCAAAAGTTATTCAAATTTATAATTTTTTATTATAATTTTTGTAATTTTAATAAAATGTTATTTTAAATTCATCAAAGTGTAAAATAGATCCTAGTTGAATAAAAAAGAATAATTTGAGTAACTGCATTTTCTAATCTAACTATTATTTAAATTTAATATCTTCATACTTAATTTATATAATTTAAGTATTAGGTTGCTCAATATTTAAGAAAAAGTAAAAAACACAATATTTTTTAATACAAAATTCAAAATTTTAGTAACTACATAAATTAATTAAGTTATAATAGAAAATAATTTACTCATATTAGTCATTTTTTATTCAAATAGGGTTTGTTTTACATTTTGGTAAATTTAGAGTAATCTTTTATTGAAATTATAAAAAATTATGATAAAATGTTGTAAATTTGAGTAACATTTAGGGTAAATAATATAAAAAAAAATGCAATTCAGGTTTGATTGCATTTGTGTAATTGAATAAATTTATCTAAATATTATTCAAATTTAAATTTTTTTACTATAATTTTTGTAATTTTAGTAAAATGTTAAGTAATTGTATTTTTTTTATTTTAACCATTATTCAAAGCTAAGTATAGATCTATTCAAATTTAACCTATTTAAACGTTGAGTTAAAAAAAAATATTTTTGAGTAATCTAATAGTTAAGTTGTATAAATTAGGTAAAAAGACATTAAATTAGAATAAAAAATGAATTATTCAAATTAGTTGTTTTTTTTTTTCACATAAGGTTTATTTTACTTTTTGGTGAATTAATAGTAACCATTTACTAAAATTGTAGAACTTATAATAAAAGATTGTAAATTTGAATAATATTTGGTTTAATTTAAGTAACTATTATAATTTGGGTTTTGTATTGAAAAATGTCATTTTTTACTTTTTCTTAAATGTTAAGTAACTTAATGCTTAAATTATATAAATAACGTAAAAGAAATTCAAATTTGAATAATAGTTAAAATAAAAATGTAATTACTTAAATCAGTTTTTCTATTATTTTTTTGAAGAGTAAGGTAGAATACCATTAATATCAATTCACTTTACAAGAACATGCATAGACGTTGAGTAAAAAATTGATAGCCTTATGCATACAAGCTAGGAAATAATGTCCTTATCCTCCTTTGAGTCCTAAGTATAAGGAAACCCACATCATAAGTCATAATTTCAAAAAACAAACCTATCAACCATAGTTAGGCTATTTACTCCCATGCAATGAAGTCAATGCTCCCGAATAATCCTTACTTTGCCATAGCATATGCAAAGAAGTTGTACTCATGTGGTCAAAGGATAAGAGAAACTTGGCCTTTAGTTTTGTTGTTAATATCTTTGAATATCATCGTAAGATTTTAGGGTCTTTTGACCTTGGTATTAATCCACCTTATCACCATACTTGACTCACTTTTAATGACTAGAGGAGCATTGCCTACTTCTTGTTGTTGACCCCATTGTATGATGACCTCCTAGATTGCTAATAGTTTTACCTCATTAACACTCATTACAATGACCACTTTGGAAAAAAAGACACATCACACTCTCTTTCAATCACCACACAATACCCCTTATACCAACCATCCCCTAAGACTTGTCATAACCCTGTCAATATTAAATTTTAATGATCCATTCATTAGTGCCTTATATGTAAGACCTATGGGGTGAATCTTGTGCTTCCTAGTTGGCTAAATATCACTAAGACTTATCAAGAAATCATCACATGAAAATGTCCTCATTAGTCACTTAGCCTTTGTCTATCACCATTAAAACACTCAGTCACATATTTTTCCTATTGAGAAAGCTTTACCAAAAAAAAAAAAAACAACTCTCATTCTGTGCTAACCATATAGACCATGTGATCACCTAAAATCTGATCAACTAGATCTCCCTTGACTTATAGCCATGACCCAAATCTTGTCATAAATTTCATGTCTGCTTCAAGGATCTTGGGACCACACATGATGCCTTACTAGCCTAAACATTTAACAATGTTGAAAGAGATGGTTGACTAATTCCTATATCATCCTATAAATTATACAACTCATGTTAGGACCTCCCTCCTTACCTAGCAATTTTAAGACATTCTTTGATTAATAACCTCCCTTTTATTAATTGCCAAACAAAATCTTTACCTTTGGTGAAGCATGCTATTTCCACACTTGGAAGGATGTTATGTCATATAGTTCCCTCTACCAATCCATGATGTTGTAGAAGGATTTCACCATGAATGCACTGTCCTTATCTATTATCCAAATCAGCTTATCCTCTTATGTTTGAGAGAATCATTGACTAGCCAACACTCCTTCAAACTCCTTGAATAGCTCTTTCTCCCAATTAAACATCCTTTGACACCATGTGTTGCTCCACTCCTACCTGCAATCTAGCCATTGTCTATAACTATGTACTAGACATTGTTTTAGACTTGCCAAAGTAAAAAGACAAGGAAATTGTTAGGCCAAAGGCATGTCTCTAACCCATACTTGATGCTAGAAGTCAACCTTTCTTTTGTCCCCTATCAGATATCTAAAATTAGAGTATATGACACTTGTATTTCTAATGCCTTTATACCATTTTGAATACCCCTTTCCATATTGGTGTCATATGTGATACCTTATAGACCATTCCTATGGCTAAGTTTGTGTATCTTCATATCTAGCCTTGAGAACCCTTACCTAAAGTGCTTCATCCTTATTTTCCACTCACCATAACACTTTGTCAGTGGCCCTAAATTACTATCGTATAATCATCCTATGTGAGCCCACCCTTTATCCATTTCTAACACATAAGGCCCCATCTTACTTGATGCATACATTTACTACCCTTTTGTTCACCATACAAAAATGATCACTGAATCTTTTCATTTCATCATTCCATCTATTTTGGCATATGGATATGAAGTAAATCAGGAGATTTTGAAGACATAACTTCAAAAAAACTAACCAACCTACCTTAGATAAGAATCTAGCTTTCTACTTTGCCAATTGTCCTTCCATCTTTTAGATGATTCGGTCACATAAGTCTTTTGCTTTTAGATTGATGCTTAATGGAAAACTAAGGTACTTAGTCAAGAGTGAACCCATACTACACCTCTAGTACTTAGCCAACTGCTAAATCTTTACCTCACTTCCCTTTACTCCATATATTACTATTTTAGTTAAATTAATTTTTAACCCTAAATAGCATTTGAAGCATTGGAGAATCCTTTTATAATTCTTGATTAACTCATCATTAGTCGTGCTAAAAATAACAACATCATCAACAAACTACAACCGTGTCATCTTGATGCCATCCCCAATAGCAATACCTTTTATAAACCTCATTGCTAACCCTTTCCCAAACAAGGAGTTCAAACCCTCAGTAGTAAGAAGAAACAAAAAGGGAGAAAGTGGGTCACCCTGCCATAAACCCTTTTCATTTTGAATTGCTACATAGGGTGATCATTAACCAGGATCAAAAGTTATAATGTTAAAATACACTTCTAGATCCATTGTCACCATCATACACTGAAACCCCTATGCTTTAAGATGTTTGTTAGGTAACCCATTCCATTAAGTCATAGGCCTTCACAAAATTAATCTTTATCATAACTCCTTCTCACCATTTCTTTATCTTACATAGCATCTTGTTTGTAATTAGGACACTATCCAAAATATTATGCCTCCTATAAATGCAAATTGTGATTCCCCTACTAACTTCCCAATCACATACTTGAGTCTTCTAGCAAGTGCTTTAGCTAGGATCTTGTAAATGGACCTAACTAACAAGGTTGGATGAAATTGACTAAGAGACATTGTGTTAATCACCTTTGCTATAAGGATTATGAAAGTAGAGGTGAAAGATTGACACAACCTACAATTCACATAGAAATCCTACATGAAATCTATCATTGGTTTCTTTACGAGCTTTTAATGTTGCTTGATGAAATTAAGATTGAATCTATCTAGCCCTAGTGCCTTGTTGTTGTCATATTCTTTGATTACATCCCATTCCTTTACCATTATGAATGGACTTTTCAGGATTATATTATCAACACCTTCTATTTAAAAAAAAAAAAAAAGCTATCATCCAATTTTATACATGATAGTGTCAAAGTGCCTAATTACTCCTTAAAATGGGACAATATGGCATGCTAAATGTCCATAGGATCAATAAATATGTGGCCTCTTATCTCAATTCTATTAATCTTGTTCTTTCAATGCCTATTAGAAGTTATAATGTGAAAAAAAAATGTTGAATTCTAGTCACCCTCTATGAGCCACTTAAGCTATGATTTTTTTAAACCACTGTTGCTTATTTTTCTTAAGGCATGTTTAATAATTAGTGCTTGCTTGCATCAACTCTTGTGTCTCCTATTTCAAGGCTAACTACCCAACCTTTGTGTCAGCCTCCTTTAAACCCCCTTGATGTTGCTCCCTTTCCTTTATACTCTAGGCTTTCAAAAAATTTTTAAACAATCTCATTCTATCGCACATCATATAGCCCGATGACCCCTAACTTGTTAAGTTGACCATATCTCTTGAATTCATTTTCCTAACTCATGGTTGTCTCCTCAATAATTAAAATACCTAAAAGGTTTGAGGTCTTATTATTTATCATCAATCTTAATACAAACCCTTAAATGATCATTAAAGCAATTAGGAACCCTTATTGTTTTAAGTTTGGTACAATTGCTAGCCATTTAACCTCAATCAAAAATCTATCATCTTGGCTCATTGATGGATTCTCCCAAAAATTACACTAGGTCAAGCACCTTCCTTACATAGCCAATTAATAAGTCCTATATTATACGCAAAATTATTAAATTGTTAAATAGCCCAACCATCATTTATAACTCATATTCGTTGATCCTTTGCCATTACCGTATTAAAATCATCCCTCATACACCACCAACTTATGAACTTGCTTCATAGGCCTTGCAAATCTCACCAAAACCCTTACAATTTGAAGGACTATTCAAGGTATAAATGTTAATTAGCACCATCATTTTGCTAAAGGGCACTATATTCCCCCACCAATACTATACACCTAGTTGCCAAAAAGTTAGATTACAACCAAAACATAGAGTCACACCAAAATATAGCCAATCCCCTTGCGATTCATTTTGATTCTATTACCATGACTTGAATTCCCTAACAACCCCATATCTGTCTCAAAATCAGTTTAGACACTTGGGACAATTTAATCTCATATACAAACAAAATGTTTGGGCAAACTTGACGCACCCATCATTAAACCACCCTACATTTTATAGACCTCCCTACCCCTCTTATATTTATAGAATAAATAATTATAGTTAAATATGGAACCTTGACTTACCCCCTTCAAGCTAGTAATGTTAACCTAGCCCATCCTCACCTTCTAGCAAAGCTATTCGTTGGAGAACTACCTCATCAATCTTGGTTGGTGATAGACCTATCATCTTCCCCAACTTTAACACTTACTATGACTCTCTCTAAATAAGCTCATTGTGGAACCTAATGTAATCATTGGATAACTACCATTCCTCTAATACAACTTTCCTTACAAGTCACTCCTCACATTGGACTTGCTTTTCATGGTGTCTAGAAATGCTAGCCCCATTCCCTTTGCTACCTAGTCCCTTCCTCCTTACTGGGCTACCCCTTTGCCTCACCTAAGTGGCAATATACACATCACCTTCCCATCCACCTAATAGAGCTTTAGCATCTTTGTTTTAGTCATTGGCCAAGAAGACCTTAATTTCCTTACCACTCTTATTGATTAAAGTCATCATGCCACTTACCCTGTTACCCCTTCATAACAATATCCCTCTCTCACCATTAACACTAGCTCTTTCCCCACCAACACCTCCATTTACACCTATTAGTGATGTAGCCACATCCTCTATTACCATTGGTATATCCCTTTGGTCCTTTACTATCACCTCTACCCATTATAAAGATGCCTTCTATTTTTAAACTAAAGGGAAGGGATAAGATTGGGCAACCCCAATGGCCTAGTTCACACCAATTATGCTTGGTTCCATTCTCAATTATTGGGCTACCAAGACTAAGGTGCATGGATATATTTTGAAGCCCATTATTTCCTTAACATTTGGACTACAACAATGGACTAAAGTGTACCTCGCCTGGCCCAATGAACTCTACTTTACTAAGCCCTTTGGGATGTTTACATTGGGCTCCATCACTAATGGGCCTACTTGCATTTTGGCCCATACACACTTCTGTGAAGGTGGCCTAACTTTGGTGATAGAGCTAACCCTTAGCCTTAGCTTGATCTTTATCTCTCCTAGCCCCCAACTCTCACCTCCACCACCACATGCCTCTGTAACCTCTTCTTCAATGACCTTGCCAAGACTTAGATTAGAATTTTCCCTTGAATTAATCACTTCATGATATACTTATCTAACACACCAAGTAGCATGTGTTGAACTTTGTGGGATCATTGACCTTATATTGGCCTTTTCTTAACTAAACTTTATCCCAAGACTCTTATTAACACAGAGGACAAATCTCCTCCCATCAATCTTAATAGTCATTGATAGATGAAGAACCATCTTAAAAGTCTCCAACAACCAAAATTGGCACAGATCTAATCACTCCTTTCACTTTCACATCAGATCCATCCTTAAATAATCTCCTCATATCTCATCTAACTAAGCTAAGATCTCATTAGATCATGAATGTAATGGCAATCCCTCCAACAAGACCCAAATCTACTAATCTATGCTTACTTTATCAATTGACCAAGTCACCACACTCTAAAACTAGCCTTTGAGCTATACACCCCTATCCCCAAGTGTTGTTGTCATCTCCTTAATGGATTTAAACATTAACAAACATTCGATACCATTTATAATCATTACCCTTACAAAAGGTCCCCGAGAGTCATTAGTTGCTCTTTAAGGGTGCTAATGGTATTGGGTTCACAAACCACCCCTATTGCAATTCAGTATGACCACTTCCTTTCAATAGTCTTTGTATGATACTTCAACACAATTAACATTTGACCCACTATCCAATTTGTCAAACTCTCTAAGTTAGTCAACCAATGAAGTCCTCCCCCTGTTTGTCCCACCATTGCATCATAATACAACCCACTCATCTTGGGCCATGCAAACCCTTCAAGTCTTCTAAACCAACCAAGCATCTTTGCCTCCATCTTAAGGAGATCAAATGAGCTCTTAAACCTAGGTGTCGAGAATGTAGATAGTCAAAACCCCATCTAGTGTCCTTAAAGTTGCCCATCATTGAACCTTTTGGCAACATCAATTGCATCCTACCTATTGTTAAACTTGATGAAGTTGAAATAATGCCCCTCTTTAGACATTTTGCTTAGTATCACTACATATATCACCTTTCCCCACCTTTAAAAAATCTACCATAATCCCTTTTAATCTAACCTTACTGGCAAATTGTTGATGAACATAAGTTTTGCTAGAACAATTCTCTCACAATGATATCATAGAAAGAGAGTAACTAGATGACTCAACAACTTGGTTATAGGTAATCAAATGTTTGGGAGAAGTAATTAATCGATGGGTGGGTAATGGGAAATAGTGTTGTAGAATTGGATGATCAGTGGTGGCAATGACATGGATATAAGTGACAAGAGAGAGGATTTGACTCTTTCAATGATTTATAAGAAATATTTTGGTGCATCCTTGGTTATGATACGTAGATTAGTAGCAAAAGGGTTGGAAAATAGTGGTTTCATGTGGCCCTAGTGAGCAAAGGTGGCGCATGGGATTTAGAGCAACAATGGCTCAAGCTTTAAATATTTATAAATATGTCTTTTGAGTGTGTGACAACCATAAATAGGATGATTGGTGGTTAGTGGTTCAAATGACACCTTCAATTAACAAAGTTGACAAGGTCAAAAGGTGCATGTTGATAGAAAAGTATATATGCATGCAATAAAATTATAATGTGGTGGGTTCTAGCCATGGAAAATGGAGGTTGTAATGTGACAATGGCTAGACTAAGGTTGCTAAGGGCCTTAATAGTGACTATGTTAGTCCTATGATGATAGAAATGCTTAAGGACAAACTATCTTGTCTAAAAACAGGCCAAAAATCATCAAATTAGTGACAGGGAAATTTTTTAGGCTAGTTTAGTCATTGGAGGTGGATGGCAAGTGGTAGATTGGGCAATGGTGATGGCAATAGTGTGTAATAAAAAATCAACGTTGAATATCATAAATTCAAATTAACACAGAAAAAGAGTAACTTTTTATTCAAATAATTTTTTTACTTTTTGGTGAATTTATAGTAATCTTTTTGCTAAAATTATAGAAATTATAATTAATGATTATAAATTTGAATAACATTTAATTTGATATAAATATCTACAAAAGTTTGATTTGATTTAAGTAGTTATTAAAGTTTGATTTGATTTATGTCGTTACTAAAATATGAAGTATTGTATTTAAAAATATCATTTTTTATTTTTTTATAAATATTAAGTAACCTAAAATTTAAATTGTGTAAATTATGTAAAAGTATGTTAAATTTGAATAGTAGTTAGAATGAATGACTTAAATCGATCAATTTATATTCAAATGAGATTTATTTTATTTTTTTGGTGAATTGAAAGTAACCTTTTTATTGAAATTATATAAATTATAATAAAAAAAATTATAAATTTAAATAATATTTGGTTATATTAAATAACTATTAAAATATAGAGTTTTGTATTCAAAAATATTATTTTTTTTCTCTTTTTTATGAATGTTGAGAAATTTGTTACTTAAATTATGTAAATTATGTAAAAAGACTTTAAATTTGAATAATTATTTGAATAGAAAATTTAATTTGTTAAATTAGTTATTTTTGTTTAAATATTATATATTTTACTTTTTAATAAATTTAAAATAATATTTTATTGAAATTATTGAAATTGAATAAAAGACTTTCCTATTATATAACCATTTACTCTAACCATTACTAAATGATTAATTGACCATAATACACAATAATAGCAATAATGGTTAACCCAATTTGGGTTGTTTAACTCATTTATGAGCAACCAGGTTGAATATTTTGGAATATTCACATGATTTCCATGGTTCAGATTGGTCCTTATTTTAATAATGAGTAAATGGACCCAATAGTAAATTAGACATATTCATACTATATTATTCATTTTTACAATCTTTTTATCTTGTTCTTTTTGGTCATTTTACTTAAATGGCCCGTTTAGAACAACTATAGTTATTAAATCTAACCCTACTCAATTATTGGGTTCTAATGTAAATTTAGGTATCCGATAATCTCTGCAATTACCCTGATTAAGTAGGAATAATACCCTAAATGAACCAAAGATGGGTCAAATTTAGGGTCCCTACTCTAATGTTAACTTCCCTCAATAACTTAGTAACTAAACTCGTACCTCAGATTTTCTAGGACCCACCCATATGTGCCCACTCATCCAATGCATCAAGAAAGTCATAAAGTTGAAACCTTTACACCTACTTGAATTCATAAAATAGAAAACAATTCAAGATTAGCCAAAGGATTGGAATATTAAAAGGGGATTAGGGGGAAAAATACATAACTCTGCTAGCTTGTTTCCTTGGGATTGAAAGGACTCGGCAAGTTTTTTATTGGATTCTGAATCAGGGGTTTCATTAGAGGCAAAAACCGTTGGCTTGTCATCGCTACTTACATTCTGGTGTAGCCCTCTGCTGTTTCTTGTTCTTGTTGATCAAAAGAGAGCTTTGGGTACTTTGATATGGCCCTTAAGGGTGCATATTCAATCGTAGTATCCTTGATTAATTTGATAGGGTCAATTTAGAAATGATTGGCATAAACGTGATATTTTTGTCCCCCGTATCTTGATTTACCAATTTATTGTTCAACTACCCTCCTGTCCATGGAATAATGCAATATACCTTATGAAAGGGGTCTACTCTTTGGATCCTTCGAGGTAACATTTTTGCTAGTTCAGTGCCTAATAACATTTAATGTCGCTAAAATTACCTAATATTCAATTAGTCGGATGATCTTACCTCAGTAAAGGAATTAGTCTAGCATATTTCTCAATCAAGCAATCCATTACTCGATTGATCTCAAATCCTCTCATCGGGTTTGATTATACTATTTAAATGAAAGTTTATTACGTTGCCAATCCGGTAGGAACGGTTGGGGGCCCTTTGTTACTATATTTAGTGACTTACTCAAACCAAATGAATGGAATTAAGTAACCCATCTACATGATTTGAGGGAATTTGACTATTAGATGGTCAACATTAACCAATGGACCAATTTACTATCGGTATCATTTACCCATGATCTAGATAACCATATAGGGAGTCATAATTTCTAACCTCATGAACCACATACTCACTGACAATGTTCAAACAGTAGTTATGAGAAATGGGTAGGGATAGACCATTTCGTATAATGAAATGATATGATAGGGTAGATGGCCAAAGGTAGTCAAGTGTAACCATGTCATGTTAGTTATACCTATTGCCCTATTAGCTAATCAAATGTACTCATATCATTTGGATTAACCAATCAAACTATGTAGTTAACCATCTATTATTACCATATAGATGGTAATCGATGGTCAAAAGTATTTTAACATTTGGCATGAGATGAAATTGATTATTGATTACATTTATGAAAACTCCAGATTTTAGTCAACATTACTCATGTGGAACCCTATGGATCGATTTGTTCGGTCCCTACGATGTCATTTTAAGAAAAATCCATTCTGTTTTACTACTCATTTACCTAATCTGTTTAGGTTACTTCGAAAGTCAAATGATCGATTATTGACATAAAATAGACCCAACTAGGTATTTGAAGCATTTATCTCCAAAAATGATAAATAAGGCCCTGTGCACTATGGGTTACACTCAAATTGAGGTAAAATGGTAACTTTTTATGGTCTATGTTAGTCATCTAATGCCGTATAATAACCCAAAGATTCTATTACTCGTAATGTTACCCAATTACTCTATTTTACATTTGAATGCAACGTTTTATGAATTTACAATCTAAATTTTATGGTTCTGTCTATTCTAATCATACAATCAATTGTTGACTCATTTGTATTAAAAAAAATGTCATTTAGTGAAACTAACCAAATCCATGTTGTTTGATCCAATGTTCACCATTTATATCAAACAGTTACATTTGAATATGCGATCAACCCTAAGTATGGTCATTTCTACATACCTTAAATTGGGTACTATTTAGTAATTTAACCTTTTTCAGGTAATTAATCCCGGGTAACAGTATAGATGGTGAATAGGGTATTTAACCAAATTGGTCCTTGTGAGTGGCAATAATGCAAACCAATCAGTCATGAATGTCCATTGATTGATAAGGACGATGGTAACTCCCTAAAGTTTACATTCGATTTTTCCTTGTTAATCTATCCATTGTTAACTATTCGAGGAATAAATTGAAGTAATCATGGTAATACTGTCCCATGATTAAAAAAATATTCGGCCTTTATTATCATAGGTGGCTTATCATTAGAATCTGGGCCTAATTATTGTTTTGAGAGAGGATGATTAGTCTATAAGTACGAATGTTACTGGATTATTTTACCCTTAATTATGGTACCATCTTGAGTCCCCGAGGAACCTAATTATAATGTCCGTACTCATACCGTATTGTACAGAATTAAGTCAATGTCGGCTGACTTAACTTAGGGAGTACTCCTCAAATTACTTAGTTACTACCAAGACTACATTGTCATTTATGGGACCATAATTATTTATCCATATATGAATATTTATCTTATGATTCCCCATGGGTATAAGGTTATCCAGTTAGGGTGTTATCCCTACGTTCACAATAGATTGTGGTGAATTTGGTTATTGTCATTCACCAATTAACTTAGGAATGGGTGGGACCCAATATTTTGGTTATCTCCAATTACCAATCAGTCCCATGGTTACTAATTTACGATATGGACTAACGGGTAAAATCAATGACTAGGGGTAAACTGTAATAGCAAATGAATGGAGTTTACCCGTTAACAATAGACTCCCCCGAATGTAATTAGTCATGGTACCATTTGCTAACCCTCTCTCATTCTATTGACTACCAATCAAACCATGGTAAAATCAAAGTGATTATCCAATAGATAATTAGATTCAGTTGACCCAATATGCTTTGGCAATCACTAAGTATTAATTATTGACCAAATAGATGGGTATACTGTTTTTTATTCATATAGATTAACAGTCATTATTGACCGTAAATTTGAATATGACCAATTACTAAATCATGTAAGGGCTCTCAAAAGATTATGATAGGAGTAATCTAATCAATTGTTGTAACCCAAATTTAATTGCGATCCCAGGTCTGATGGTACTAACAATTGTAATTATTTCTCAAATGACATTTTTGGATAGATCATTTAAATAATTCATTATATAATCCACCATGGTCAAGCTACATGTTTCAAATTTAACATGTTCCCTTTTACTCACTAAGCAATGTATATATGACTTCAAATTCATTTACTATCTAGCCCTATAATATATAACATAATATAGAACTTTTTATTTAAATTATATAAAAAGAAATGTTAAATTAATATAATAATTAAAATACAGAATGAATTACTCAAACTTGTTGAGTAACTGATAACAACCAAGTTTTGCACAATATTTTACCTAATTCTTAATATTTTATACATGTTTGATAGTTTAGATAATGTAATTTGATTGGTTTCTCACTTAGTTGTCCATATGTCTAATTATTAGAAAAATTTGACAAAATTCAAATTTTGCACACTTTAGGTACTTTGATTATTTTTTATGTTATAGGAGATTTCTTTTAACGAAACTAATTTCTATGGATAACTAAGAAACTGAGTTATGACTTCCACCAAGAAACTATGTGCAAATTCTGAACCAATTGGACAAACCAAAATATTGAACTCTGAGCACGAGAGGGTCGCTTGACAGAGCATATCAGCCACATACTGTTTAGTTTTCCAGCCATATTTCATAAATGGGAAGGAGTTTAGCTGCCAAATTTAAGTCCCTGGAAAGTTAACTCGAAGAGCTATAACTCTCGTGAAGGAAACAGAAGAAGATAAGGTAATCTGAATGGAGTTATACACGGGTGAAGTTCAGCAAGCCTTCATGGAGCTAGAAACTGGGCTAATTTGTATGTTTGGGACCATGATAATCCACCATCCGAATTTAAGGCCTGGAATCATATCCAAACCACTTGGGATTAATGTCCAAATTGAGAAATAATACATTATAGATGGTAAGAAGATGAAGAGGCAAGCATGAATAGCCAAAGGAGCATTGAATTACAAGTAAGATGAAGAGGCAAGCATGAATGACCAAGGGAGCATTAAGTACAAGGAAGATAAAGAGGGGTGAATGAACATAGATAAAGAGGGGGGGAAGGACAAAAAAAAAAAACAACAAATTCTTCTCATTTTTTCATTTTTTTTCCTTTGTTCCATGATTGTGTAAATCATTTCAACTCCAAGGTTCTTGAACTCATGTACCTAGAGATCATGTTCTATCATTGAATGAATGCATTCTAGTTTTCTCATTCTAGCCTTATTCTCATTCGGTCACTTAACAGGATTCCTTATGTGACAATACTGATTGGTTTTGTGTAAGTTGAGGAGTGTCTTGAGAGCTATTATTCGGAGACTTGAGTCATGCTTAAGATGAGATTAAGGGGTAGATTTGCTACTTAGGTTTGTAAACATTGGTGCTTAGGCTAGTTAGATTGTATAATAATTGCACGATAATAGGTTTTTCATGAGTCATAGTTAGTCGAATCTAGGTGATCATCTAAAGATTTTAGGAAGTGCATAGTCATCTGGGGTGAGATCTCAGCTAGGACTAAGGCTAACCAACTAGACATACATTCTTATATCCTTAGGAATCAAGGATACGTCATCGAGGTTCAAGAATTACTGAAGTTAGTCTCATATTATATAGTCAAAAAAACTACATTGGTTCATTGGGAGATGACTAAGGTCTTGCCACTAACTACAAGCCTTTAGGCCACCCTGAGAATTAATTTGACCGATGCAATAGTCGAATCAAATTTTGGCATCGTTTTTGGGGAACCAAGGTATGTTTATGATCTTTTCTTGATTCTTTGTAAATAATTAATCACTTTTGCAGGTATCTTACTGCTGGTCACAACTAAAGAAATGAGTGGAAGAATGTCAATTTCACTGCTAATTATTTTTCTTCCTTTTGTTACCTCACGTGGCTTTCTACCAATATCTAACTAGTATAAATTTTCTTTTGACTCTCCATCTCACTTTTTACTCGTTGATGTTATTTGATTCATATCTACATTAGTTTATTCTCTAGTTATTCTATTGATTCAGTTTGAATTTGTCTATTTATTTTAGTTTTAATTAGTATTAGTTATATTTTATTGGTTCTATTGCCATTCCTTCTAGCTTTGCCTTGTTTCATTTTTTTTTTTGTTGTTTATTTCATTTTCAGATTAGCTTGGCTGCTTTTTATTATTTAAGGTTGTTTTTGTCAGTTGTAATTCTTGGTTGTTTGCTCTTGTTCTACCAACCTCTGTATATTTAGTATCTGAGTGTTAAAGTTAACTTTAAGCTTAAATTTGGACTCATTCATTTATTGCCTAAATATCATGGCCTTGCAAGTGAAGATCCTCATAAACATCTCAAGGAATTTCATATTGTCTGTTTGATAAGGAGACTTCAAGGAATCTCCGAGGACTATGTCAGGATCTGAGCATTTCCATTTTCTTTGGAGGGAGCTGCAAAAAATTGGCTTTATTATCTCCATCCTAAGGACATCTGGAGTTGGAATGACATGAAAATGACCTTCATTGAAAAATTCTTTCCTACTTTGTGTACTGCTACCATCCAAAAAGAGATTTGTCGAATTCGACAACTTAATGGTGAGACCATCTATGAACATTGGAATCGGTTTAATAAGTTATGTGTGAGTTGTCCATTTCACTAGATATCAGAACAAATTTTGATCTAGTACTTTTATGAAGGTCTACTTCCAATGGATCATAGCATGATCGATGCAGTGGCACACTAGTGGATAAGACACCCCAGGCTACTCAAGCGTTAATTGAAAACATGGCAATGAATTCCTAGCAATTCAACATGAGGGCCACAATTTCACCTCAAGGAGTACATGAAGTTTCAACCACAAGTCAAGATCATCAAAGAGTGGAGCACCGTCTGGATGAACTTACCTCACTTGTAAGGAGATTGGCTATAAATGAACAACAACCAAAACAAGGGGTTTCTCGACTTGCCCCTAGGAGCCAAGTTTGTGGTATTTGTGCAAGTTTAGGGTATCCTACTGCATCATGCCCAACATTGGCAGAGGAGTCACAAGATCAAGTCCTAGCAACTAGAGGATATTAAGGAAGGCCATATCAACATGAAGATCAGCCTCGGTATGACCCATACTTAGTCACTTACAACCCAAGGTGGCGTGATCATCCCAACCTTTGGTATGAGAACTCAGGATCAACATCACAAGAGTAACCAAGACAGCCACCTTGGAGATTCAGCCAAGGTCAGCACCAACAGTAACCGCATGGCCAGACTCATCAACCACATGTACCTAGGTTCAAGTCATCTTTAGAGGATATGATGAAGCAGCTAACAACTTGGACCACATAACTGGCTGATCAAAATATTCAATTCCAGCAGAAAATTGACTCAACCATCCAAGATTTGCTGACACAGATGACTCAATTAGCCACTTTGATGAATGCCCATTAACAATAAGTCTCTCGGCAATTGCTGAGCCAATCCATCCCCAATCCAAAGGGGGGTGTAAATGCTATCGAATTAAGGTTTGGAAAGGTGTTGGACGAGCAGCCAAGACTAAAGAAAGAGAAGGATGAAAAACAACCATTTACTTCAAACCCGACCAAGACCTAGATGAGCCAAGAAGATCCAACCACCAAGGGAAAGGAGATAGCTGACCAATCCATTAAGCCACTCCCATTTCCTCAAAGAATGAAGTCTAAGAAAAAGGATGACATATTGGAAAAGGATAAGGAAGTTCTGGAGATGTTTCAAAAGGTGGAAGTCAACTTCTTGATGCAATCAAGCAAGTGTCAAGGTACGCTAAGATTTTGAAAGAGCTATACACAAATAAGTGGAGGCTCCAGGGAAGGGAGAAGGTCATTATAGGATAAAATGTATCGGCTCTTATATAGCCTCTACCACAAAAATGCAAGGATCTTGGTACTTTCACAATTCCTTGCATTATTGGCAACCAAAAGTTTGACAGGGCCTTGTTGGATCTTGGAGCTTCGATCAATGTTATGCCTTTTTCAATGTTTATTGAGTTAGATCTTGGACCATTGAAGGGAATAAAATTGGTTATTCAATTGGCTAACAGAAGTAATGCCTATCCACTCGAAATAGTAGAGGATGTTTTAGTCCAAGTTGGCAAGTTGATCTTCGCTATTGACTTTTACATTTTGGAAATGGAGGGTGAGACACAAAGTAGCCGTTCACCTCTTATTCTTGGTTGACTGTTCCTTAAAATGACACAAAGTAAAATTGATGTGCACTTCGCGGTGTTGTTGATGGAATTTGGCGACTCAATTATTCAATTGAACATTCTTGAAGCCATGAAACACCCATCAGAGGATCATTCATCATTCCATATTGTGCTTATTGAGGATTTGGTGGAGCTAGTGCAACTTAAACTTGAGAAGGAATTCCGAGAGATAGCTCATTGTAATGACTCTCTAACTTGTGACATGACCCCTTTTGGGGGGACAAGGAGCGCATGAAGATGCTAAATTTGAACAAAAGAAAGAAGTGCCACTTAGCCCATAACAACTTGAAAGAAGTGGTAGAAACGAAGTTGATCAGTATAGCTTGGAAAGTGCACTCTCTCCCTCTCCTCTAGTTCCTTGTCATAATGCACAGCTTGGGAATGATGTATGCAACACTCTGATTCTTGTACACTTAGAGGAGTCCTTGAGAGGATAAAATAAGTGGTACACTTGGCAGAACAGCAAGGAATGGATAGATTAGAATTGAAAATTAAGAATAACAGAGGCTTAATTAGAAACAATTGAGAGCAAGTCAATCAGACTTCTTCCATTCATTGTACAACCTCCTAAACTCAATTTAAAGCCTCTTCCAGAGCATCTAAAGTATGCATTCCTAGCTGAGAATAGCAAACTTCTAGTGATTATTACTAGTAGCCTTGATGAGTTGCAAGAAGCTCAGTTGCTTAAAGTATTATGGGAGCACAAGAAGGCTATTGGTTGGACATTTGGGGACATTACAGGGATTAATCCACCAATTTACATACATAGAATTTTCCTTGAAAAAGGAGCCAAACCTGTAAGGCAATCACAATGAAAACTTAACCCACTTATTCTTGATGTTGTGAAGAAAGAAGTGTCTAAATTGCTCTAAGCTAGAATTATTTATCCAATCTCGGATAGTGATTGGGTGAGTCTAGTCCAAGTGGTGCCTAAGAAATCTAGAGTTACAGTAGTCAAGACTAAGAATAATAAATTGTTACTAACTCGTATGCAAAATTCTCGGTGAGTGTGTATAGACTATTAGCAACACAACCAAGCAACACAGAAGGATCACTATCCTTCATCTTTTATTGATCAAATCCTTGAAAGATTGCCTGGGAAATCTCACTTCTATTTTTTGGATGGTTTTATGGGATACTTTCATATTCACATCACCCCTAAGGATCAAGAGAAGACTACTTTCACATTTCCTCTTGGCACTTATGCCTACTGGAGGATGCCATTTGGGTTGTGTAATACTTCAGACACTTTTCAACATTGTATGGTAAGTATTTTCTGTGATTTCTTGGAGAAAGGTATGAAAGTTTTTATGGATGACTTCACCATCTATGGCTCTTCTTTTGATGAATGTTTAGAAAATTTATCTTAAGTTCTTAATAAATGCATAGAAACTAACTTGGTCCTTAATTATGAAAAATGTCAATTCATGGTTGAGCAAGGAATTGTGTTAGGACATGTAGTTTCTAAAGATGGTATTAAACTTGATTCGAAAAAATTTGAAGTTATTTATCGTTTATCTTGCCTCGTGTGTGTGTGAGAAGTTCGATCTTTTCTTGGCCATACAGGGTTTTATCGAAGATTTATAAGGAATTTTAGCAAGATAGCCCTCTCATTGACTAACCTTCTAAAGGTGACCATGGAGTTCAAGTTTGACAAGGATTGTTGTGAAGTTTTTGACCAACTTAAGCTTGCTTTGACCACCATGCTAATTGTGCAACACCTAGATTGGTCTAAACCATTTGAGTTAATGTGTGATGGATCCAACAATGCACTGGGAGTTGTTCTGGCATAGAGATTTAATGGGCAGCCATGAGTCATCCATTACACATCTCTTAAACTCAATGTCGCTTAATTCAACCATACCACAACAGAGAAGGAGCTTTTGGCTATTGTTTTTGCTCTTGGCAAGTTTATATCATATTTACTTGATTCTAAAGTTGTAGTTTTCTTTGAGCATGTAGCGCTTAAATATCTTTTGAAAAAACCTAACACAAAGCCACGATTGATATGATGGATGTTATTACTCCAAAAGTTTGATGTTGAGGTTAAAGACAAAAGCAGAGTTAACAATTTGGTGGTTGATCATCTCAGCCAAATTGAAGGGAATCTAGAATCCCTTCCAATTTAAGATGATTTCCTAGATAAGCACCTTTTGCAAATCTATGGTATGTCCCAACATTAACACACTCCTCAGTATGCTTACTTAGTTAACTTCCTAGTTGCTGGGATGATTCCCTCCTTTAATTTTTCTAAGCATTGAGTAGACAAGCTTCGAAGTGAGTCCAAATATTATGTTTGGGATGATCCTTACCTTTGGAAATTTTATAGTGATAACATCATTAGGAGATGTGCGCTTGAAAATGAGCATGAATATATCTTAAGGTTTTGTCATTCTAGCACATGTGGCAGCCATTTTGGTTCTTTTAAAACAGCTAGGAAAGTGTTAGATTCAGGTCTTTATTAGCCAACTTTATTTCATGATGCCTATGTATTTTGTAAAACTTGTAACCAATGTCAACGAACTGGGAATTTATCACGTAAGCAAGAAATGACCTAATAACCATTGTTTTTTTGTGAAGTTTTTAATGTTTAGGGTATAGACTTTATGAGATGATTCCTAATTTTGTTTGGTTATATTTACATTCTTTTGGTAGTTGATTATGTTTCTAAGAGGGTAGAAGCTAAGGCTACTCGAACTGATGATGCCGAAGTAATGGCAAGCTTTGTCCATTTATAGATTATTTATAAGTTTAGAGTTCCATGAGCTATCATCTTGGATAAGGGATCCCATTTTTGTAACCGACAAGTAAAAGCCTTGTTGAAAAAATATGATGTAGTCCACAAGATTTCTACCTCATATCACTCATAGAAAAATGGCTAAGCTAAGGTCTCCAATTGAGAAATCAAGAGCATACTTCAAAAAATGGTTTAACCAAACCGAAAGGATTGGAGAGCACAACTAGAGGAAGAATTATAGGCATATCACATTGCTTACAAAACCCCAATTGTATTGTCCCCATACTAAATAGTCTATGGGAAAGCATGTCACTTGCCAGTGGAAATCGAACATAAATCATATTGGGTAGTTAAGTGTTGCAACTCAGATCTAGTTTGAGCAGGAGCTGAAAGGAAGCTACAATTTCAAGAGCTTAAGGAGGTCCAAATGGAGGCTTACGATGATGTTTGGATTTATAAGGAGAGGACAAAGTAGCTGTATGACCAAATGATTCACCACAGGACATTTAAGCTTGGACAATGAGTTCTTCTTTACAACTCAAGGCTCAAGTTCATGCCAAGTAAGTTACATTCTTATTGGAAAGGGCCTTTTCTAGTTACTCATGTGTATCCTTATGGTACTATACATGTGGAAGAACCAACATCAAAGAGAAGGTTCATAATAAATGATCATAGGCTCAAGCACTTCCATGAAGTACTTAGCCATGCAGAACCACTAGGATAGGAATCACATTTGTTGGATGCACACTACTTAGCACCTTAATAAGCTTTTTAATCTCATTTTTTTTTTTCTTTTAGTTGTAGTGTTTGCCTACATTAAATAAGGATAGTAGCATGATAGTTTCATTTATGTTCATGAATAAAATTTTTCAGATAGTTGCCATGACAGCCGATGATTTAGGTTGATGAAAAACTATTAAACAACAAATGACATACTTATATTCTATGAAATTGATTGGATTGAGTGAGTTCCATCATGGAATGAGCATGTTAAGAGCTAGATTTTGGGTTGCTCAGCCACATTGATAGATGGAAACTGGGTGAGGATATTTAAGCCTAATTGAATGGATTACATCACATGTCATTCTCATCATTCTTTCATGAGTGTCCACTCCTAGGAACTTTGCACACTAGAACTTACTCTCATTCTTTATCAAATTCACATGACATTTGTATGCATGAAAATGATGGAGGCATCTTTTTCTTCTTGAGTTTGGGCCAAATAAGCTGCCCCTTATAAATTAAGACCATTGCTAGCCCTATTGAGCCTTAAGCTTGTTTTTTTCTTAACCATTATACATTCACGATTGACACCTTAGATGTTGCAAAAAGAGCCTTTGATTTAAGTGTGGGGGACTCCTTTTCATAGGCTTAAGGACAAGCATGATTTAAGTGTGGGGAGGGATTAAAATTATGTAGGGCAGGATTAAAATTATGTAGGGCACATAAAATGTAAATAAAAAAAAATCACGAGAACCCAACTAAGAATCATCATTTGGGTATGTTTTTGGTAGGAAAGGAAAAGTAAAATTAGAATGATTGGAAGAGTTGAGCGGGAAGAGTAATTTGTTTGATATTGTTTGCAATGAGAGAAACCTTCACCTTTAGGTTAAAAGCTCTTCCTTCAATGATCTTTTATTCTTCTCCTCTATTGTCCCTACCTTAAAATGACATTGCAGCCCATCCATCCCTTATTCTTACCTACCTAATGCATTACAGCCCATGATCCCGTTACAACTTATGAAAGTCCTCTTGAATTTTGTATTACACTTGTATTAAGTGATGGAAATTTAGAATGATTGCAAGCCTATGGATGGTGTTTTGAGTGTAAACAGATCCCTAAATCCTTGAGAGAATCCGTGAGGACCTATCACTTGGCTAAAGTTTCTCATATGATGGTAACTTGTATGTGATTTTCATGGTGTGAATGAATGAGAACCATGATGTGTGATGTGGTTCAAGTTTGATTGTTTGTTTTTGGATGAGTTATTCTTGGACCTAAGAAGTCATCTGAAGTGGGAAATGTCTAGGAAAGGGTTGCATCTTGCATAGACATAGCATTTATAGGATAGGAAGTTGGGAAACCCTTTGGAGTTATTTTTATTTTTGCTTTGTCGAGGATATGCAAACATTTAAGTGTGGGGGAGTGATACAAACCAAGTTTTGCATGATATTTTGCCTCATACTTAATATTTTATGCATATTTGATAGTATAGATGATGTAATTTAATTGGCTTCTCACTTAGTTGTCCATATGCCTAATTATCAGAAAAATCTGGCAAAATTTAGTTTTTACGTAGTTTAGGTACTTTGATTATTTCTTATGTTACATGAGGTTTCTTTTAGCGAAACCAATTTCTATGGATAGCTAAGCGACTGAGCTATGACTTCTACCAAGAAACCATATGCAAATTCTAAACCAATTGGATAAGGCAAAATATTGAAGTCTGATCATGAGGAGGGCATTAGACAGAGCAGATCAGCCATGCACTGCTTAGCTTTTTGGTCATATCTCATAAACAGGAAAAATTTTAGCTACCAAATTTAAGTCCTTAGAAAGCTAACTCAAAGAGCTACAACTCTTATGAAGGAAACAGAAGAAGATAAGGTCATTTGAATGGACTTATGCATGGGTGAAGTTCAGCAAGCCTCCATGGAGCTAGAAACAAGGCTAATTTGTACGTTTTGGGCCATGAGACTCCACTATCCAAATTTAAGGCCTGGAATCATGTCCAAACCACTTGGGATTAATGTCCAAATTGAGAAATAATCCACTCTAGAAGGTATGAAGATGAAGAGGTAAGCATGAACAGCCAAAGGAGCATTGAATTGCAAGGAAGATGAAGAGGCAAGCATGAGTGGCCAAGGGAGCATTAAGTATAAGGAAGATAACGAGGGGTGAACAAACATAGATAAAGAGGGGGGGAAGGACAGAAAAAAATAGCAGATTCTTCTCATTTTTGCATTTTTTTTCCTTTGTTCCATGATTATGTAAATCATTTCAATTCTAGGTTTCTTGAACTCATGTACTAGTAGATCATGTTCTATCATTGAATGAATGCATTATGGTTTTCTCATTCTAGCCTTATTCTCATTATGTCACTTAATGAGATTCCTTAGGTGATAATACGAATTGGTTTTAGGTGAGTTAAGGAGTGTCTTGAGAGCTACCGATCAGAGACTTGAGTCATGCTTAGGATAAGATTGAGGGGCAGATTTGCTATTTAGGTTAGTAAACTTTAGTGCTTAGGCTAGTTAGATTGCATGATAATTGCATGATAGTAAGTTTTCATGAGTCATAGTTAGTCAAATTTAGGTGATCATCTAGAGATTTTAAGGAGTGCAGAGTTATTTGGTGTGAGATCTCAACTAGGACTAGGGCTAACCAAGTAGACATACATTCTTATATCTTTAGGAATCAAGGATAGGTCATCAAGGCTCAAGAATTACTAGAGTTAGTCTCATATTATATAGTAAAAAAAAAACTACATTGGTTCATTAGGTGACGACTAGGGTCTTGCCACTAACTACAAGCTTTCGGGCCACCCTAAGAATTAATTTGACCAACGCAACAGTCGAATCAAATTTTGGTGTCGTTGCCAGGGAACCAAGGTATGTTTATGATCTTTTTTTGATTATTTGTAAATAGTTAACCACTTTTGTAGGTGTCTTACTGCTGGTCACAACTAAAGAAATGAGTAGAAGAACATTAATTTTGCTGCTGATTATTTTTCTTCCTTTTGTTACCTCACGTGGCTTTCTACCAACATCTAACAAATATAAGTTTTCTTTTGACTCTCCTTTTCACTTTCTACTCGTTGATATTATTTGATTCATGTATGCGTTAGTTTATTCTTTGGTTATTCTATTGATTTAGTTTTAATTTGTCTATTTATTTTAGTTTTGATTAGTATTAGTTATATTTTGTTGGTTCTGTTGCCATTCCTTCTAGTTTTGCCTTTTTTCATTTTTTTTTGTTGTTGTTGTCTATTCTATTTTCATATTGGCTTGGCTACTCTTTATTGTTTAAGGTTGTTTTAAAAAATTGCAATTCTTGGTTGTTTGCTCTTATTTTGTTCAGCTCTGTTCACCAAAAGTGAAAGGTTAGTCAACATTCTTGTTTTATTCAAATAGGGTACTACTTAAATTAAATTAAATGATTAGTCTTATAAGCGACAATTATTCAAATTTAATATCTTTTTAGATAATTTGCACAATTTAAACATTAGGTTACTCAATATTCATGAAGAGAAAAAAAAAGATATTTTTTAATATAAAAATCTAGATTTTAATAATCATATAAATCAATCCATGTATAATTCAAATTTAAAGCTTTCTTACTGTAATTTTGGTAATTTCAGTAAAATGATATTTTAAATTTATTAAAAAGTAAAATAAATCATATTTGAATTTAAAAAATGATTTAAGAAATTGTAAACATTATTTAAGATTAAATTCTTTTTATGTTATTTACACAATTTAACTAACATATTATTCAACATTCATGCAAATCAAAAAATAATATTTTTGAATACAATGCCTCAAATTTTAGTTGCTATTTAAATTAAACTAAATGTTATTCAAATTTACAATTTTTTATTGTAATTTTTATAATTTTAGTAAAATATTACTTTAAATTTACCGAAAATCTAGAGTTTTGATTAATTTATATAGTTACTAAAATTTAAAGTTTTGTAATCTAAAATGTCATGTTTTACTTTTTCATGAATATTAAGTAATCTAATGTTTAAATTATATAAATGACATAAATTATGTAAAAAGACATTAAATTTGACTAGTGGGTAGAATAAAAAATAAAATACTCAAATTTTTGCTCTTTGATCATATAGGATTTATTTTATTTTTTGGTAAATTTAGAATAACCTTTCATTAAAAAATATAGAAACTGCTATTAAAGATTAAAAATTTAAATAATATTTTTTGTTTGAATTAAGTAATTACTAAAATATGAAATTTTGTATTAAAAAATTTTATTTTATTATTTTTTATGAATGTTGATTAACATGTTATATAAATAGTGTAAATAAGATAAAAAAAATTAAATTTTAGTAACAATTAGATTAAAAGATGAAATTGCTTAAATCGTCTTTTTTTTTTAATCAAATAAAGTATATTTTATTTTTAGTGATTTTATAGTGAACTTTTATTAAAATTATAGAAATTATAATAAAATATTATAATTTTGAATAACATTTTTTTGACTAAATTAACAACTAAAATTTGGGTTTTGTATTTAAAAATATTGCTTTTAATTTTTTATAAATATTGACTAATATATTACTTGAATTATATAATTAATATAAAAAAAATAAATTTGAATAACAGTTAAAATGAAAAATATAATTACTTGAATCAATTTTTTTTTTCATATATGATATATATTTTACTTTTTTGTGAATTCTGAGTAATATTTTAACTAAATTACAAAAATTACAATAAAAACTTGAAATTTAAATAATATTTGAATTAATTTATATGGTTACTAAAACTTACAGTTTTGTAATAAAAAATATTAATTTTTACTTTTTCGTTAACAATGAATAAGTTAAGAATTAGATTTCATAAATTATATAAAATGATATTAAATTTAAATGGTGATCAGAATACAAAATGAATTACTTAAATTTATTATTTTTTATTCAAATAGAATATATTTTTCATTTTCATTAATTTAAAGTAACCTCTAACTAAAATTATAAAAATTATAAATAAATGACTCTAAATTTGAAGAATATTTAATTTTGTTTAATTATTTACTAAAATCTGAGGTTTGTTTTCAAAAATATCATTTTTAATATTTGATAAATATTAACTAATTTATTACTTAAATTATATACATAATATTAAAAAAAATTTTAAATTTAAACAATAGTTAAAATAAAAAAATATATTTACTTAAATCAATTATTTTTTCTTTTGAATATGATCTATGTTATATTTTTTTTGTGATTTTGGAGTAACTTTTTATTAAAATTACATAAATTACTCTAAAAGAGATTAAATTTAAATAACATTTTATTGATATATGTAGTCACTAAAATTAAAAGTTTTATATTCAAAAATGTTGTTTTTTTTTTAAAAATTTTTTCATGAATGTTGGGTAATGTAATATTTAAATTATATAAATTATATAAAAAACTATTAAATTTCAATAGTAGTTACAATAAAAAAATAAATAACTCAAATTATTTTTTTTTTATTCAAATATTATCAATTTTTTATTTTGGTAAATATAGAGTAACTTTTTACTGAAATTATAGAAATTATAATAAAAGTTGTAAATTTAAATGACATTTGGTTTGATTATAATAATTACTAAAATTTGGGGTTTTGTTTTCAAAATTATCGTTTTCTACTTTTCATGAATATTGATTAACTTATTACTTAAATTATATAATTAATATAAAAAAATTTAAATTTGAATAATGGTTAGAATAAAAAATATAATTACCTAAATTAGTATTTTTTATTTAAATATAATTTATTTTACTTAACCAAGAATTTTAAGTAACTTTTTACTTTATATGTTACCCTCTTTTTCCCCCTAAAAGATGGATCATTAAATATCGTCTAGTTGTCATTCTATTTGTTTTGGCATATTAAACATGGACATGAAGTGAACCAAGAAAGATTAAAGACATGAATTTAAAAGAACTAGCCAACTCATTTTAGATAGGAATTTGGCTTTCTAGTTCTTTAGCTAACCTTCTATCTTATAGATAAGAAGGTTCCATAATCATCTTGCTCTCAGATTGACCCCAAAAGGAAACTTGAGGTATTCCATTAAGAGTGAGCCCACACTACATTTCTAATATTCAGCCTACCACTAAATCTTCACGTTGTATCCCTTCACTCCATAGATAACTGTCTTGGCTAAATTAACTTTTAGCCCTACTTTGCATTAGAAGCATTTGAGAATCTTTTTGTAACTCTTGACAAACTCATCATTTGTCATACTAAAAACAATAGTATCATTTGTAAATTGCAAGTGTCTTAACTAGATGTCATCCTCAATAAGAATACCTTTTATAAGACCCATTGTTGACCCTTTTCTAAATAAGAAGTTTAGGCCTTTAACAATAAGAGTAAACAAAAAAGGGAGAGAATGGGTTACCTTGCTATAAACCCCTTGCCATTTTGAATTACTATATAAGGTGACCATTAACCAAAATGGGAGGACATGGTATCAATGTAAACTCCCATTTCCACTATCTTCATCTTGCACCAAAACCCATATATTTTAAAATGTTCATCAAGTATCCTTATTCCATTAAGTCATAGGCCTTTTCTAAATCAATCTTGATCATAACCCCTCCTTCCTTTCTTCTCTTCATCTCATTTATTGTCCTATTAGCAATTAAGATGATATTTAAAATATTGTAACCCCCTAAAAATGTAAATTGCAATTCCCCCACCAACCTCCCAATCACTAACTTGATTTTTCTAGAAGGTATTCTAGCTAGTATCTTATAAATAGATCCAACTAAAGAGATTGAGTGGAACTAAGTAAGTGATGCTATATCTACCACCTTTGGAATAAGGACAAAAAAGGTAGAGGTGGGAGATTGGCATAATTAACCATTCGCATAAAAATCTTGCATGAAATCCATCACCAATTGTTCAATTGTCTTCTAATGTTACTTAATCAAATTAAGATTGAACCATTTAGTCTTAGCACCTTGTTGTCATCACAATCCTTAATTGCCTCCTAAACTTCCCTAACCATGAATGGGCCTTTTAAGATTATATTATTGGCATCTTTTAGTTTTGGAAAAAAGCTTTCATCCAATTTCAGGCATGACATCATTGACGTGCCCAATTACTTCTTAAAATGGGACACTATAGCCTTCTAGATCTTCATATGATTAGTATAGTTTTGCCTCCTTTCTCAATGTAGTCAATCATGTTCTTCTAGCATCTTGGGAGGCTATGATGTGGAAAAATGCTAAATTTTTGTCACCCTCCACTAGCCACTTCAATTGTGATTTCTAGATCCATTCTTTCTCATTTTTCTTGAGGCACACCTAATTGTCAACCCTTACTTGCATCAATTCTTCTCTTTCAATGTTAGATAGCACTTATGTTTCTTATTTAAAGGATAATTGCCCTACTTTTAACTTTGCTTCCTTTAAACCCCTCTATCTTTGCTTTCTTTGCCTTAGGCTTTAGGGCTTTAAAAAAGTTTTAACCAATCTCATTCTATCACACAACATATATCCTAGGTGGCCTCTACCCCATTACCTAGACCATATCTCGTGAATTTGTTGACCTAACACATGATTATCTCCCTAATGATTAAAATACCTAAAAGGTTTAGGACTCCATTATTTGTTATCACTCCTAATGCAAACCCCAAAATGATCACTGAAACAATTAGGAACCCCTCATTACTTTAAGTTTGGTACTAGCATTAACCAATTGGCCTCAATCAAAAAACTATTAGTCTAGCACATGGAGGGATTCCCACAAAAGTTACACCAAGTGAATCACCTTTCCTGCATAGGTAAATCAATAAGTCCCATATCATACACAAAATCATTAAACTCTTGAATAGCCTAATTATTTTGTAACCCATATTCATTAGACCTCTGCCATTATCATATTAAAGTCACCCCTCATGCACCATTAACCCTCAATTTGGTTCCTTAGACTTCTCAATCCTCCCAAATTCTTATTGGTCTAAGTGACTATTTAGAGCATAAATGTTAACTAACATAGTTGTTTTGCCTAAAGACACTATCTCCCTTACCAATACCATATAACTAGTTGCCAAAAATTCATATTGTAACCTAAACACAGATTCATTCCAAAATACTACTAACCTTCCTACTACCCCCCTTAAAAGTAGTAGCCAAAACTTGAATATCTTGGCTACTCCAAACCTATCTCAAAACTAGCTTTAACATTATGCTTAATTTAGTTTCTTACATAAACAAAATAACAAGTTTACTTGATACACCCATCATTGGACCACCTCACATTTCATGGGCCTCTTTTGACCTTTAACATTTATTGAACAAATAATCATGAAGAAATTTGAAAACCTGACCTACTCGCAACTAGCTTACAAAATTATCACATCCTTTCCTTACCTTCTAGCAAAGAGAGCATAAATGTAATTGTTGCTTCATCCCTAGATATTGTTAAGCCCATTATCTTTCCTAGCTCAAGCATCTTCTATGATTCCTATCTAATAACTTCATTGTGAAACCTAATATGGCCATCTAACAACTCCCTCAACCTAGAGAAAATTTCCTTCATAGGTGACTTATTGTGTTATACCTGTTTACCTGATTGGTGTTGAGTCATATTGACCCCTCATCTTTTGTTGCCTAGCCCTTTCCTCCTTGTTAGTCTACCCCATCTCATCACCTAGATGATGGTAGCTATTTCTCATTTGCATCTTCCTAGCAAATTCTTAACTTCTTGATCTTAGTCATTGATTAAAAATGCATCATCCCCAACATCATTCTCATGGCTTGGAGTCATCATTACATTTACCTTGTTTTTTATTTGCTCTTGTATCTTGGCTACTCCCCTTTTATTGGCATCATTATGCTTACTTGCCAATGGTGAATCAACATCCTTCGATTTTGCTAGGGTGTCCCTCTAATTTTTTGCCACTGTGGTAGCTACACTAATAAGAGAGGAGTAAGTGGCCCAACCCTAATAACCCACTCCTGGTCTATGGTGTGCAAACTTCTTTCTAGCTACCAAGCCATAAAGATTTATGGATATAAGCCTTTAGAGTAGCTCATTATTTCTTTGGCATTTAGGCTACATAAGTGAATGTGAATAGGTCTCATCTTGCCCAATGGGCTCTAATCAAATAAGTTCCTATGGATGTTCACCGTATGTTTTATCACTAATGGGCTTACCTAAGTTTTAGCATGTATGTTGACAAATTCGATTATCACGTTGGTCAAATTAATTCATATGGTGACCTAAAGGCTTATAGTTAGTGGCATGACCTTAGTCGAGATCTCACACTAAACGACTCTACACTCCTTAAAATCTTTAGATGATCACCTACATTCGACTAACTATGACTTATGAAAAACCTGTTATTGTGCAATTGTCATGCAATCTAACTAGCCTAAGCACCGAAGTCTACTAACCTAAGTAACAAATCCACCCCTCCATCTCATCCTATGCATAACTCAAGTCTCTAATTGGTAGTTCTCAAGCAATTCCTTAACTTACCCAAAACCAATTGGCATTATCACCTAAGGAATCTCATTAAGTGACCAAATGAGAATAAGGCTAGAATGAGAAAACCATAATGCACTCATTTAATGATATAACATGATCTCTAGGTACATGAGTTCAAGGACCCTTAGAGTTAAAATGATTTGCACAATCATGGAACAAAGGAAAAGAGAAATGCAAAATAAGAAGAATGAGCTCTTTCCATCTATCCTCCCCCCTTCCTTTTAGCCTGTGGCCATCCATTTTCTTTGTTTGTTCACCACCTCTTTATCTTCCTTGCCCATAATGCTCCGTTCATGCTTGCTTTTTCATCTTCTTACCTTCTAGAATGGATTATTCCTCAGCTTAGACATCAATCCTAAATGGTTTGGACCTGATTCCAGGCCTTAAATTCAGATGGTGGAGTATCATGGCCCAAAACATACAAATCAGCCCAGTTTCCACTCCATGGAGGCTTACTAAACTTCACCCATGCACAACTCCATTCAGATGGCCTTATCATCTTCTGTTTCCTTCATGAGAGTTGTAGCTCTTTGAGTTGGCTTTCCAAGGACTCAAATTTGGTAGCTAAATTTCTTCCCGTTTATGAGATATGGCCAAAAAACTAAGCAATGTGCGGCTAATCTGCTCTGTCCAGCGCCCCTCTCGTGATCAAAGTTCAATGTTTTGCCTTGTCCAATTGGTTTGGAATTTGTATGTAGTTTCTTAGTGGAAGTCATAGCTCAATCTCTTAGCCATCTATAAAAATTGGTTTGGTTAAAAGAAACCTCCTATAACCTAAGAAATAACCAAAGTACGTAAACTGTGCAAAAAATGAATTTTACTAGATTTTTCTGATAATTAGGCATATGGACAATTGAGTGAGAAGCCAATCAAATTACATTATCTAGACTATTAGACATGCATAAAATATTAAGTATGAGGCAAAATATCATGCAAAACTTGGTTGTTGTCACTCCCTTACACTTAAATGTTTGCATATTCTTGGCAAAGAAAAAAATATAAATAACTCCAAAGGGTTCCTCAAACTTCCTATCCTATAAATGCTATGTCTATGCAAGATGCAACCTTTTCTTGGACATTTCCCACTTCAGATGACTTTCTAAGTCCAAGAATATCTCATTAAAAAACAAACAACCAAACTTGAACCACACCACACATCATGGTTCTTATTCATCCACACCATGAAAATCACATACAAGTTATCATCATATGAGAAACTTCAGCCAAGTGATAGGTCCTCATGGATTCTCTCAATTCCCTCAAGGATTCAAGGATCTGTTTACACTCAAAAAATGCTCCATAGATAACCCACACAACCATAAGATTGCAATCATTCTAATTTTCCACCACTTAATATAGGTGTAATACAAAAATCAAGAGGACTTTCATAGGTTGTAACAAGGTTATGGGTTATAATGCATTGGGTAGGTAAAAATGAGAGATGAATGGGCTGTAATGACATTCCAAGATAGGGAAAATAGAGGAAAGGGATAAAACATCATTGAAGGAAGAGCTCTTAACCTAAAGGTGAAGGTTTCCCATAATGCAAATAATATCAAACAAAACACTCTTCCCACTATTCTACCTTTCTTCTTATACCTACTTATCTCTTCCAATCATTCTAATTTTCCTTTTCTTTTCCTATTGAAAACATACCTAAATGATGATTCTTAGTTGGGTTATCATGATTTTCATTTTTTTTTATTTTTTTCAAATGAAAGCTTATTTTTCATATTTTACGTGCCCCACACAATTGCAATGCCTCCTCCACACTTAAATCATGCTTGTCCTCAAACATATGAAAGGGACTCCCCTATATTTAAATTAGAATCTCTTTCTGTAATGTTTGAGGGTGTCAATCATGAACGTATAATGATTAAGGACAAACAAGCTTAAGTCTCAGTAGGGCTAGCAATGGTCATAATTTATAAAAGGTGGTTTATTTGGCCTAAACTTAGGAAGAAAAAGATGTCTCTATCATTTTCATGCATACAAATGTCATGTGATTTTGATAAAGAATGAGAGTAAGTTCTAGTGTGCAAAGTTCTTAGGAATGGACACTCATGAAAGAATGATGAGAATGACATGTGATATAATCCATTCAATTAGGCTCAAATATCCTCATCTAGTTTCCATCTATCAATGTGGTCAAGCAACCCAAAATCTAGCTCCTAGCATGCTTATTCATGATGGAACTCACTTAAACCAATCAATGCCATGGAATATCAATATGTTATTTGTTGTTTGATAGTTTTTCATCAGCTTAAGTCAACAATTGTCATGGCAACTATCTGGGAAATTTTATTCATGAACATAAATGAAACTACCATACAACTATCCTTATTTAATATAAGCAAACACCTACAACTGAAAGAAAATGATGGGATTAAAAAGCTTACCAAGGTACTGGGTAGTGTGCATCCAACATATGTAATTCCTCTCTTGTTGCTTCTTCATAGCTAAGTGCTTCATGGAAGTGCTTGAGCCTATAGCCATTTATTATAAGCCTTCTCTTTGATACTAGTTCTTCCACTTGCACAGTACCATAAGGATACACATGAGTAACCAAAAAAGGTCCTTCCCAATGAGAACGTAACTTACTCGACATGAACTTGAGCCTTGAATTGTAGAGAAAAACTTGTTGCCCAGGCTTAAAAGTCCTACAGTGAATCATTTGGTCATGTAGTCACTTTATCCTCTCCTTGTAAATTTGAGCATTTTGTAAGCCTCCATTCATATCTCCTTAAGCTCTTGAAGTTATAGCTTCCTTTCAGCTCCTACTCGGACTAGATCAAAGTTGCAATGCTTATCTACCCAATATGCTTTATATTTGATTTCCACTAGTAGGTGACACACCTTCCCATAGAGTATTCGGTATGGAGACATATCAATTGGTGTTTTGTAGGCAATGCAATATGCCCATAATGCTTCCTTTAGTCATGCACTCCAATTCTTTTGGTTTGGTTGAAGCATTTCTTTGAGTATACTCTTGATTTCTTAATTGGAGACCTCGACTTGGCCATTTATCTGTGGGTGATATGGGGAGGAGATCTTGTGGACTATGCCATATTTTTTTAACAAGGCTTCTACTTGTTGATTACAAAAATGGGATCTCTGATATGAGATGATAGCTTGTGGAACTCCAAACTTACAAATAATCTACAAATGAACAAAGCTTGACACTATTTTGGCATCATTAGTTCAGGTAGCCTTAGCTTTTGCCCACTTAGAAACATAATCAATTGCCAAAAGAATGTAAATATAACTGAACAAAATTGGGAATGGTCCCATAAAGTCTATACCCTAAACATCAAAAACTTCATAGAACAACAACGGTTGGGTCATCTCTTACCTACGTGATAAATTCCCAGTTTGTTGACATTAGTCACATGCTTTACAAAAGACATGGGCATCGCGAAATAGAGTTGACCAATGAAGACTTGAATCTAGCATTTTCCTAGTTGTTCTAAAGGAATAAAAATGGCTGCCTCATGCTTTAGAATGATAAAACTTCGAGATAGATTCATGCTTGTGCTCGGGCACATATCTCCTAATGATGTTATCACTACAAAATTTCCAAAGGTAAGGATCATCCCAATCATAATGTTTGGACTCACTTTAAAGCTTGTCTGTTTGATGCTTAGAAAAATCAGAAGGAATCACCCCAGCAACTAAGAAGTTAACTAAGTCAGTATACCGAGGAGTGTGTTGATATCAAGACATACCATGGATTTGCAAGAGGTGCTCATCTGGGAAGTCATCTTGAATGGGAAGGGGTTCTAGACTCCCTTCAATTTAGCTAAGATGATTAGCCACCAAATTCTTAGCTCCACTTCTGTTCTTAACCTTAACATCGAACTCTTAGAGTAATAACATCCATCGAATTGGTCATGGCTTTGCATCAGGCTTTTTTAGGAGATATTTAAATGTTGCATGATCATAGAAAACTACAACATTAGAATCGAGTAAATAAGATCTAAACTTGTCAAGAGAAAAAAACAATAGTCAAAGCTCTTTATCTGTTGTGATATAGTTGGATTGAGCAACAATGAGCATGCATGATGCGTAATGGTTGACTCATGGTTACCCATTAAATCTTTGTGCCAAAACATCTCTCATTGCATTATTGGATGCATCACACATTAGCTCGAATAGTTGAGACCAATTTGGGGCTTGCACAATTGGCATAGTGGTCAAGGCATGCTTGAGTTGGTCGAAAGCTTCATGGTAATCCTTGTCAAACTTGAACTCCATGTCTGCCTTTAGAAGGTTGGTCAATGGGAGTGCTATCTTGCTAAAAGTTCTTATAAATCTCAAATAAAACCCTGTATGACCAAGAAAAGATTGAACTTCCTACACACACGTGAGGTAGGATAAATGAGAAATAACTTCAACA
Source organism: Rhizophora mangle (assembly GCA_037832345.1). Lineage (NCBI taxonomy): Eukaryota > Viridiplantae > Streptophyta > Magnoliopsida > Malpighiales > Rhizophoraceae > Rhizophora > Rhizophora mangle. The sequence goes on along the minus strand of JBAPLJ010001673.1, from coordinate 342,378 downwards.
TTTGTTGGATCAACTTTAATACCATCCTTAGAAACTATATGTCCTAACATAATTCCTTACTTAACCATGAAGTGACACTTTTCATAATTAAGGTCCATGTTAGTTTCTATGCACCTCTTAAGAACTCAAGATAATCTTTTTAAACATTCATCAAAAGAGGAGCCATAAATGGTGAAATCATTCATAAAATCTTCCATGCCTTCCTCTAAGAAATCAAAGAAAATACTTACCATACAACGTTGAAAAGTGCTTGGAGCATTGCATAACCCAAATGGCATCCTCCGATAGGCATAAGTGCCAAGAGGACATGTGAAAGTAGTCTTCTCTTGATCCTTAGGGGTGATGTGAATATGAAAGTATCCCATAAAACCATCCAAAAAATAGAAATGAGATTTCCCAAACAATCTTTCAAGAATTTGATTGATAAAAGGTAAAGGATAGTGATCCCTTTGTGTCGCTTGGTTGAGCCACTAGTAGTCTATACACATTTACCAAGAATTTTGCACACAAGTTGGCAATAATTCATTATTTTCAGTCTTGACTACTATAACTTTAGATTTCTTTGGCACCACTTAAACTGGACTTACCCAATTGCTGTCCAAGATTGGATAAATAATTCCAGCTTGGAGCAATTTGGAAACTTCTTTCTTGCCTCATGAGTTTGGCTCCTTCTTTAAGGAAATTCCATGTATGCAAATTACTGAATTAATCCCCGTGATGTCCCTAAGTGTCTAGCTAATAGCTTTCTTGTGCTCCAATAAAACTTTAAGCAACTGAGCTTCCTGCAACTCATTAAGGCTCATAGCAATAATCACTGGAAGTTTTCAATTCTCAGCTAGGAATGCATACCTTAAATGCTCTAGAAGAGGCTTTAAATCAAGCTCAGGAGGTTGTAAAAAGGATGGAAAAGGTCTGATCAACTTGATCTTAATTTTTTCTAATCAAGCATTCTCTATTATTCTCGATTTTGATATGTTCATTCCTTATTGATCTGCCAATTGCATCACTTATTTTGTCCACTGAAGGACTCCTCTAAGTGTGCATGAATCAGAGATGCTGCATACATCATTCCCAAGCTATGCACTATGACATGGAACTGAAGGAGAGGGAGAGAGTGCACTTTCAAAGCTATTTTGATCAACTCTGTTTCTACTAATTCTTTTAAGTTGTTTTGGGCTGAGTGGCACTTCTTTCATCTATTCAAATTCAAAACCTTTTTGGACTCCTTATCCCTCAAAAAGGGTTATGTCGCAAGTTAGAGAGTCATCAAAATGAGCTATCTTTGGGAATTCCTTCTCAAGGTTGAGTTGCGCTTCCTCTACCAAATCCTTTATGAGCTTGATATGGAATAAAGAATGATCCTCCAATGGGTGTTTCATGGCTTTAAGAATGTTAAATTGAACAATCGAGTCACCAAATTCCATCGATAATACCCTAAAGTGCACATCAATTTTAGTTTGTGCCACTTTAAGGAATGGTCATAAAAGGTGAATGGCTACTTTGTCTCTTGCTCTCCATTTCTAGAATCTAAAAGTTAGTAGGGAAGATCAACTTACCAACTTGCACTATAACATCCTTAATTATTTCGAGTGGATAGGTGTTACTTTTATTAGCCAATTGGATAACCAATTCTATTCCCTTTTAATTATCCAAGATCCAGCTCAATAAACACCAAAAGAGGTGTAACATTGATTGAAGCTCCAAGGTGCAGGAAAGCCTTGTCAATTTTTGGTTACTAATAATGCAAGGAATTGTGAAAGTACTAGGATCCTCACATTTTTATGGTAAAGGTTGTATAAGAACCAATACATTTTATCCTATGCTAACCTTCTCCCTTCCTCAGAGCCTCTACTTCTTTGTGCACAACTCTTTCAAAAACTTAGTGTACCTTGGCACTTGCTTGATTGCATCAAGAAGCAAAATGTTGACTTCCACCTTTTGAAACATCTCCAAAACTTCCTTATCCTTATCTGGTATGTCATCTTTTTTCTTAGACTTCATTCTCTAAGGAAATGGGAGTGGCTCAATGGATTGGTTAGCTATCTCTTTCCCTTGGTGGTTTGATTTTCCTGGCTTGTTTGGGTCTTGGTCAAGTCTGAGGCAAATGATTATTTTTCATCCTTCTCCTTCACTGGTCTTAATTGGTCATCTAGCACCATTCCAAACCTTAATTCAATGGCATTTACACCTCCTTTTGGATTAGGAATGGATTGGCTCAGTAATTTCCTGGAGACTTGTTGTTGAAGGGCATTCATTGAAGTGGCTAGTTGAATCATCTATGTCCATAGATCTTATATGGTTGAGTCATGCTGGAATGAAATATTTTGATTGGCCAACTGTGTGGTGCGAGTTATTAGCTGATTCAACATATCCTCCTAAGATGATTTGAACCTAGGTAGAGGAGGTTGATGTGTCTGGCCATGCAGTTGCTATTGATGCTGACCTTGGCCAAATCTCCAAGGTGACTATCTTGGTTGCTCTTGTGATGTCGATCTTGAGTTCCCATATTGAAGGTTGGGATGATCATGCCACCCTGGGTTGTAAGTGACTGAGTATGAGTTGTACCGAGGCTGATCATATTATTGATATGGCCTTCCTTGATATCCTCTAGCTACAAGGACTTGATCTTATGACTCCTCTACCAATGTTGGGCATGATGTAGTAAGATGCCCTGAACTTGCACAAATACCATAAACTTGGCTCCTAATGGAAAGTTGAGAACCCCCTTAGCTTGGCTGTTTTTGATCTATAGCCAATCTTTTTACAAGTAAGGTAAGTTCGTCAAGACGGTAATCCACTCTATGATGATCTTGACATGTGGTTGATACTTCATGTACTCCTCAAGGTGGAACTATGACTCTCATACTGAATTGCTAGGAATTCATTGCCATGTTTTCAATTAATGTTTGAGTAGCCTGGGGTGTCTTATCCACTAGTATGCCACCACTTGCTACATCTATCATGCTACAATCCATTAGAAGTAGACTTTTACAAAAGTATTGGATCAAAAGCTATTCTGATATCTAGTGAAATGGACAGCTCACACATAACTTATTATACTGATCCTAAAATTCATAGAAGGTCTTGCCATTAAGTTGTCAGATCCCACAAATCACTTTTCGGATGGCAGCAGTATGCGAGGCAAGAAACTATTTTTCGATGAAGGCCTTTTCCATGTCCTTCCAACTCTAGATGGCTTTAGGATGGAGATAATAAAGCCAATCTTTTGTAGCTCCCTTCAAAGAAAATGGAAATATTTGGATCTTGACATGGTCCTTAAAGATTCCTTGCGGTCCCATTGTCGAATAGACAATATGAAATTCCTTAAGATGTTTATAGGGATCTTCACCTGCAAAGCCATGATAATTAGGCAACAAATGAATGAGACTAGATTTAAGTTCCAAGTTAGCTTCAACACTCGAATATTGAATACACAGAAGTTGGAAATTGATATTAGGTGCTACTAGCACTTTCAGAGTTTGATTGTAATTTCTATTATTCCCAACCTTGTTGTTATCCTCGGCTAGCTCTAGTTCTTGATATTTTTCCTTAATAAATCTAGACGAAGATAAAATGGGTGGAATAGACAACAATTAAAAAAATGAAACAAGGCAAACTTGGAAGGAATGACAATAAAACTAGCAAAATATAACCAATACTGATCAAAACTTAAATAAATAAACAAATTAAAGCTAAATCAATAAAATAACCAGAGAATAAACTAAAGTAAACAAGAATCAAATAACATCAACAAGTAAGAAGTGAAAAGGAGAGTCAAAAGAAAACTTATGTTGGTTGGATGTTGGTAGAAAGACACATGAGGTAGTTAAGGAAGAAAAAAAAAACAGTTAAGATGAATTATCTTATCTTCAAATTGATGTCCTTCCCTTTTTTTCATTAGTCATGACCAATAGTAAGACACCTACAAAAGTGGTTAATTATTTACAAATAAACAAGAAAAGGTCATAAACATACCTTGGTTCCTTGGCAACGGTGCCAAAATTTGACAAATTCGACTGTTGTGTCGGTTAAATTAATTCTTAAGGTGGCTTGAAGGCTTGTAGTTAGTGGCATGACCTTAGTTGTCTCCTAATGAACCAATGTGTTTTTTTTTTTGACTATATAATATGAGATTAACTCTAGTAATTCTTGAACCTTGATGACCTATCCTTGATTCCTATGGATATAAGAATGTATGTCTAATTGGTTAGCCTTAGTCCTAGCCATGATCTTGTATTAGATGACTCTGCACTCCCTAAAATCTCTAGATGATTGCCTAGATTTGACTAATTATGACTCATAAAAAACCCGTTATTGCGCAATTATCATGCAATCTAACTAGTATAAGCACTGGAGTTTACTAACCTAAGTAGCAAATCTGCCCCTTAATCTCATCCTAATCATGACCCAAGTCTCTAATTGGTAACTCTCAAGACACTTCTTAACTCACCCAAAACCAATCGGTATTATCACCTAAGGAATCTTGTTAAGTGACCAAATAAGAATATGGCTAGAATGAGAAAACCAAAATGCATTCATTCAATGATAAAACATGATCTCCAGGTACATGAGTTCAAGAACTCTAGAGTTGAAATGATTTATACAATCATAGAACAAAGGAAAAGAGAAATGCAAAATGAGAAGAATGAGCTCTTTCCTTCTATCCTCCCCCCCTCTTTTTAGGCTATGACCATCCATTTTCTTTGTTCTTTCACCATCTCTTTATCTTCCTTGCACATAATGCTCCTTTGGCCATTCATGCTTGCATCTTCATCTTCTAACCTTTTAGAATGGATTATTCCTCAACTTGGACATTAATCCCAAGTATTTTGGATATAATTCCAGGCCTTAAATTTGGAGGGTGGAGTATCATGGCCCAAAACATACAAATCAGCCTAGTTTCCAGCTCTATGGTGGCTTACTAAACTTTACCCATGCATAACTCCATACAAATGGTCTTATCTTCTTTTGTTTCCTTCATGAGAGTTATAGCTCTTTGAGTTGGCTTTCCAAAGACTCAAATTTGGCAGCTAAACTCCTTCTTGTTTATGAGATATGGCCAAAAACCTAAGCAGTGCGTGGCTAATTTGCTCTGTCCAGCACCCCTCTTGTGATCAGAATTCAATATTTTTCCTTCTCCAATTGATTCAGAATTTACACGTGGTTTCTTAGTGGAAGTCATAGCTCAGTCTCTTAACTATCCACAGAAATTGGTTTTGTTAAAAGAAACCCCCTGTAACCTAAGAAATAACCAAAGTACGTAAACTGTGCAAAAACTTAATTTTGTTAGATTTTTTAGATAATTAGGCATATGGACAACTAAGTGAGAAGTCAATCAAATTTCATCATTTAGACTATTAGACATGCATAAAATATTAGGTATGAGGCAAAATATTATGCAAATCTTGGTTGTTATCATGGGCTCACCTTAGAAGGTGACCTTACTTTATTCATTGGACTTACCCTTGCACTAAGCCTAATGAATATCTCTCACTCCCCCCATTGTGCACCACCACCTCCACATGTTGCCCTAGCATCCTCCTCAACAACTGTGCTTGGACTGAGATTAGACATCTCCCTTAAAGTGACCTTCCCTTAGACTAGCTTCTTGTAACAAAGCTTTCCTGTGCATTAGGTAGCACTTAGTGATGTTAGTGGGGTTCCTATTCCTACACATCCTCCTTTCCTTTGAAATCCATACTTGGCCTTGCATTGATGTGAAGGACACATCTTTGTCCAACTATCTTGACTACTAGTAACTATGGGAGGACCACCTCAAAGTCCACCAAAATAATAAATCAACACTGATCTAATTGTTCCTTCCACTCAAACATAAAATCCATCCCTAGATACCTTCCCCGTGTCTCCCCTAATTGAGCTAGGAAATCAACACACCATGCTTATAGTAGCAATCCCTCAAGTGAAACATCAACAAACATTCAATTCCACTCATGACCTTGACCCTTATTGGTGATTCCCTGAGCATCACCAACCTCTCTTGGCTATAGCCCCTCAACCCTCTCCTCAAGCACCTCCATGATCTCCATTATAGAAGTAAACATCAACAAACATTCAGTTCTACTCATGACCCTGACCCTTATTGGTGATTCCCCAAGCATCACCAACCTCTCTTGGAGTGCATCCATTATTTTAAGGTTTTGAACCACCCTTATCATGCTTCTAGACAAGCACTTCCTCTCAATTAGTGTGGATCAATACATCAAAGAAATTAGCAATTGATCTACTAATAAATTTAACAAACCAAACAAGCTATTTGGATGATAAAGCGTACCCCTTGTTCATCCATCCACCACATCATAGTAAAACCCTCTCAGGTCAAGCCGAAAGGACTCCTTCAAACTTCCAAACTAAAATGTCAACACAATTGTGATTGCTTGATAATCAAATATACTCTTAGACCTAGGTTTAGTCCATAGTTAACTTGGTAACCTATATATATTAGCTATAGTGCAATCAAAATGTAGATTTGCCTCATAACCATATTAGTTTTGTAGTAATCTAAAATGTTAAAACTATAAATTAAAAATGACTAATTTGAGTAATTATATTTTTTATTCAAACCACAATTTAAATCTAGTCTTTTTACATAATTTACATAGTTTAAGCAATAGATTTCTCAACATTCTTGAAAATGTTAAAAACTATATTTTTAATACAAAATTTTAAATTTTACTAGTTAAATTAAATCAAATGTTATTCAAATTTACAATCTTTTTATTAAATTTTTGTAATTTCAGTAAAAAGTTACTCTAAATTCATTATAAAGTAAATTAGAGTCTAATTGAATAAAAAAAAAAATAACTAATTAGGTAATTTTATTTTTTTATTCTAATTATTATTTAAATTTAAATTATTTTATATTATTTATACAATTTAAATAATAATTCAAGAGTCATTCTTTATTCTTATTGGTAATACCATAAACCAATAATTTCCACCCATAACCAATGTCCATTAAGGGTAACATTCTAGTTTTTGATTTTAATTACTAAAATCTTGATTGGTATCCATCTAAATATTTTAACTTAACCAATAATTGACCAATTATAACATTTTGGTAACCTTATTTGGTCACATTCAATGGTTACTAATATATTACTAATGCAATTATAACCATAACATTTTTCTTTTATGATTAGTTTTACTTTAATTTCTCATAATTTAACCCTATGGTAAATAACTAATGGTCCGTTAATAATCTATTGTTTTGTAGTTACCATTCAATTTTTACTTTGGTAGACATATGTTTTGTATTGATTACTCTAAAGTGAATTTTTCATGAATGGACCAATCATTACAACATTTTTCATTTGGTTAGTTGATTGATACATTTGTCTTAAACTACATAACCCATTATCACCCATGAATTACAGCTCAATGAGTAACCATTATTCCTATCAAACCAATTTACCAATCGTAAATACAATGTATTTGGTCTATCTAAGGTTTTCCCACCAATTGTTTGATTAACTATTCAGCATGGTAACAGAATTGTAACTTACTCCTTAATGGTTCCAATCATTTAACAACATAGACCATTCATTTAGCCTCACGACCATTATCGAGGTTATCATCCAAAATTTAGTAACCGTTAACCAAATTGCAATTGACCAACCCATAATAGATTGGTAACTGCACTTGATAGGTAACCACAGGCCCTTCTATGGTTTTGACCCAAAATAGAGTAAACATTTACTCTAACCATTCATGAAAAAACGTTGGAGTATTGCAATAAAAATGATTAAAAAACACATGGTTACTCCAAATCGCTAGTTATTATGATCACCTAACCTTTATAATCAAACGTTCAAATCCGTATTAGTTAACCAATTAATTGGTTTACAATCTTAACCAATATAAGAGTAACCTTTCAATTAATCAAGGAAATCAATCGAAATTAAATAACGACAAAGGTTACTCACATGGTAACATTTACATCATATTAACATGAATATGAACTAAAATCAATCTTTGAATAAAAGATCGGAGGTTATTCACAAATTTTATTTAAACATTAGGACGTTAGTGTACATAATTGGGGTTAGTGTTGGTCAAATTTAGTTGCAATTTATTATTCATGATTCTAAACGGTCACCATTATAATGCAATTATGGTCAACCGCGTAACATACAAAGGTTAAATAAGGAGTTTAGACTGCAATTTGATGGTATTTATATTTACTAACTGAAGAATATGGTTAGCCATTTCGTGATGATTTTTAGAAATATGATGGGGTTACATCAATCTTTACGGACAATACCAATTTGGTTACCCATTATCAATTACTAATTTCTGTGAGTTATTAAACAAAGATTTAATTAGATTACTAATAAGGTTATTACGACATTACCAAAAAGGTATTTAAATAAAATCAAAATGGTAATGTAAAAAAATGTTATCGAATTATATGTTTGGATAATTTCAATTCAAATGTAACCAACCATTCACCAATAATGTTTGGTAAACTCCAGGTAACAATTTAGGTATTTGGTCTAAAATATTGGAGAAATTCATAATGGTTATTCAAATTTGGTGTACTAAAATAGCATAAACGAATTCAACATCTATGGGGAACGGTCAGTCACACCTTGTGAGATAACCATTACCGAATACCTAGTTTGCTAAGGGTAAATGAATGTTCGTTAATATTTCCTTACCGTTTACTTATGGAGAAGGGGGTTACTCAAATTTGGGGTTACATTAGAAAATGACTTATAGATCATGTTTAACTAAGGTTAATATGGTTGGGAGTAAGACACTAATATAACAAATGTTATTAAAATGAGCAATTTGTTTAATTCAAATTAGTTAGTAACTGATTGGTCAGTAACATCTTTATAATCGGTAAAACTGTTGGTTATGGTAGTTACCAATGGCCCAGACATTTAAAATATTTAATGTCTGGAGCTCCTTTTGGAGCATTAAGATCACCATTGTCTCCAAATTCACCAAGACTTAAAATAACATTTAAGAACATAAATTTTTACTATTCCAAAAGGTTAAAAATGTTGTTACTAAGGATTACTTGAGTTGATTTAAATGTATACCATAATTGGCCTAAATTGAACCTATTATTTACGTTAAATCTCTTAATATTAATAACCTATTTAAAAGATTGTCTTTTTATTCAAATAGATCCAAATTGTTAACACTATTTGAGAATTTATGAATCATAGTATTCCAAAAGGTTATTCTAAAAAATTTGATTAACCCTTGAGTATTCTAAGAAAATGAAAATTTTTTACATGATTAGTAACGGTCGTTAAGTCCATTTTCAGTAAATGACCAATTTGGTAAAACCAAATGGGTTAGTCAAATCAATCTAAATTTACTCAACATTCATGAAAGATGTACCCAACCTGATTGTGCAGCCGCAGAAAGACAGGGAGGGGGGGGGGGGCAAGTATGTTCTTTGGAATGACTGGGCGTAAAGGGCACGTAGGCGGTGAATAGGGTAGAAAGTGAGAGTCGCCAAAAACTGGTAGATTGCTTGCGAAACCAATTCACTTGAGTGAGATAGAGGAGAGTAGAATTTTGTGTGAAATCCGGAGATCCACGAAGGAACACCAAAAGCGAAGGCAGCTCTCTGGGTCCCTACCAACGCTGGGGTGCGGAAGCATGGGGAGCGAACGGGGCAGTAATCATAAAAACAAAATCTACAAATATTTACCTTCAAATTAGTACACCAAATTTGAACAATCGTTATAAATTTCTCCAATATTTTACACCAAATATGTAAATTGTTACCTAATAAATCTTTGGAATCATAATATTTATCAATTGGTCATTGCAAACCAATATAAATGTCCCTTCTGGATTGCCTTTAATCCTAATAGTTTACTTATCCAATTTGTGAATACATGTAATTTCAAAAAAAACAATTACTCGTAAGAAGATTAGGTAAGATTAAATAGTAACTAATAGAATGATAACATATTAACCTGATACTCATGATGCACCCCAAACATTCTCTGTTACTTAACTTTGTGAGTTCAATTTTATTAAGGTTATTTCATTTGAATACATCATTTTTTAAAATAAGGTCTATAGTTATAATTATTAAATTTCATATTGTTTTAAGTAATTAGTTAATCATTATTTACATGAACAAAAGGTTGGTGAGATTGTTACAAAGTACCCTATTTGTAATTGCAATTCAACATTTGCAATCTAATGTTATTCAACTCCAAATATTTAAATATGAACAATTGAATTAGTTATCTAATGCAAATATTTAAATAGGAACAATTCAACATTTAATTAGGTTAGAGGTTATTAGCTAACCTTGGTGTTGATGTAATCTTTGAGGTATTAGATAAATTACCTTTAATTTAGTAACCAATTTGGGGGGTAAATCATTAACTAATGAGGTTGATGGTTATAGAGGTTAATCTATGAGCACTGGTACAGATTGTTCCAATGTTAATCTTTATTTGACCATTGTATAATGAAGTGAATACTTAAATATCTTTATTGGCATTCAATATAATACAGATTTGTCATTACCATTTTGTAGTCAGCCATTGTTACTTATTTAACCATGACTTAAACAATCTACCATTCATTACCATAATGTTTGATCATATTAACAATTATATATAACATTATGGTAATCATAGATTGATCATGTACTCAAATTCTAACCATTACCCTTGGTTATTTACCCTAATTGACTAATATTAGAGTATGTTTATATTCATTTATAAACCATTATTAATTTGATATATTATTTGTAGACTCGATTTAATTTAAGGATATTCACCACTTACTCACTAGTAATCAAATTTGTGAATACGGTTGGACTACCCAGTTTGATTACTAAGCATTGATGAGTACCTTATTATGAGTAAATATCCTTAATACAATCTGATTTAAGAATATCTATATTAACCCTACTGCTAAAAATGTTACAATGTGAGATATGGACCATTATGTAGATTCAATAGATTTTTTCATTAAATTGCATTGCAAAAACAAAACATTTAGTCTTTTTACATAAGTAGACTAACCAAAAGTTATTGGTACATCTAATATGGTTAGTGCATTTTATTATTCATGAAATTTGGGGTCCATTGAGACTAGACTAGAAGTTTAACTTGGGGCCTACCTTTTGAGTAACCTAAAGTACCATCAGCAACAAATGTTAGATGGTTACTAGTAGCATACTCAATCCATGGGACATTCACACTTGTTTACCTAGTTATTTTCAAATCATAATCTTTGTTGATTAAGGTTAATTACATGGTTAGTATATTTTAAATTTACCATATTGATTAATTGGACTATTCAAACTTAATTTAACTATCTCTATTCCACCAATGGTTACATATTTGCAATTTGATTTACATATCCTTTGCACATATTTGCAAACAATACCATATATTTGTAACCTCTAACCTCTGTGACATGTATGCTTTAAAGGAGTTTGGGTTCATTAACATGGCTTTATCAACCTAGTATGGGTAAGAGTACACTACTTATGTTGGTGACCAGTGGTTTGAAATGTAACCTTTAGTGGCTAATATGAAATTAATCAAATGACAATTATGAGTAACATCTAATAAAGAAATTGCCTAATTATTAGTTACAAAAAATATTAGAATTTAAACATTTTTAATATCAAATAGATTAATCTTTGAATAATATTTGATTTGATTATCATCTAATCTTTTATCCAATCATTAGATAATTTTTGGTCATTTGACATGACCATATCATTTAGACCCTCACTAGTTAAATTGCTACCATGATTAAAGTCTTAATTATCCATGTCCACTTCAATGTTAACATGTTAGTAATTTACTCAACAATTTTTACCAATGATTTGTCAAGATATCTCCCATTAATGTTGTGTCAACCATGGATAATTGGGCTTTCACTCACTCCCTTAATTTTGTCAACCATGACAATCGGTTAACCAATCGTTTATTAAATCTTCCTACTAAGATGTTAATGTTATTCAAATTTAACATAATTAGAGTTAGAAATTCAAATGGTAATTTGAACATGGTTATTCAAATAATGTCTTTTGAATAAATGGAATTAAACTCTTACTTAAGTCACATTTTTTATGTTAACATTTTTTTAATTTATTTAATAAATAACCATTTGTCCATTTTAGGTTACCATGACAACTCAAGGGTACTATTTATAAACCAATCAATTCTACACATGACCAATCATTAAATTGAATTTAGTAACTAGTATTTGACATTCAAGCTAATGACCAACCATATGGGAAAGATTTTAGTGCAATAACCAAGAATCATTTAATAACCATTTTATTACTTGTATTTGTGTACCAACATAAAGATAATACAATTCAATTTGATTTATTGAATAACTAACCTGTATGAAACATTTTGAGTTTTGTATAGATTCAAATAACATTCATTATTTAATTTGGCAACTATCTTAAAAAATGGAGTGACCTAATTTCAAATTAACTGATAACCAAACTAAATCCAAATTCATTTTGCCAAATTAACCCTATAAGGTGACTTAAATAAAATGCAATTAGTAACCTCATTTATTCTAATCATTGAGTTAGAATAATAATCAATTACTAATTTAGTTAAGACTATTCAAATATGTAATCAATTAAGTAGTTGATCATACTTTATAATCTCCACAATGAATCACTTGTTAACATGTAATAATACAATAGTACATTTGGAATTGCAATTTAAGGTAGTTTAATTCATTTCTATGGGGTTTAATGGATTTACAATTATTTAGTTCACCAAAATTGTCTTAAACAATTGATTTACTCTATAAATTTAAAATCTTTTTACCATATATCAATTATTGTTCTAGTTTGGTGGTTTATTCAAATATGAATTACCCCTTATATATGGAAAACCATTCACTCAAAACTTCAATGGTATTTAGTAATTTTCCAATTTAAACAACCATTCAATAATCTAAGAGACGAAATTTATTGTTCAACATTACTATAATTTGAATTAATAATAACTTTAACCCCAATTACATACATGGTTTGAATTTGGTAAAGTATAATCTCTAATAGATTGGTCCAATTATCAACATTATTCAAATATATAATGGTTGTATGACACTCTTCATAACATTATAGCTACTTTTTCATGATAAATGAAAGATTACTAATCCAATTTAAGATTGTACAACATTTTTACTCCCTCTAATGAATTTATGTAAATCTTTGGAGTTTACTTTATGTAAACCAAATGTTATTAAAAAATGTTGATAATTGGACCAATCTATTACTCCAATTTGAATTAAGACCCTAATTTATTTACATTAAATAAAATAACAAATGCTTTTAATGATCATTTTCATAACCAATTTACGGTTGAGTAAAAGTATGTTGCAATGGACTAACTAAAGCCACAATTTGGATATAATCAAGATGCCTAAATGGTAATAATGGACCATTTGAGTAAAGCATTTGGTCTTTTTCATCAAATAAAAAAGGTACTTTCAAAATGTGGCTTTGAGTTGAATTATCTAAATAGATAGTAAATTGGTAATTACTTAACATGCACCAAATTCACCAATTTTACTTTTTGATTACTCCAAATGATTCAAATGTTATTTTGGTTAATTTTATTCTAAACATTGTTGCCCTTGACCAATTTATTTTTTCATAGTTAATAACTTAATAACAAAATTACTTCAACAAGTTTTATCTACTAAATTAGTAAAGAGATTTATCTATGTCATTTATTATGAAATTTAGGGTTAGAAAATTTTACTCTCTCCAAATCTAGAGTGTCATTTTACTCAAAATGCAAATTGCATTTACTCAATAGTAATTGAATTTTATTTCAAAAATGTGAAATAGGGTTTTGTAAATTTCAAACATGTTTTGGAGTAAAATGTATTTTTAGTTTGATAGCAAGGTTATTTAAAATTCAAAACCCCATTTTACATATCCATTTAGGGTTATTCAACTGAAATTGGTTTAATTTGAGTAATTGTAGTTTTTATTCTGAATTATATTTTTTATGGTTGAATAAAATATCATTTGAGTAACATAAATTTCTTGTATAAACTACCTTAGATTTAGATTTTTTTTTATTCGATTAAGGTTACTTTAAATTTGAATAACCTCTAAATTTACCAAAAGGTAAAATTAATTAAAAAAATAATCAATTTAAGTAATCACATTTTTTTATTCTAACTATTATTTAAATTTAAATTTTTTTAATATAATTTATATACAATTTAAGTGATAGGTAACTCAATATTAATGAACAGTAAAAAAATAACATTTTTAAATACAAAACCCTAAATTTTAGTACCTCTTTAAGTCAAACTAAATATTATTTAAATTTATAATCTTTTTTTTGTAATTTCATCAATTTCAATAAAAAAGTCAATCCAACTTTACCAAAAAGTAAAATTAACCTTATTTTTTTTAAATAAAAATAGGATTACTCAACATTAATGAAAAGTATAAAAATAAAATTTTTGAATACAAAACTCAAAATTTTAACAAATAAATAAATAAATTCAAATGTTATTGAAATTTAAAGTTTTTTTATTATAATTTTTATAATTTTAGTAAAAACATTATATCAAATTTACCAAAATTGAAAATATATTATATCTAAATAAAAAAACCAACTTAAATAATTATATTTTTTATTTTAATTTTTATTCAAATTTAATTTTATTTTAAAAAATAATAATCTAAATTTATTAAAAAGTAAAAGAGACCCTATATTTTCTTAAAAAAAATACTAATTTGAGTGATTAATTTTCAGTTCTAATTATTATTTAAATTTAACAACTTTTTATATAATTTATGTAATTTAATTATTAGATTACTCAATATTTATAAAAAAGTAAAAATGACATTTTAACATACAAAATCCTAAATTTTATTAATTACACAAATCAATTTAATTAATATTGAAATTTAAAATCTTTTAGTACAATTTATATAATTTTAGTAAAAAGTTAATTCAATTTTTAAGAAAATGGAAAATAGATCATATTTTAATAAAAATATAATCAATTTAAATAATTATATTTTTTATTTTTAGATGTTATTTAAATTTAAAAAATCTTTTTATATAATTTATGTAGTTTAAGTAATAAATTTTACAACATTCATGAAAAAGTTAAAAAAAAAATTTGAATACAAAACTCCAAATTTTAGTAACTATTTAAATTAGACTAAATGTTATTTATATTTACAATTTTTTATTGTCAATTTTTGTAATTTTAATAAAATATTACTCAAAATTCACCAAAATGTAAAATATACCATATTTGGATAAAAAAAATAATTTGAGTGATTGTATTTTCTAATTTAACTATTATTCAAATTTAATCTTTTTACATAATTTATACAATTTAAGTTTTTTGGTAACTTAACATTCATTAAAAAGTAAAAAATCACGTTATTGAATAAAAACTTCATATTTTAGTAACTATACAAATCAATTTAAATGTAATATTTACAATTTCAAGGAAAAATTACTTCAAATTCATCAAAAAAATAAAATATATCATATTTGAATATAAAAATAACTAATTTAAACAATTACATTTTTATTTTAACTATTATTCAAATTTAATTCTTTTATATTATTTACACAATTTAAGTAACAATTCAGTTAAAATTCATAAAAAGTAAAAAATATCATTTTTTAAAAAAAAAATCATAGATTACAATAGTTAGTTAAATCAAATAAAATATTATTCAAATCTACAATCTTTATTGCAATTTCTACAATTTCATTAACAATTTATTTTAAATTCATCAAAAAATAAAATTAAATAAAAAATAATCAATTTAAGTAATTACATTCTTTATTTTATCTATTATTCAAATTTAATTTTTTTATATTATTTTACATAATTTATATATCATATTAATTAACATTTATGAAAAGTAAAAAATGATATTTTTTGAATATAAATCCTCAAATTTTTAATATCCACTTAAATCAAATAAAATGTTATTGAAATTTGTAATTTTTTATTCTAATTTTTGCAATATTAGTAAAGGTTACTTTAAATTCAGTAAAAGGTAAAATAAATTCTATTTAATTGAATAATGACTGATTTAAGTAATTTTGTTTTTCAAATCCAATTGTTATTGTAGTTTGAATTCCTTTCATGTTATTTATGCAAATTAAGTAACAAGTTAGTCGACATTCAAGAAATGTTAAAAATCACATTTTTGAATACAAAACTCTAGATTTTACTAGTTATTTAATTTAAATCAAATGTTATTCAAATTTATAATCTTTTAATATAATTTATAAAATTTTTAGTAAAAATTATTCTAAATTCACTAAAAGGTAAAAGTAGACCATATTTGAATAAATAATGACCAATTTGAGTATTTTCTTTTCTATTTTAACAAATATTTAAATTTAATGTTTATTTATATATTAGGTTACTTAACATTCATGAAAAAAATAAAGAGTGATAATATTGAATACAAAACTTAAGATTTTAGTAGTAAAGACATAAATTAATTTAAAATATTTTTGAAATTTAAAGTCTTTTATTGTAATTTTTGTAATTTTACTAAAAAATTACTATAAATTTATAATCTTTTATTATAATTACTACAATTTCAGTTAAAAGATTATTATAAATTTACTTAAAAGTAAAATATACCTTATTTAAGAAGAAAAAAAAAAAAAACTATCAATTTGAGTAATTAATTTTTCAATCCTAACCACTATTAAAAATTTAACATATTTCAAAGTAATTTACCCAATTTAACTATAAGATTATTCAACATTCATAAAAAAAAAAAGTAAAAGATGATATTTTTAAATACAAATATGCAATATTTTCTTTACTATATAAATTAATTCAAATTTAAAGTTTTTTATTGTAATATCTACAATTTTAGTCATTCACTAAAAAGTAAAATAGATTATATTTAAATAAAAAAAAGACTGATTTTAGTTATTTTAAATTTTAACTATTATTCAAATTCAAAATTTTTTTAATGTTATTTACGGAATTTAATTAATAGGTTAATCAAAATTTGCAAAAAGTAAAAAACTACATTTTTTAATACAAAATTTCAGATTTTAGTAGGTAGTTAAATTAAATCAAATGTTATTCAAATTTACAATCTTTTATTATAATTTCTATAATTTTAGTAAAAAGTTATTTAAAATTCATTAAAAGGTAAAATATAACCTATCTAAATAAAAAAAAAGATCAATTTGAGTAATTCATTTCCTAACATAACCTTTATTCAAATTTAATATCTTTTTATATAATTTACATAATTTTAACATTAGGTTACTCAATATGCATGAAAAACTAAGAAAACAACTTTTTGTAATATAAAACTCAAGATTTAACAACTACATAAATTAATTCTAGTGTTATTCAAATTTAAAATTTTTTTTACTATAATTTTTATAATTTCAATGAAAGGTTACTCTAAAATTTCCAAAAGGCAAAATATATCATATTTGAATAATAAACAATCAATTTATATAATTATATTTTTTATTTTAACTATTATTAAAAATTTAAATGCATTATATGTTTATTTATACAATTTAAGTTAAAGGTTAGTCAATTTTCATGAAAAGTAAAAGGGGACAATTTTAATACAAAAACTCATTATTTTAGTAGTTAGTTACTTAAATCGAATAAAATGTTATTCAAATTTATGGTTTTTTATTGTAATTTCTATAATTTTTAGTAAAAATTTAATTTAAATTTACCAAAAAATAAAATAAATCTTATTTGAATAAAAAAAATACCAATTTAAGTAATTAATTTTTGATTCTACCTGCTATTCAAATTAAATTTTTTTTACACAATTTATACAATTTAATTATTAAGTTACTCCACATTCATGAAAAAATAAAAAATGACATTTTTGAAGAAAAAAATGTAGATTTTTAGTAATTATAGCAATCATTCCAAATGTTATTTAAATTTAAAGTTTTTATTGTAATTTCTAAAATTTTAGCAAAATGTTACCTCAAATTCACCAAAAAGTAAAGTAAATCATATTTGAATAAAACAAAAACATTAATTTAAGTAATTGTATTTTTTTTATTGTAACTATTATTCAAATTTAAATTATTTTATATTATTTACACAATTTAATTAATAGGATAGTCATCATTCAAGAAATGTAAAAAAAACAATATTTTTGAATATAAAAAACCCTAAATTTTAATAGCTACTAGAATTAAATCTAATGATATTCAAATTAATAATTTTTTATTGTAAATTCTGTAATTTTAGTAAAATGCTACTCTAAATTCGCGAAAATGTAAAATATATCATATTTAAATAAACAAATGACCAATTTGAATAATTCATTTTTTTGATTTAACCATTATTTAAATTTAATGTTATTTTATGTAAATTACACAATTTAAGTATTAGGTTACTTAACATTTATGAACAAGTAAAAAAAAAAGAAAAATACAAAATTTAAGATTTTTGAAATTATATATAAATCAATTTAAATGTTATTCAAATTTGAAATCTTTTATTATTCTTTTTTTCAATTTGAATAAAAGGTTACTCCAGATTTATTAAAAAATAAAATAGTTCATAATGAATACAAAAACAATTTATTTAAGTAATTACATTTTTTTACTTTAATTATTATTCAAATTTAAATTAATTTTATATTATTTATAAAATTTAAATAGTAAGTTAGTCAATATTTATGAAAAGTTAAAAAAAATGAAATTTTTGGATGTATAAACCTTAATTTTTGTAACTATTTAAATCAAATAAAATATTATTAAATTTACAATATTTTATTATAATTACTACAATTTCTGTAAAGGGTTATTATAAATTCACAAAAAAGTAAAATAAACTATATTGAAACCAAAAAAGATCAATTTGAGTAATTAATTTTCAATTTTAATTGCTATTTAAATTTAACATATTTTTTATGTGATTTACACAATTTAACTATTAGGTTACTTAATATTCATAAAAAAGTAAACAACAATATTTTTGAATACAAAACTCAAGATTTTAGAGATTATATAAATCAATCTAAATATTATTCAAATTTAAAGTCTTTTTTTGTAATTTCTACAATTTCGATAAAATGTTACTTCAAATTTACCAAAAAATAAAATATATAATATTTGAATAAAAAATTTATCAATTTAAATAATTATATTTTTTTCTAACTATTATTCAAATTTAATTTTTTATATTATTTACGTAATTTAAATAATAAATTAATTAATATTAATGAAAAGTAAAAATAAAACATTTTTGGATATAAAATTTCAGATTTTAATAGCTATTTAAATCAAATCAAATGTTATTTAAATTTATAATCTTTTATTGCAATTTTTGTAATTTTAGTAAAAGGTTACTATAAATTGACTGAAAAGTAAAATAGACCTTTTGGAATAAAAAATAATTAATTTGAGTAATTCATTTTTTAATCTAACTATTATTCAAATTTAACATATGTTTACATAATTTATGTAATTTAGGCATTAGATTACCCAACATTCATAAAAAAATGAAAAATGACATTGTTTAAAACCACATATTTTAGTAACTATATAAATTAATTTAAATGTTATTTAAATTTAAATTCTTTTACTACAAGTGTTGTCATTTCTATAAAAGGTTACTCTAAACTCACCAAAGGTAAAAAAAAATCATATTTGAATAAAAAATGATTAATTTAAGTAATTACATTTTTTATTTTAACTATTATTCAAAGTTAAATTCTTTTTATTTTAATTAACGATATTAAGCAACAAGTTAGGTTTTTATGAACAAATGAACAAATAGTTTGATAATAAATATAAAGGTTTGGTATTGTTGATTGAATGCTCTAAGTGGTGATCAATGAATTGATTGTTCTAATGGTTATTATGACTAATAATGATTTAACCTTTGGTTGTTTCTACCATTTGGACAAGATTACCATTATCCCCATTACTAAGATCTAATGACCAACTTTGGCCATACCATTTGCTTCTTAACCCGATTAGGCATAATGGGTAACTATGATTGG
This sequence comes from Rhizophora mangle, assembly GCA_037832345.1. Taxonomy (NCBI): domain Eukaryota; kingdom Viridiplantae; phylum Streptophyta; class Magnoliopsida; order Malpighiales; family Rhizophoraceae; genus Rhizophora; species Rhizophora mangle. The sequence goes on along the minus strand of JBAPLJ010001673.1, from coordinate 322,364 downwards.
AAAACATGTAGTTCAATGGAGGTAACCATGTCATTCTTAGTAATACTAGATGTTGATGTAATGCAAATAGGTCACTTTATCCAATAAATGCAACTACATAATTATCCAAATTACCACCATTTGTATAATTATTCCTTTAATTTACATGTAATTATGTTCAACATTCATGGTAAAATCTAACTAAATAGATTATGATTGATTGGGTTAACAATTTATCAAAGGAATAACTAATGAGATTGGTTAAAGTAACCATTGGACTCATGGTTAGCCATAGATTAATTGACATTAAATATGACTTTAAATAAAATATGGACCATGTCAATGAATGGAGGTAAAAGGGTTTAAATCTAACTGTAGTAAACTATTTAGACAATCAACTAATCAGAGTAAATTGCATTTTAGTAAGTTTGAATATTGGTCACCAAATGCATAATGGGAGTGTAATACTATTTAACCTTTGTAAATGGGCCAAACCTTTAATTTTGAGGGATTATCATTGTAGTTGTTATAACATTGATGGTGTCATATGGTGATTGACTACAAATGAATGTCATTTGTTACCCATAAATGGTGTTAATTGCATCACTAATTTATAGGAATATTTCCTTGAAAATGAAAGCAAAACCTTATTAAGTTTCAAGCAAATTTGATTTTGATGGGTATATGTTATTTGGGAATTACCCTATGGCAATAAAATATTTGATAACGAATCAATTGCAATTGGTCACATTAATAGTATATATACTAAGGTTCAGTGTTAATGGAAGCTTTAAGCTTAAACCTTGAGAGTCTTCTTACTCTCAAGTATTCAAGCATTAAGTATTCAAGCATCGAGCATTCAAGCTTGTGTAAAATATTTATATAAGTTTGCTCTAAGTTTCCAATAAAATTTATGTTCTTAATATCAATCCTACACCTAATTGATATTAGAGCCTTTCTAGTTATGTGTCAAAGGGGATAGTATAGTATCAAGTGTAGGATCAATAATAGGAACAAAAATTTTATTAAAAACTTAAAGCAAACTTACATGAATATTTTGCAAAAGCTTGAATGCTTGATGTGTGAATACTTAAAGTATAAGATTTACTCTTAAGGCTTGAGCTTGAAGCTTGAAAAAGAAAATATTTACTTATTTGCAAACATTTTCAAGAGAAATTTGAAAAGCTTGGGAAAAGAGAGCTCTAAATCATTTGGCTTGAAAGGAGAGGCTTTAAAGTTGAAAGGCTACCCAATGCTTGAAGGGAGAGGCCATTTATAGATGCTTGGGAGAGCCTTGGATGCTTGGAGCTTTGAATGCTTGGAAAAAATGCTTTTAGTGAAAAGCAGATGCTTTTGCATTTTGTAAAGTAGATTCCATTACTTTTAAAAAAAGCAAATGCTTTTACTTGGGGTAAAAGCATATTCCTTTTGCTTTTTGCTTTTACTTAAGTAAAAGCATTTCAACTTTGCTCTTTTTTTATTTGATTTTATGCTTGATGTGGATGGGATCATAAACACCTTCAACATGATCATGATTTTGATATAGGTCTATGGTGATGATGACAAGCTTGTCTTAGCTTCTCATAAGGCTTGCTTGGCATCTTGGAGAATATTTGATGAAGTCTATTGCTATTCCTCTTGGGTTTTGTTTCCAACTAGGAGTGTACTCATGCATGTCTTTTATTGGAGTGATTAAGAAGTGCTTGCTTTAATTGTGTCGACTGTGGTGGGTTTGTGGAAAACCATTATAGGACACCTTACTTGGAGCTTTCAACTACTGAGTAGTAGAAAATTATTGCTAGAACTTGAATTTGTAGATCCAGCCTAGAAGAGGAGTCCTTGTGAAAGGATCATCCTAGATTTGTAATTCCTAAGCACAAATCCATGGTAGCTTGAAGATATAACAAAATTGTAAGAATTGAGGAAAAGAAGTTTGAGCAATTTGGGTCTTGAATTTGGAAGACTTTATAGCTTTCCATACTTGGGTTTAGAAAAATTCCAAGTGTTGGACAAAATTCATTTGTATACAATCAGTATCATTTGAGTAATCACTATTCAATAACATTATTCTTTGGCCAAACCATAGAATTAAAGTCATGTTATTCAATTGGTTAGTAAAATCCATATACATTTACAATTAACATTTTAGTGGGTTGAGTAACTTAAAGGTTATGATCATAACTTGTTAGATTGTAACCAAATTCATGTTCAAACAACCATTAGACACTATTAAATCATAATGAATCTAAAAGGATATGTCAATGTGGAGATGATTAATCATTAGATTGTAAATGTTGAATGATTGACCTAACATGGAGGAACATAGTTAATATTTAATCATATACCATATTAAACCATGATGAATAACCAATGTTATTATCATCAGGTAGCCAATTTAATCATCTAGTAGTTTTAATGTTGATCATGTTATTAAGTATTCCCTCTAATTACATTAATAATGATCATCCTTCGACTCAAATAAATTATTCAATTTGACCCAATTTACTAGGTCAATTACTTTGGTAGACTTTATGTCAATTATCATTTACATTAGTATTCTTTTGCCATCCATACATTATAACCATATGAGATTATAACATTGATCAAACTTACGATTGACATAAAGTCAAAACTAATGTAAATGACAATTTACCTCATGGGATAACATTATGGTTATCATTTAACCATTTCAATATGTAATCTCATTAACCTTTTATCAATTGGATTGAATGATTATTGATGGTAACCTTTTACTTTTGAGTAAAGTAATGTCACTATGTACTTTTAAGGGAATGACAAAACATGATATTTTGCACTTAGGAGTAATGGGTTAATTGATCGGTATAAAATAGGAAACCTAATCTTTGGCCAATGGATGATGTCAATTGATAATTTAACGAGTAAATTAACCATAATTATTATCTTTTGAAACCATTTGGGCAATTCATGGATTCCAAGCCGTAGATTAGGGTAACTAACCATTAATTTAAAGATAGTTATTTCTAAGTGATGGATAGGTATCTTAACATGTTCATTTAACTAATAACCAAATAGGTTATTGATTTGTACTCAACTAAATGATGTGAGGTTATTAACCTTTGATTAAGGTAATCTCTTTAAGTAGTGAATATTCATTTTAAGTAGTAGGTTACTCACCCATATAGGATAAGTATCATGATAATCACATCAACCGATTACATATCTTATCAAAATAGTTATAATGGTACTAATTTCTTTCATTTTAGCAAGGGACATTTTGAATGGTAATTAAATTACATTTCTCCTAATTAATGTAATGTATGGAATTTAAGTATTAGACTACTAAATATTCATGAAAACTCAAAAACAACATTTTTTAATAAAAAATTCAAAATTTTAGTAATTATATGAATCAATTGAAATATTATTCAAATTTAAAATTTTTTACTATAATATTTTCAATTTCAATAAAAGGTTACTCCATATTTATTAAAATGTGAAATAGAACATAATTGAATGAAAAATGACAAATTTAAGTAATTACATTTTTTATTTTAACAATTATGAAAATTTAAATTGTTTATATTATTCACATAATTTAAATAATATGTTAGTTATTTGAAAAATGATTGACTAACCATTCAAAACTGTAATTGATTGAAAATGTTTACTAATTTGATCATTTAAGCTGATTTAGTTTTGGTGGGGTTTTGCTTGATTTCTTATGTGTGTTAGCTTTCTAAACCATGTCTTTGGGGTTCACATCATTAATACACCTTGGGTATTTTGAGTCCATCAAATGGGGGAGTTACATAAAAGGATCATTCAATCATAAATAATATCAAATTCACATGAACTATAAGTCATATTTAAATCAATTTTATGTTTGAGTAATGGGATATAGTAATGTAATTGACCTCATATGAAGATTTAGGGTCAATTAGATTGTAAATTAGCATAACATTTGGAGTAATGATGTTGATTAATAAGCTGTTACTCATACATTTTTGAGTGACCAAATAAATCAAATCGATAATATAACCATTTGATCACAATGGCCTACTCAATTTGGAGGAAGGATATTGGTAACAAAGCTCATAAATCCATATTTAAGGTTATTTTTATTTTCATAACAATTGGTAGAAATGGATCAGTCAAGAAGATGCTAAAGAGAGAGGAGGAAGGTGCAAGAAAAATAACCCCACCGACTTTAGCGAGCGCTACCTATTGTGCCAAAAAACTTTATGACAAGAAATTAGTCCAAGGGAAGGTTGCTTTAGGGGAGACGTCCGATCTTGGTCTAGGTGTAGTCATTAGGGAGGATGCTAAGGTGGTGTGTGGAGGTAATGGTGCACCTTAGATGGAGGAGAGACATTCATTAAGTCCAATGTAGGGGGAAGCCTAATGAACAAAGTATGGACACCTTCTAAGGCGAGCCCATAGGCTGAAAACCCAGGCAAGTCCATTTGCAATTTAAAGTAAAGGTTAATTGGAGTAACTAACCATTTTATTCAATCAACAAATCATTATCCAAATTTACTCATGGCTTAAATTAGTAATCAATATTCATATTGAGATTATTCATGGGATACTTGATAACATTAGGTCACTTTAAATTACCTTCATTTAGTTCACATTTTTCAATAACCTACTTAATTAAGTCATTGTTAGTAAATTTTTATAACTATATGGTAAACTCATCAAATTCTTTTTCATGATTGACATATTCAAAATTTTTAGAATTCCAATTTGAACATGAATTTGGTTACAATCTGACAAGTTACGATCATAACCTTTTAGTTACTTAACCCATTGAAATGTTGATTGTAAATGGATATGGATTTTACTAACCAATTGGATAACATGATTTCAATTCTATGGTTTGGCCAAAAAATAATGTTATTTAATAACGATTACTCAAATGGAACTAATTGTATACAAATGAATTGGTTAACATTGAATCTTAATATATAAACTATTGATGTGAATGGTAATTTAAATTGAAAGAAATTGATCACCAATTTAACCTATTCCAAATATGATGACTTAATTAAGTACGTTGAATAGTTCAAACCAGTGGATATTTAATACTATTAGGGGGGTTACAAAAATGATTAATAATTTATCAATTGGTTAATGAGCAATATTATGAATGGAATTAACCAACTCAATTGTTACTGAATAACCAATTTGCATCCCAATTTGATCAATTATTCTAACCATGATTGGCATTTTCCCATAATGCATTAGGATAATAAATTCATGGTTGTCATTTCTCAAAATCTGAACAATTGGTTTGGTTATCTAATGCAAATTATTTTGTATAGTAAAAATGTAAGATTAACATAAAATTTGGTGTCCAATGTTTTTTATAAAGGTAACAAGTACATGAATAACCAACCAAAAACATCATTTTAATGGATAAACCAAATAATGGTATTCATGAATAGGGTACGAATACTATCTAAATGGTGATGATTCTTACATGATTAACCTGAAATTGAGAATTGCCATCATAGTATTAAAATTTGGTAAGTAAAATCACCAATTGGTAAACAGCCTGTAATCATTGGTTAGAAGGTTATTTGCAATTTAATGATATGGATAAATTGATGGTCAGTTAATCCCCAATTAGTAATTAATTTTAGAGGTGACAATATGGAACCATTACCCTTGGGATTTGTCAACCATTCAAACATGGTGATTAATGTATGGTTCACAATAATCAATTGCTGGATGGGTCTAATTACCCCAAAATAAACCTATTGATTATTGATGGTGGAGATTTGCAAATTGAATATGCCAAATACATGCATATATAGAAAGACAATTAGTAAAGAACCTTAGAATGATTTATGCATAATGTCAATGAGTATACTATAGATACTAACCTTGCATCATGAAAAGATTACAGAGTGCATCAACCAATTCAATGTTAACGTGATTGATTTACAATAGTGGACCTAAAAGTTCATTATAATCTGACCATATAACAAATTTGGGTTACAGAATAATAGAATTTCACCAATGTCATAAATGTATGTATCCCTTGAGTAATATATAAACTGACAAGATTGACTTAATATTCGACCTTATTATGCTTGAATATTGATTGACCTAATCATCTTTAGATGAATTAATAGATCAATTATCTTTCACCAATAGTGGACCTAATTGATCATAACACAATTAAATATTTTGAACCATTGATTAAATTCACCCGGAACTAGGTTTGTATCGCATTAAAGTATGGGTTAATTGGGTTACTGATATTACCCCACCATAACTAAAACATCTTTAATTGGTCATATTACGGGTTATCCAATGTTCACTTATGTAATCACTAGCTTTATACACTAAACATTTTAAAATAATGATTTTAAGTTGTAATGATTACCATTTTCATTAATTAATCTTTAGGTCTACCATTGTTACTTATTTAACCTATACTTCACATTGTTACTTCTTGAGAGTATTCCCAATTGGATAACATAAGTAAGAATAAAGTCAATAGGTTAAATAATTGAATAGTAATTACCCATAATGGTTTGTCATTGCATTGTTGCCCAATACTTGCCATATCCAATTAAATAGATGATATGAAATTATTTGTTCGTTTTAATTGGGTAATGTTATACCTCCATTTAGCCCTTCATTCCATACTCATAACTATTACAAAATATTGGTAATCTAAATGATGAACCGTGAACGAGGATCAAATTTATGATGTAATGGTCAGACTTAAATAGGGTTTGTAATGGTTGACTTCATCTCACTACTTAAATTGATCTAACCATGTCGGTATTAGTAATGGTACAAATTGTTACATTTTATGATATGGTACCTTTCATCAATGATCCATAAGGTAACTAATATGATAGATTACACCTTGCTCGTTTAATGAATGGTGAGTAACCTAATGACGTTGTTCCACTAGGGTTAATGCATATGTCAGTAACAATTACCCTTAACCTCATGTATGGTAACCATATATGATGAGTCACCCAAATCATTAATTACACATAAAGGATTGTAAATGGTTACAATCTATTCACATAATGGCACATCTTACCTTGGTTGGTTAATTAATCAACTAGTAACCATAGTGATGGTTCACCCACCATACCATTTGGTCATATGCTTATGAATTTGACCATCTTCCCCATTAGTAATTGATCAAATGGTCACCTTTTATATCCACTAATCCATTGACCATTTCAATAACTGATTGACCAATGTTATCTAGGGACCAACATTTAGTCATTTGATCAATAAGGATTGGATTGTTACTAGTAAATAGTGTATCATGAATTGGTAGAATATAATAGTCTTTGTGGGTCCAATGATCTAGGGAAAGTATACTTTACTCAAAGAGGTCATTTGGGTGTATCATAATTTACCAATTATGGTTTCCTTTTGTATTCCTCTAGTTATCAGTTATATAATGTTGTAACCTTTGGTGTAACTGACTCTATTGATGATTAACCTATAATTATCGTTTTAGTCACCTCTTGGATTATCAATAATCGTTGGTCATATAACTAATTTAATTCAATTGGTAAAAAGTTAATGGGATGACTAACCCAAACATTAACAATCATGGTAATTATGTAACCCATCATATCGCATCATTATAATGACCTTTGAATGTTCTTATTTTCCATTTGGTGGTAATGTTGCAGAATTTCTCATCATATTAGTAAATTACATTAATGTAACTGGTTACTCTATTACCAATCTTGGGATTTTAGTTAGGTTACATGTTGTACTTTCAAAGAACAACCTATGGGTAAATATGTTACCATGGTTTTAACTAGGTTAATTACCATAATGATACTTATTTTAACTCCAGATGGTTACTTGGTCATATAATATCGTTATCTTTTTAAACCAAATTTGAAGGTTTAGTAAGGAACCATTACTAAACATTTAGAATGAGAACAATCAATATTGGGTTATCAAATTGATGAGTACCAACATGTATATTGGTTAATGAATCATGTTACTTTACTAAAAATGTTGACATATATGATTATATTCAAATCAACATCATATATTAAACGACATTGATTGTTGTTATTGGTAAATAAGACAGTACCCTTACCATTAATTGGTTAATGCAAATAGGTTAGAGAGTATTTAATAACAATCAATTGGGTGACTAGGAACATGGTTATGAGTAACCATCGAATAATAAAAAAAGACAAGTAATTCACTCTCAAATTAACCAAATAATGGTACCATCCATTGCAATTGGTTACTCAATTAGATTACTAATCTTTTTGGATTAATAATCTCCACCAATTTGATTCAAGTAATCATTTCAAATGTCACCAAATCTGTAACCATAACCTTGCCATTAATCAAATTGGGGTCCTCTATCAGTTAGGTTCTAATTAAATTAATAAGTGACTTGGATTAAATCCATTGCATGAACCATCAAAGATAATTTAATCTTTATGGTCAAATAATTTAAATTTCAATAATATTTAGAATAAAAAAATATAATTATTTAAATTAATTATTTTTTTATTCAAAGATAATTCATTTTACCTTTTATTAAAATTGCAAAAATTATAATAGAAGACTTTAAATTTGAATAACATTTGAATTGATTTATATAATTTCTAAAATCTTGAGTCTTATGTTAAAAAATGTTATGTTTTTTCTTTTTTTATGAATGTTGAGTAACTAAATAGTTATATTATATAATTGTCATAAAAAGATGTTAAATTTGAATAACAATTAGATTAAAAAAATATAATTACTTATATTTTTGGTTATTTTTTTATTTAAATAGAGTCTATTTTATATATTGGTAAATTTAAAGTAATTATGTACTAAAATTACATAAAATTACAGCAAAAGTTTGTAAATTTGAATAACATTCGATTTGATTCATATAACTATTAAAATCTGAGTTTTTTTGTATTGAAAAATATTGTTTTTTACTTTCCTTTACTGTTAACCAACTTGTTACTTAAATTACATAAATTATATAAATAAAGTCAAAAAATTTAAATTTAAATAATAGTTAGAATAAAAATATAATCACTTATATCAATCTTTTTTTTCATTTAAATATGATTTATTTTACTTTTTTGTAAATTTAAAGAAACCTTTTAGAAAAAAGGTTAAAATTATAATAAAAGATTATAAATTTGAAAAATATTTAGTTTGATTAAGTAATAATTAAAATTTAGGATTTGGTATTTAAAAATATGTATATTTTTTTACTTTTTATGAATGTTGATTAATATGTTATTTAAATTATATAAAAATAATATAAAAAGAAATCAAATTTTAATGTTAGTAAGATTAAAAAATACAATCACTTAAATTAATAATTTTTTTTATTCAAATAGTATCTATTATACTTTTTGGTAAATTTAAAATAACTTTTTACTGAAATTGTAAAAATTATAATAAAATATTGTAAATTTGAATAACTTTTAGTTTATTTAAGTAGTTAGTGAAAATTTGCTGTTTTTTATCAAAAAATGTCATATTTTATTTTTCATAAATATTAACTAACATATTACCTAAATTATATAAATAATATAAAAACAAATTAAAATTTTAATATTGGTAAGATTAAAAAATATAATTACTTAAATTAGTTATTTTTTATTTAAATAAAATCTATTTTACTTTTTGATAAATTTAGAGTAACCATTTATTAAAATTATAAAAATTATGTAAAATGACATTAAAAGATGCTAAATTATGTAACCTAAAACTTAAATTGCATAAATTACTATGATCTACAAAAATAAAAAATATCCCAACTCGATATTCGAAAGAAACAGCTGCTTAATTACAGTATTGATTTCGGAATCTGTATATTTTGTGGAAACTGTGTTGAGTATTGTCCAACAAATTGTTTATCAATGACTGAAGAATATGAACTTTCTACTTATGATCGGCACGAATTAAATTATAATCAAATTACGTTAGGTCGTTTACCAATGTCAGTAATTAACGATTATACAATTCGGACAATTTTGAATTTGCCTCAAAAAAAATGAATAAACCTCCCGCGACTTCAAAATTGATTAAAATTGATTAAAGAACAATTTTTAATTACTAAAATTACTAAACTAGAATTCCGTTTTGATTAAAGAGAGAGAACTGGAATGACGTTTTTCTTTCATTTTCTTCAGTCAATAAAATAATTACAAATAGCAACTATTGATTTAACTGCTTGATGAGAATTGCATCACAACTTAATTTGGATTGAAAATCTATTAATATATCCCTAATTCTATTCCTAATTATTTCGAAATTTGAATTTAGAGTGTCGAATTATCCTTTTCCCGAAAGAATAAAATTAGTTCAATAGTAGGAATCAAATATAATTAAGTTTTTCCCGGTCGGACCAATAAGGTCATGAAAAAACAATTCGATTTTTTATCTTTTATTTTATCGTACATTTGACTTTTACCTACAGTAATTTACATCTCTTAGGGTTTAATCTAATATGGATTTACCTGGACCAATACATGATTTTCTTTTAATATTTTTCGGATTAGGTCTTATATTAGGGGGTCTGGGAGTAGTATTATTTACCAACCCAATTTTTTCTGCCTTTTCGTTGGGATTCGTTTTTGTTTGTATATCCTTATTCTATATTTTATCAAACTCTCATTTTGTAGCTGCTACGCAGCTCCTTATTTATGTAGGAGCTATAAATGTTTTAATTATATTCGCTGTGATGTTCATGAATGGTTCAGAATATTACAAGGATTTTAATCTTGGCACTGTTGGGGATGGGGTTACTTCCTTAGTTTGTACAAGTATTTTTGTTTCATTAATTACTATTATTCCAGATACGTCGTGGTACCGGATTATTTGGACTACAAGAGCCAATCAGATTCTAGAGCAAGATTTGTTGGTAAGTAATGCTCAACAAATTGGAATTCATTTATCAACAGATTTTTTTCTTCCATTTTTGATTTTTCAATAATTCTTTTAGTTGCTTTGATAGGTGCGATTGCTGTGGCTCGTCAATAATAAATCTTTCAAATTAGCAATCGCAATTCAAATTAAACTTTTTAAAGGTTCTTCATGGATAAATTCTTTTATTTGATTTATTATCAATATATTTATTTCTTTTTTACTTGTGACATTTTTATTCTAGTCAATCTAACCTGGTGATGTTGAATTGTTGTTCATATTGAAATAAAGCGAAATTGATATGATAAGGAGTTGTTCGATGATGCTCGAACATGTACTTGTTTTGAGTGCCTATTTATTTTCTATTGGTATTTATGGATTGATCACGAGTCGAAATATGGTTAGAGCCCTTATGTGTCTTGAACTTATACTGAATGCCGTTAATATAAATTTCATAACATTTTCTGATTTTTTTGATAATCGTCAATTAAAAGGAAATATTTTCTCAATTTTTGTTATAGCCATTGCAGCCGCGGAAGCAGCTATTGGATTGGCTATTGTTTCGTCAATTTATCGTAACAGAAAATCAATCCGTATCAATCAATCGAATTTATTGAATAAATAGTACTAATTATATAAAATAGAATATTTATATTTATCAAGTCGAATTGATGAATATGATAATAACATACTGATTATGTTTGTTAAAACGTATAAAATTAAAGTACCTTGGCTCTATTTCCATCTTATGAATCGATTCTAAATTGAATAGAAAAATTTTGATAAATCATTGATTCATCTGGTGTTTAAATATATGATTCATTTAGAAAATTACTAGATTGAAAATTTATGCTGTTCAAAAAAAAATTTATAGATCCAATGTCACATTCAGTAAAGATTTATGATACGTGTATAGGGTGTACTCAATGTGTCCGAGCCTGCCCCACAGATGTATTAGAAATGATACCTTGGGACGGATGTAAAGCTAAGCAAATCGCTTCTGCTCTCCAGGCCCACCTCCCATCTGTTTTGCCATTGTTCTGGCCTCGCTTGCAATTCTTTCAATTAAGTCTTACAATGTAGTAGATCATTTTTATCCCAAGATCGGTATTCCGTCTCATTGGATGCCGATTGCAATGATACCTACAGCGATACTGCTCGCTAATGTTATGTGGACCATTGACGACCTCTGGTCTCCACCATCAGAACTTTGTTTGAGGTTATTCTCAGTATTTTCCACTTATTTTTTATGTAATTAATCAAGCTTTTTGTTCTGCACACCAAACACACGGCGCTTTCCCCTTCACCCTTCTTAATACCACTGGAGGTGGCGCAGTCGCGTCGTCTTCTAAGCCGTGATTCCTTTACTGATTCGTTGGATCAAAAACTAATATACTGTTGTTACAGCTTAGCGGGATTGTTTCTTTGTCTGTGTCATATAGTGCATCAATCACTTAGATCTATTCACCCATGTTCGTAGGCATTGCATTCAGCTTCATCTTTGAGACAAAACTCCTTGGAGTAATTTTTATTATAACCGTGACGGTGATAATCTTTCCTTCCGCAATTTCTTTGAGTTTCGGACAAGTAAACCCAGGAAGTGAATAAGAGGAAAAAGCAGACAGCACACACGAAGAGAGGTTTTTTGGTTGTAATGTTTCAGGTTTCATTTGTCTAATTTGAATAATATTTTGGTAAAAAAATTTAATAAATTTCACATATCAGCTATCAGCTAAGAGCAATTCGATAGTTGTACTCGGCATGTAAAACTCAAATTCCCGTTACTTTCCAGCACCAATGAATTTCAAACTTACTGACCAGGGAGCCGATGGTGACTCCTTTTTCTCCTTGCCAACACTCCATTAGCTAAGCGGACAGGATGCCTTGATGTTGAGCCATATATCCACACATCTGCCAACACACCATCTTTGTTTTTTTCTCAGGTAAATGTTGGCAAGGTGGTGAGCAAGTTTGAAATTCATTGATGCTGGAAAGTAACATGAGTTTGAGTTGTACATGCCGAGGACAACTATCGAATTGCCGTTAGCGGATATTTGAAATTTATTAAAATTTTTTAGCAAAATATTATTGAAATTAGACAAATGAAATCTGAAACATTACAACCAACCAAAAAACCTCACTTATTGCGCGGTCTGCTTTTTCCTCTTATTCGCTTCCTGGGTTTGCTTGTCCACTTTTTACTCTCAATCGCTTCTCTTTACGAAGCTCAAAGAAATTGAAAAATTAAATAATAATAAATAATAATATTACCTCAGACTTGGAAGAAACTGCGGCAAAAAAATGACAGGAGGCTTGCAGCACATCCAGCTGCATAATTTGCAATCCATGAGAATAATGGATAACATGGATTTTCATGTCTTCTGTCAATCAGCACCATTATTGATGATATAATCATAATCATTTTATAATCTAGCTTAATGCAAATCAAGACTTCATAAAAAAACAGGGTGCTAACATTTGATCCACCAAAACATGACAAGGAATTTTGAGCTACAGCTGCCTGGCCATTCCTTATTCTAGTATTATCACGATGTGGAGATTCCACACCATTTGAAAGATTTGCATTTGGGGATACTGATGAAGAAACATCACCATCGTGCAGAATGTCGAAAAAATTTTTAGGATTCTCATGGTAGTCTGATGGCCACAGCAGAACTGAATATTTGCTGTCATTTAGGCCAAATGAACATATATAAACCAGTCACTTTATCTTCTCATTGACAAATATCTCTTTGTATTGTGCAAGCCTTGTATACTTTCAATCCTAAAATGAATCATAAATGAAAAAAATTGTTACAATTTGGTGACTTGAATTCTATTCACTCCAATTTGGAGAAGCAGTATGGACTAGTTATATTTAGGCTTAGATTATACACCCATATAAATACATATATATTATATTAGGGTGAAATAAGTTACTTAAAACAATCTTTTTGTATTTTTTCTTTTTTGAGTTGATGGATTTCTTATCCCTTGCCCATGGTTTTTTCCCAATTTGAAATTTTTGACATAAATTCTATATGTATTTAATTTTGTGTTTTGTCACCAACATTTGATCTAATCTCCATGATGGCAACTATGAAATATGATATTCTAATATTGAATCACAACACCAAACTTTTGTTATGATAAGTCAAGGTGTGAGCTATGCTTGGGCGGCTAGATTTAGATAATGTATTGTTAGGGTTTGAGAACAACTCCTTGTCATGGTCACTAGAGGAAAAACAATGTAGGGATCAAAACACCCTATCTCAAATTCCTCTATATTTGTTTAACCAAAATTTGCAAGATGTTTTGAAGGAGAAAATGGTCATTGCATTATGGTTGAGATTAAAGCAATTATATATGATGAAAAGTCTAACCAATCAAATGCATTTGAAGCAACAATTGTACTCTTATTGTATCACTGAAAGTACCTTTATTGAAGACCACCTAACTTTTTTAAGGAAATAGTATTTGATCTAGAGAATATGAAGGTTAAATATGATGAAGAAGATTTAGCATTGATTCTGCTGTGTTTGCTACTTTCTTTCATATTTCACTTTTAGAAATACTAGTTTATATAGTCGTGATATTCTCACTTTAGATGACGTATATGATGTTTTACTTTTTGGAAAGAAAATTAAACAACTTATGGTTGGTTTTGAGGCTAAGACAAAGAGTCTTATTATTCAAAGGAGGTTATGACAAAGGAATTCTAATAATGATGGAAGAGACATATTCAAGTCAAAAAATAGAAATAAGACTTGTAATTATTGTAAGAAAAGAAAAAGGGGCATATCAAAGTTAAATTTTATAAGTTGCAGAATAAGAATTAGAAAATTATTACTAATTCAAAGGAAAAAAGAAATTGAAAAGCTCTAGTACACTTAGTGTTGTAGAAGATAATTCTAGTGATGGAGAACTTTTAGCTATTCCTAATGACAACTCCAAATCTTGTGAAGATTGGATTCTTGATTTTGGTTGCATGATTCATATGTGTCCTAATTGTGATTGATTTGCAATATATGAGATGGTGGCTAAGGATGCTATGTTATTGGGAAATAATGCACCTTGTAAGATAGCTAGTATTGGAAAAATCAAAATTAAAATGTTTCATGGTGTTATCAGGACACTTGGGGATGTTAGACATGTTATGGATCTAAAATGTAATCTTATTTCTTTAAGTTGTCTTGATTCAAATGGGTAAAAGTACAAGGGTGAAAGTTGAGTCTTGAAGATTGGCAAAGGTACTTTATTGTGATGACTTTTAAAATTTGTTATGTTACATGTCTTACAAGGTTTTACAGTTATGGGTGATGTAGCTATCACTACTCCTTTGTTAGATAGAGATGTTACCAAATTATGGCATATGAATTTGGCAAATATAAATAAGAAAAGGATAGTTAAACTAAGTAAAAGGAGTCTTCATGATGGACAATGTACTACTAAATTGGATCTTTATGGGCATTGCATTTCTAGGAAGAAGAAAAGAGTTGGTTTCAATAAAGGCATCCACAATACAAAGGGGACACTTGATTATTTTCATTCTAAACTCTAGGGTCCATCTAGGGTGTTCTTCTTGAGATGAAAAAGTGATGTGTTTATACATTCAAACAGTGGAAGACTATGATTGAGAAGTAGATAGAAAAGCAAATAAAATGTCTTTGCACTAATAATGACTTGAAATTTTGTCCTTATGAGTTTAATAGTTTTTGCAATTTTAGGCATTTAATAGTTCCTAGTACTTTAGAGCAAAACAATATCATATAATGGATGAAATATGCATTCTCATTCTTATTTACGTAAGTCTTTATGAGTCAAGACTATTACTACGAGGTGTTTTTTTTTTAAAATCGCTCTCCCTCGACTACTATTGACAAAAAGACTCCAAAAGAGGCTTAGTGCAGTACTTCTCTAAATTATTTTTATTTGAAGATATTTGTAAGTTCTACATATGCTTATATTCATAATGGAAAACTAAAACCTAAAGCTAGAAATGCATCTTTCTTGGTTATAATTTTGATATTAAGGGATATAAACTATGGTGCTTAGAAATTAGTAAAGTCATAATTAGCAAAAATGTAATTTTTGATTAAACTGTTATACTTATTAACCTGTCTTCTAGAGATTATTGTGATACAAGTCAACAAAAATTAATTACACAAGTGAAGTTTGAGATTAGTGCAATATCTATACTAGATTCTATAACTCAATCTAGTTCAAAGATGCAAGTTGATGTTGCTCCCTCTCTACCACCAATGCCTCTACAAAATTTTATTGCTATAAACAAACCTAAAAGATAAATTAGACCACCATAGAGGTATGCTAAGTCTAACTTAGTTAGCTATGCCTTAAATATGGTTAAAGGTATTAATTCTAGCAAAAAACTTGCTACTATTACATACTTAGAAGCAGTTTGTTGTAAAGATTCTAGTAGATGGATGATTGCTAAGTGGAAAGAGATGGAATCCCTTCATAAGAATGATACATGGGATTTATTAAGATTATCCAAAGGTAATAAAAGATATTCACTACAAATGGGTGTTCAAAAAACAAAAGGTACATAAGAAGTTAAAGAAACTAGGTATAAGGAAAGGTTGGTTGCAAAGAGTTATATTAAGGTTTTAGGTGTAAACTTCACAAATGTGGCTTTTTTTTATTTTTTTACATTATAAAGCATAGTTCAGTCTAAACCTTACTTGGTGTTGTGAACAAATATGATTTTTAGCTTGAGTTGTTGGATATAAAGACAACATTTTTATATAGAGGTCTTAAGGAGGACATCTACATACAGTAATTTGAAGGTTTTATGGTTTCAAAAAATGAGGACTATGTATGCTTCCTCAAAAAAAAAAAAAATTGATTAGGTTCCCTCTCAAAATCACTTTATTTATTGTTGGTAGCTAGACCTCAACAGTACTTTTTGAACTAGTTTAAGGTTTTTGTTGTTCAAAACCTCGCTCTATGTAATGCTTCACGCAATGACCATTTATTGTAAATTTTCTTTTACTAGTTTGAAGCTCAATTACACCATAAGGAAATATACTAGTTATAATAAAAGGACAAGACCATCCAAATTGCAACTTACCAAGATGTAACTTAAGATAATAATTGAATAATAGCAATTTATCACTAACTTGAAAGTTGTGTTTAGGAATATGTTGATCATGCCACTTTTTGGTTCTCTCTTTATAGGTGCAAACATTCTTATATGCATTCAAGTGAAAATCCTCCATTGTATTTAGTTGTAACAATCTCTTTTCACCCACAACTTGCAAATCAAAATTAAAAAATTTAGTTATGCAATAAGCCTTATGTTTTAATTCAACCAATAAATGGCAACACTTCTCATATGATAGACAAAATGTGGATATTTTAATTGGTGTTTTGTATTTTGTCTTATATGCCCACAATGCATCATCTAGTTTCCTAAATCAATCCTTTCAAAAGGTCTTAACTCTTTTTTCTAAAATTCATTTTTATCTTCTTGTTAGAAATTTCTACTTGTCCACTAGTTTGAGAATGATGTGGTGCAGCTACATGATGAATTACCCCATGATTTGTCAATAATGCATCCAAGTCCCAATTATAAATACCTTCATCATCTATGATTACCCTAAGTGCCAAAATGAGTAAAATTATACTTTTTAAGAAAATTGGAGACACTTTTGACATCATTATTAGGAATGGTCATAGCTTTCACCCATTTAGAAACATAATATATAGCAATAAAAACATATTGATTAGAAAAAGAAAGAGAAAATGGTCTCATAAAATCAATTCTTCATAAATCAAATAGCTCAACTTCTAAACTATTATTTAAGTGCATTTCATTCCAATAAGAAATATTTTCAATTATTCGACATTGGTCACATAAGGCAACAAATGCATGTGCAACCTTAAATAATAAAGGGCAAACAAAACTACATTGAAGTATCTTAGCAATAGTTTTAGTTGGGCCAAAATGCACTCTATAATTTAAGGAATGACAATAAGCAAATAAGTTAATATTTTTTCAAATTTAATTTTTAGACATACATCTCCTAATAATTTCATTAGGAAAAAAATTTATACAAGTGAGGATCATCCCAAAAATAATATTTTACATTAGAAAAGAATTTTTTCTTTTATTGCTAAGAAAGATTAAAAAAAAAAACAATCTTACATGCCAAATAATTTGCAAGATCAACAAACTAAGGAGTATTAGAAGTTAAGAAGGTAAACAATTGCTCATTAGGGAATGACTCATTAATAGGTGGTGTTGGTTCTTTTGTTTCTTTATATATCAAAAGACAATTAGCTACCAAATTTTTAGCTCTAATTTTATCTGAAATTTCAAAGTCGAATTCCTACAATAATAAAATCCAACAAGTTAGTCTTGGCTTTTGCATCATTTTTAGTTAATAAATACTTAATAGTTAAATGATTTGGAAAAACTATTGTTTTAGAACGAATAAGATATGATCTAAATTTATCAAAAACAATAGTTTATAGTTCCTTTTTAGTAGTTGCATAATTAAGTTGTACATCATTTAAAGTTCTACTAGCATAGTAGATAACATGCAACTTTTTCTCCTTTCATCACTTCAAAACTACTCCTAAAGCATAATCACTTGCATCATACATGATGTCAAATGGTAAAGTCCAATTTAGGATTGCCATAATAGGAGTAAGAATCAATTCTTCCTTCGACTTGTTAAAAGCACATAAGCATTCATTAGTAAACTCAAAAGGTGCATCTTTAAGTAAAAGTTTACAAATAGGCTATGTGATTTTAGAAAAATTCTTGTTGAATCTTTGGTAAAAGCCAGCATGCCCCAAAAAACTCCTCATGCCTTTAACTAAGGTAGGAGGTGGTAATTTGGCTATAACTTCAATGTTTCCTTTATCCACCTTTATTCCTTTAGTTGAAATCTTATGACCTAATACAATTCCATCCTACATCATAAAATGGCATTTTTTTTTCAAGTTAACACTAAGTTAACTCCTTCATATCTCTACAAAACTCGAGGAAGATTATCTAGGCATATATCAAAAGAAAAACCAAAAATAGAAAATCACCAACGAATACTTCAATATAATTTTCTATCATTTTGGTAAAAATAAACATCATATACCTTTGAAATGTTGCAATTGCATTGAACAAACTGAATGATATTCTTTTAAATGCAAAAGTATTGCATGGACATGTAAATTTGGCTTTCTCTTGATCTTCTGGTGCAATCAAAATTTGATTTTAACCTAAGTATCAATCTAAAAAGCAATAAAATCAATAACTTACAAGTGTCTCAAGCATTTGGCCAATAAAGGGTAAAGGAAATTGATCCCTATAAGTGGCGTTATTTAATTTTCTAAAATCAACACAAAGATGCCAACCCATTACTATTCTTGTCAAAATTAAGTCATTTTTCTCATTTGTGGCTACTGTCATCTCACTCTTCTTAGGAACTATAAGAATTAGGCTCATCCAATTGTTGTTAAAGATAGGATATATTATTCAAATGTCTAACCACTTAATTATTTTGACCCTAATTACCTCTTTCATGGGAGGGTTGAGTTTGTGTTGTTGCTTATTAGATGGCTTAAAATTAATCTTTCATTAAAATCTTATGCATGCATAAAAAGGGCTAATTCCTTTTTATATCAACTATAGACCAACTTAAGCTCTAACGTGCTTCTTCAAAACATGCAAAAGATTTTTGTTTTCTTTCTTACTTAAATGCATGAACATTATAATAGGATGAATGGAAGAATCACTTATGAAAGCATACCTTGAATGTGTAGGTAACTATTTAAGTTCAAGTACTGAAGGTTTTTGAATTAAAGGCAATGAGATCGATGACTTACTAGGCTCTTCACATGCCTTCCATTTATTTAACCACCTTGACATTCCCTCTTTTACTAGCTATTTTACCTTCATTTCTAAATCCTACTCCATATGTTCCTTCCAATATTCATGATTATGCTAAAATACAACAAAATTATTAGTCTTATTTTCCATATTAGCTAGACAACCAGCAATAGCATCAATTCAAAGACATGAATTAGTTTTCATAAGAAATTTGGCGGTTTTAAATACATCAAAAATTACCTTTTTTTGACCTAACCATAATGTCAACTTACCTTGCATGACATCAATTAACACCTCACTAGTTGCTAAAAGTTGGACAACTAAGAATCAAAGGAACGTCCCTATCTTCTTCCATATCAAGCATAATAAAATCTAGAGGAAATATAAAAGCATCCATTTTTACTAAAACATCAATTATACCTAATGGATACTTAATTAATCAGTTTGCAGTTGCAAAGATATAGTGATTGGATTTACTTTTCCTAGTCCTAATTTCCTAAATAAAGAAAAAGGCATTAAGTTAATGCTAGTGCCAAGATCACAAAGAGCTTTATCAAATTCAAAATTTTTAATAAAACAAGGGATTGTAAAACTCCTTGGATCTTTTAACTTTAAAGATAATTTGATTTGCATGATTGCACTTAATTTTTTTGTAAGCATCACAATTTCATAATCTTCAAGTTTCCTTTTGTTAGATAAAATTTCTTTCAAAAACTTGGCATAACTTGGCATTTAAGCTAATGTTTATATAAAAGGAATGTTAATATGAAGTTTTTTAAATACATCAAGAAAATTTAAGAAATTCTTAGCTTCCTTATTTGCACAAAGACATTGTGGGCAAAGAACATGATGAGATATTCCCAACTAAGAAATTATTATTATCAATTATGTCATTTAATCTTTATTTTTTATTATTTTCAAATAAGTAGATACAATTATTTTTGTAATAATAATTTGTTAAGTTTATATATTTGTAATGCCTTATGGTTTTTAGATTCAAGCAATTAATAATATTAATTAGAGCTTTAGCTCATTAGAGGTCAATCCCCTTAAAGCAATCATTAGAGGTTAATCCTTTCAAAGAGATCAATCCTATCCTTTATTTCCAAAAATTTCTTATTTCAAATCCCTAATTCCTAATCTCTATTGCCAATCCTTAATTATTAAACCCTAGTTTCTTATCATTTGGTATTATAGTGGTGTTCTTAGGGATTTTGCTTCTATTTTATCCTTCACTACTTAAGAAAAAAAAATGCCTCTTACCTAACAACAAAAGCAACTTATAATCCTACACCATGTCAACATACAACTCATCTAATTCTAATGCTAGACTATCTCAAGTTAAAGAATCATTGTCTATCATGCAAAAATTTTTTAGAAGATTCGAATAGATGATTCTTTTTGTAGCACAAAATTAGTTAAGAGAAGATACTTTTGGATCTACCATCAAACAAAGAGAACTAAAAGAGTAGAGGCACCAAGCATGACAAAACACAACTAAACTTAAAGGTAGACTTTCCTTATTGGGATGAGAGTGATCTCGCAAGTTAGATTTCTTGGGTTGAAAAATAATTTTGTTTCCATTGTATAGCAGAAAACTCTAAAGTCAAAATTGCTTCTATTTAATTAGAGGGTGATGCAATATAATGATATGATTGGTTTGAAATGTGTGTTGGAGTTCCAACTTAGCTTGAATTCACTAAAGACTTCCTTGTGCATTTTAGACTTTTAGAATACCATAATGTTGATGGAAAGCTCACAAAAATTCATTAGATAGCCACCATCGTAGAATATTAGAGTCAATTCAAGCAACTAGCTAATCAAGCTAAAGATTGGGTAGAAAGGAAATTGGTTGAAACATTTGTTGAAGGGCTTAGTCCTATCATCCAACATGAAATCAAAGCTCACCATTCACAGATAGTGGTAGTAGCTATCTCCTTTGCTTGCCTTTAAGAAGAAATGCTAAGCATAAAAATTTATCACCCAACTACTAAAGGATTTAACAAATTTACTGAGGGTAACACTAATTCATACTTTTCTATTTGTCCTTCTAACATTAGATGTCTATCTCAAGAACAATTGAAAGAGTGAATGGCAAACTGACTATGGTGGCACTGTGACGAGAAGTGGCACAAAGAGCACCAATGTAAGCAAGGGAAGCTTTTAATGATTAAGCTAGTAAAGGAAGCCAAAGAGGTAGATGATGACCACAGATATCTAAATGCTAGTGACACCCTTTTTAAATCTATATTCAAGCTCGTAATGCATGCTTTAGCAGGATATTCTAATCCATAAACTATGAAAATGAAAAGACCTTTTAAAGGATGACTAGTAATAATGTTAGTTGACTTGGCTAGTACCAACAATTTTGTAGATAATAAGATTGTCAAAGAACTTACCTTTTCAATAAAGGACTGTGACAAGTTTGCTATGAAGGTTGTAGATGGAAAAAATTTGACATGCCAAAGAAAGTTTACAAAGGTAAAACTTGTGTTATAAGGTCAAATTGTTTATAATGATCCCATCTTATTACTTCTAAAAAATTATGAAATTATTTTTGGTATTGATTAGTTGTAGAACTTAGGAGATATTACTTTGAATTTCTCCAAAATAAGAATGAAGATTTTATTGAATGAGACACATAGTAGAGTTATAAGGAAAATATAATAATAAAATAACTAATGTTAGTAGTTATTGAATGGAGTGAATCCTAAGAAAGGTAAGTCAATCGTTACTTGTATAAGTCATGATTGATATTTTATAGAATCTTTCAAAGATAGTAACAATGAAGTATCATATGAAAAAAGTTATAGGAAAAAAATAAAATTAAAAAAAATAATTGATTAAAATAAATCATGATGATAAAGTTAAATTGAAGAGTGAGAGAATGTTAAAATCTTATCAACTAGAAAATTATTATTATCAATTATCTCAATTAATTTTTATTTTTTTATTACTTTTGAATTCGTAGGTAGAATTATTACCATCATGTCCTTCTAACGCGTCGACCTATAACGTTGTTTGGTCGTTCCACATCAGCACCAGGGAGGAAACGCCTATCTGTGACCTGTAAAAATTTGACCATTTCTCTCGAGCGGATTGATGCATAGGTCATGCTTCTATGACCATAATGCCCTTTTCTCAACAAAAAGACCATAATGTCCTTTCTTTTGACTTTCTCATATTTTATCTTTTCAGTTGATTATTTTTTTTTTTTGGCGGGGAATTGGTAAACATATCTAAACAATAAATAAATGATGATTATTTGAAAATTACTTGCGGAAGAAAGCAACATAGCTCCTTAGTAAAGGAAACTTGAGTGAATGTACAAGATGATTGAAAATAATGTATGTAAAAGTTTAACAAAGTCGGAGAGGATTGGGTGAAAATGTATTGGACCAGAGATAAATGTGATTTCAGTTTTAGGAGAAGAATGTTGTTTCTATATGAGACCAAACCTCCATATGTAAGAGACGCGCGGCTAACTCTAGTGACAATGAGACATGCGTACCCCGGTAGTTCTAACTTCCGCCCACTTTTCATCTTTTCCTTTCCTCTTAAAGGCTCCGACCTCCTTTTCTAAAATTTCAAAAAAAAAACAAAAAAACATATATAACTATGGTATAGTACTCAATTTTAAAAAAAAAGGTACAAACTATAATACTTTACGAGAGAAAAAACAATACAAAATGCTAATAATGATTTCTAGTAATATGCTCTCATTTAGTTGTACGAAGTAAGAGAAATCAATGTAAGAATAGTGCACTTGATACAAACAAAAATGTAACAATGCTACTCCACATCATCCATAAGAAACCGTTGAAGTATCAGCCAATTTTTTTACACTTAAAAAGGTAAAACTGTGTCCTGAGAAATTATGCAATCAGATTTAAGATTATAAATTAATTTCAAGTTATTTGAATTTCCTACGAAGTTTTTGGTTGACTTGCAGGGTGGACACCCTCATGTTAGCTTAGCACTTGGTAGATCTAAAGTTACAATTCCAGGAGAACCTACCCTGGAAACAGCTCATTGGGCAAAACAGCATAGGTGACACTCAGATACGCGTTGATTATCTCAACTTACGTTTCTTAATCTATTGAAGGCCTGAACTTTGCCAGATATGCTGTTTGGTATATTCTGAATTTTCAGGTCCACGATAAATGTGGACTTCGTTGGAAATGAAAAACCCAATGCCTGTAACTCTAGAGCAAGACCCCTGAACAGAAAAGTTGGTACTCCCAGTTATACTGATATTCTCGTTTCTTTAAATCTTTATTACTGAAGAAAGATTCTTATGCCTACTAAGTAAAATTTTTTATCTTCCTCAAGGCTCCTTCTACACCTCCCCGTAAAAAGATCTTCCACAAGTTCCAGAGTTTAAGGTAATTAGTAAAGATGTCTTAATGCTCTTTAAATGTCAACTTTATCCGCCATTTCCTCCAGCAAATCATTCGCTTGATCAATTGATTTATCAAATTTCCACCAGCAGTAGCATCAATAGTGATGCAAGTTGAGTTATTCAACCCATTGTAAAATGTCTATACCACCAACCATTGAGGAAGTCCATGGTGGGGCACCTCCTCAGTAGATACTTGTAGCGTTCCCATGCCTAATACAAGTTTTAAATCTCAAATTGTCTAAAAGTTGTGATGTCATTCCTCAACTTTGCTGCTTTTGCTGGTGGAAAATATTTTGCCAAAAATTTATCTATAGGAAGGGAATGCAACCAACTATTAGCTTTATCCCCAAGTGGAAAAGGAAACATCACTTGATACACCATTGTATTTAAAAGTGTCACAAATTTCCAGAAAATTTGCAATGTGAGCGTTGGGATCCTCGTTTGGCAACCCATCAAAATGGTCTGAAGTTTGGATCATCTGGATTATGTGTCGCTTTATTTCAAAATTATTGGCTTCAACTAGGGTCCGGCTTGAGGTCGCGGCATTCATTGACGGTGCAGCGAAATCCTTTAATGCTCTTATATCGGCATTTGCAGCTCCATCATTTGCAAATATAAATCTTTCACCTCTCTCAATTCCTTGCTGATTTCTTTGTTCGTTGTGATCAACCATGTTTTCTTGCTTTCTTGCTCTCTTTTCAGCTTCTGTTATGTCCCTTCTTTTTCGATTTAATCTCCTGCAAGTGCCTTCAGTTTCTGTATTGTAAATAATTCCGAGCTTTTTGAACGTCTCATACACCAGCAAAAAAAAAAAACAAATAAACGAAAGAAAAGCTAACTAGTTTAGGATGAAAATTTAGTGGTAAGAATGAGGAATAAGTGAATGGAAATGGAAAAGAAAACTTTTTGCACCCATGAGTGAAAAGCGTCAAGCGCATCTTCAATTTGAAAGAAACGAAAAAGGACAAGCGGAGGACAAAAGAAAAGTTGTGAAAAAAAAAAAAAAGTGAAATTTATGGGTTATTATTTTATTATTATTATTTTAATTTTTAAATTGAGCATATTAATGTTTATAAAATTATTATTTTATTTTATTTTATTTTTAAATAATTATTTTATTTATTATTTTTTAAAAAATTATTTATTAAATATTAATTTTTTTAAAAAAATTTAATATTATTTAAATTAAATTAATATTATTAATAATTAATTTATTAATTATAAATTAAATAAAATAAATAATACCTTAAAAGTTAAAATTTCTTCAATTTGGGGCAAAACAAATGGTTTTTGCCTTTTGTGCTTTGGGAAAGGGAAAAGGGTGTGACAATTCCAACACATTAATGTATCCCCTTGCTACACGCTAGACTCCTAGAAGAACCCTGCCTTTTCTCACAATGCAACCCTAGGTTAGGTGAGACTATCCACTAAGGTTAAGTATATCAATAAGTGGAGGAAAAGAAACTTATAAGGATTCTCCTACTAATAGCGAGCAAACTAAGATCAGCCTAACTAGAGTGATGAATAGTGTGTATAAAGGGTAATGACATAGTCAACCAAGCTAATGACTCGCACTTATTAGGAATTCCTTGTTGAATACAAACAATTGAAATGATCTATCTCCATAATAATGAAATTTTAAAGATTACCCTAGCTTATTAATTATGAACTAAATAAAATTCACCAAATTAACTAATCCTAGAATATTTTGACATCAATCTAACAAAAATTTTATTTCACTAGTAATTCAATCTTTAATTATTCATATTATAGCTAAAAACTCTAATTTTATTTTTAATTTTTGATTAAAATAATAAATTTTGATTGATTTAGTAAGTTTTATGATTATTTAGTTGAATCTACTCAAGGCAAATTATTACTTCCACCCTTAATTGTATTTTTTTTTTTTGAATTCTACTACTTAAATTTGACTATGAAATTTACCTTTCACTACTTTTTTTTAATCATAAAATTTTCAAATAATGATTAAATATTCAAAAGTATTCAAATTAACAATAAACTCATAATATAAATATGAATTTAAAAAGTTAATTGAAATAAAGATTAATTTTAAAGTAGCAAGTTACATCAAAACATCCTAAAAAATTAATTTAATTCATATTCAAATATAAAATTTCACAATTATAAGAAGAAAGAAAAAGAATTTTTGTATTCATTTTTTATGTTTGAGCTATGGGTCTTCTCCTTCAACCTTAATTGATTTCTTCCCAGCCATCTTTGCAAATAACCTTAAATTTCCTCCCTTATATTTATAATGGCATTAGATTCAAATAAGAAATAAAAGGCAGCAATTATGTGGAAGAATAAAATATTGCCTATCTAAGATTTAAAGATGTTGAAATATCACATTTGTTGCTAAACTTTCATCCAATTAAATCTAATGCTTTGAAACCTTTGATTCCAAATGCTTTAACTTCATTCTTTCATCCTTTAGTCCTTATGTTTCTCCTTTCTTTATGTCTAAATTACCTCATTTGCATATTATTTGCTTCCTAAGCTCACTTAACAATGAAATGCAATAACATTAAGTAAAATGAAATAATTTCTCAAGAGTAACATCATCAATTACGTCAAAATGAAATTAAAATCTTATATGAAAATTTAGTGTGTCATCTGTCTAGCACTTTTAAGGTTTTAGAAGGAACCCTTCTCCTCCTCCTCCTGAAGTCATTGAAGACTAGGAGTTGGCCACCTTGTCAATACATATTTTGGTTCCTTTGGCAATTAACTTCTATCCTATGCAACTTTCATGTGCCAATCATTAGCAGTCTCACAACAACTATTGACTGAAGATCAACAAAAATATTTAGTATATGATATAAGTAAATCAAAGTGTGAATTGCAATTCCATTTGAGATCTCACCACATTTGAAGTTCAATTTTGAAACATGGAACAAGAAGTTCCATGTGATTAAAGCATGTTGAGAAGGGAAATTTCAAAAGTCAATGTGGGTTGAATGGAAAATCCATTATTGTGTTGCACTATTTTGGAGATTGGGGTCAATTTTTTTTTTTACCTTTTTTTAATAATTTTTTTGTTAGTTTGTAAAACTAATATTAATGCAAGACTTATAAATGAGAGTTCAAATAATTTTACCATCAAATTACTTGACTCTTAATAGATAAAGAGTTATTTCATTATTTTTAATGAGTTAAAATAAGTGACTTGCTTTAATTTTTATTTTTAAAGTTTTTTTATCCATTATTACAACAAAATTTTCTCCTTCATGGATTGGTATGGAAACAAATCAATTGACAATTATTGAAAAGCAATCAACTAGCTATAAAATCAATTGATAATCTATGGCAAAATAATGACAAACATCGACTATAATAATTTGATTTTTCTTAACAACAAAAATAAAAATCTGCATATATCATAAATTATAGTTGTAAAAATTTTGTGAAAGATTTTTGATTAAAATAATTCATATAAATTTGAAAAAAAAAAGAAAACAAAGACAATATAAAGCACGGTTAGTTGTTATCATCATTTTAAGTGTAAAAGAACTCAATCTTAGTTTATATTTAGAAATTTTCCATTTTCTTTTTTTTTTGGACATTTGAAAACCTATTAGGTCATAAAGAATAATTTTATTACAATAAAGTTGGAGCTAATACTTAGAAGAGTTTTTTTTTTTTTGGGAATAAGATCAACTTGTGACAACTACTCATAATTAGCACCTTAGTTTTGGTTAAAACTTTTCTTGTATTGTGGATGTATTAATTTGTTTTTCAGTTAAGGATGGATTAAAATAGTCCAAATCATAAAATTATGCTTTGAATTGAAAGGATAGATGTATGAATGCTTAGTAGTTACAACTGAAGTAATTGTTACAAATATGATGCCTATGCATACAAGTAGTTAAAAAGAATAATTGTTACAAGCAGTTCGAGAATATACTTTCCTATGTTCAAAAGGATGTTGTTTTTATCATAATTCTTGTGATTGCTGAGTTAAAAAGAATGAAATTATCATGAAGGAATTTGCATTAATGGAGTAAGAGGAAGAGGGAATTTGGGGTTAAATTTTGGATAATTCCAATTAATTGATGTTAATTACGATACATATCATACGTAATGCATGTAATTTTTAGTTTAGAATTTTCAAAATATTATTTTTATAATTATCTCAAAGGTAACCTCTATATTATTCCTAAACTTCTATTTCATTTTTCCTTTTTGCATTTTTTGGGCTTATAAATGTTTCTCAGACAATTAATAAAAAAGAAAAAACTCAATTATATACTAAGCTAATTACTAAAATTTAGTGCAATATAATGATACATGTACACTTATAAATTTAGCAAAGCCAACCTTTGAAAGAAAAATATGCCCATTTTGATTGCACATTTTGTGGGAATCAAAAAGTTGGCTCTAATAGAAGCATACGAGTAAAAACTTTGGACAAAACTTCAAGTCACTTTCTTATCGGTCAGCAATAATAGGTACATATTATTATTATTATTATTATTGAAGATATTTACCACATCAAAGAGTGCTAAATAAGATATGACTAAATCGTCATCAATTACTTTTAAGATGTGATGTTTCCATTTAAGCTTCCTATTGCCACATAAAGGGATGCCCATGGTTTTCTGGTATTTTTGGATGCATTTTTGGGAAGTGCTTAAAGATCAAAACTCCTTTAGTGGCTAATGTACACTTATTGCCTTCTAACACAATGTAAACCATGTTAGATGCATGTACGCTTATTACCTTCAATGCAATAATGAACATGACATTAATAGTTAATCTATTATACATTAAATCAATACATTTTTAATTAATTGAATATATAAAAATAAAATACAATAAAAAAATATTTAAAATAAAATAAAATGAAATGTCACTAATTGATATCACAAAATGATCTTTAACACTATGTTGTCCATCTAATAGCCAACTTTATACATAATTCATATTATTAATAAGGTAAACATAAAATATAATTTTTGTCTCAAAAATCTTTCTTAATCACATTTATACATTATCACTGATAATTTATTTCTTAAACTTAGCAATAATGATAATCAATATTTATGATATTATAATGATAATTACAAATTTTAGTGTCTCCTACAAAAGTTTTCACCTACAAAAAATGTCATCAAATTAGACCAACCAAACACATTAATGGAGACCCAAGAAGTCAAGCATTAAATTATATTACAACATTTGAAAAGAAAACTACAAATTTGAAAAGAGAAAAAAATGTACTTATAAGATAATGGCTTATGAGAACCAACCCAAGGGGTAACCATAGAGCTACTATTCTGAGTAGGGTTTAAACTTGAAGATAAGATAGCGAACAATTGGAGAGTGATTCATGGCATCATGAAACAATGATGTGTTATAAGTCAACATGCATAGCTACCTAGCCTTTTCCTCCACGAAGCATCCCGAAGCAAACCAAGATTTGTCCCATTTAGTCTCATCCTCAGATCTAATATCTTCTTTCCCTAGGACATCGTCATCCACCTTATCCTTGGGACTGATATAGTCAACCTTTGAGGACTACCCAAAGAGAGGGATCAACCAATTCGGTGAGCTAAAGGAGCTTTTCTAGCAATTTGGGTCAACTTTATGAGTGTCAAATGAGGCAACACATGATTAGACCATGGTGGGTCTTAGAGGAAGGAGATTAGTAGCCATTTTTGTAGTTGTAGAGGAAATAGGTTTTTGTTATGGGTTTTGTTGTAACTATTTCTTGGTGTTTAGGGCACTATTTAAAGGGCATTTTTGGGAGGGGGGAAGTTAAGGGCTTAGAAGGGCCCATGGCAAGACAAAAAAAAGTTGGGGAAAAAGATAAGATGGACATGTGGTGACATTTCATGGTGGGAAATGGTGGTCATGTGGGCCACCATTTGTTGCATTTTGACTAACTATTCCAATTGCCTTATTGCTTTTCATAATGCTCAAGGGTCAATTTGCATTCAACTCTTTGCAAAAGTTTAGTCATATTCTTATCTTGTTGATTAAGCCTTCTAATAATTGATATTAATTATAATGCTTTAATGTCATATGCAATGAATGTAATTATTAGTATGAAACTTTCAAAATATCACTCCTATACTTATTTTAATTGTGACCCTACTATTGTTCCTAAACTTCTTTTATTTATTTTTTCTTTTTGCATATTTTCATGGGCCTCCAAATGTTTCTCAAACAATCAATAAAAAAAAAAAGCTCGAAGCTCGATTATACACTAAGCTATTCACTAAAATTATGTGGGATATAATAATGCATGTACACTAATTAATTTAGCAAAGCCAGCATTTTGAAATACAATTGTGCCCATTTTGATTCACACATTATGTGGGAATCAAAAAGCTAGCCCTAGTATAAGTATGTAAGTAGAAAATTTAGATGGAACTTCAAGTCATTTTCTCATAGGTCAACAATAATAGATGTAAGTAATTCTTGGAAGATATTTGTAACATCAAAGAGTGCTAGATAAATAATACAATTAAATTACCATCAATTACTTACAAAGGAGTGATGTTTCCATCTAAGCTTCTTATCAGTGCATAAAGACATGCATTTGGGTTTTTGGTTCTTTTTGAATGCATTCATGGAAGGAGCTTCTAAATTATAACTCCTTCAATGGCTAGTCCATCACTATGCTACAAGAAAAAAATGGCAACTTTGAACAATCAGATGCTATTTAAGGCTATGCTCATTTCAAGTACTAATGGCTATTTACCTATAATTACAACCCATGAATATAATCCTATATACACATAATACACTCGTATATCCTCCATGTTGTTGTTGGTAGGCCACTCCTTAGGTTGAATTTATTAAGATTAAGAATTTCATTGTTTGAGAATTACTATCTAACTAGAATTTAACTTGGTAAACTTAGATGCAACATTGGAATTTTTTTTCCCTAGGTTTAAGTTTAAAAATGTACCACAAACATGTTCACACAAGTTTCTTTATAATGAACCATGAAATTAAAATTTTACCTTTATGTCCATCATTACAAAAAAATTCATAATTTAAATAACCAATTCTTAATGCAACTAATCATTTTTTTTTTTTGCATACTAAAATTACTTGTTTTGTTTTTGCAAATCATCTAGATTAGTACTTAAGTTTTACTTTTTCTCTTTTGACTTTTATCTATCAAGAAAGGAACAAATAAAAAAAAATACATAATCAATTAAATTGCATTATTATAGTTAAAAGTTCTTACAACAAGGATGCTTTATGAAAATAGATTAGGTAGGTTCATTGTAATCTGTTTACAACTGTGGGGCATTGCATCAACAGTTTTCAACTCTCAAGCCTAGTAACTTTGTTAGGTGGACTTTGAACTTACAAAATTTAGTTTGTAGTGTGATGGGCTTGGTCTTCACCCAGTTGGTCTCCTTAACTGTGGACTTGTGGTGTTTACATGATGGTTTTCCACTTCAAGATGGATTCATTTTTTGTAACGTTGGGCTATGTAATGAGCTTATAGTCTTTTTGTTTCTTGTTTATCCTTTTTTTTTTTTTAGTTGAGAATTGTTCCATACTTCTCTTTTGGATATTTATTTGGATAAAACCTATTAAATTTAAGATTAAAGCCTTTGTTATTGTTGTTGTATTTGATCAAAACTCATTAGAACATACTAAGAGATATGTAAATACAAACCTAATTTCATTCTTATGATCTTCTCATTTAAGTTATAGATAACATTCACATTTAAATTTCATTAAAATTTTAAAAGAAGTTTTGAAATTATTCTATTAGATGCCCATTACATTTAAACTTAAGTGCTTAATATTTTTAACTTACTCTTTTGTGGTGAATGAAAATTACTCACCATAAAAAATTCCTTATATTTTATTTATTTTTTCATTGAATTATTTAAACTCACTTAAAAAACAATTAAATAAAATTACACCAAGTAAATCTTTAGGGTTTACCACTCTTATTTTCTTTTGAGTTATAATTACTTGAAAACACTTATCATGTTTTATTATGAAATAATCTATGCAAATATAAAATTATAGGCATCAAGCTAATTAATCAACCTTGATATGTCTCAGGTTACCTTTAATAGAAATATTGACCCAATAATTATAAGAGAAGTGGCTATTTACTTTATCTTTATGTGATGGATATTAATAAAAGGTATTTAGGTCTACCCACTTATATAGGGAGATTAAACTATTTTAGGTAACAAGGGAAATTTGAGTCTATATTGGGTAGCAAAGGAAGTTTGTGTTAGGTCAATACCAATATATACAAAGAGTGTTGTTCATTGTTACAACATTAATTAGATAATATGTATCCTATCATGGGTCATAATTAGGTAAATGCTAAGATGCATATATATTGCTAATTTGTCATTATTTACTACAATGCAACATATGGGCATGTTGTCATGGAAATGTGAAAAGGAAAGGAAAAGGATAAAATGTGAAAAAGAAGCAACCTATGTCTCGATTCATCAATTGTCTATATTCATTCTTAAAGTTTAATGTAGGTTGGCAACTAATCCCATCTCTGGGAGATTATGATCCCTATTTGAAATATGAGCATAAGTATGCTAGAAAACACATTGGTTACTTGTATATATGACAAATTTCTTTCAATTGGAATGATTGTTAACTATAAGTTGATAATAAGTGCTTAATGCAAATTAAATGAATATGTCCAACAAGTCAACTTAGCTCAATTGTTAAGTCTCCTTAGTGGTTACCATCCACTGATTGTAAGCTTAAGTGTTTGCAAAACTTTGGTTTTAAGATTCTTTAATAAAATTATCATAACTACATGAGCCCTAACAAGTAATCTGTTTAATGATTTAATATTCTTTATTGATAATATAATTTCATTTAATTTCAGTTTTGATCCAACTTCAAACCTCTTTTTAAAAACTAAAATTAAAAATAAAAATAACCTTGCTTTACTTAATATATTTCAAGGAGGCAAACAATGAATAAAAGATTGAACACACTCTTGGGTTTAATGTGTCAAATCTTAATTTAGTCTATTTTAATAATTTTTTCATTCTTGTATAAATTTATTTCAATAAAAAATTTAAAAATTTAATTTAAATGTAAAAAGTACAATTTTGATATGTGTGTGTGTGTGTATGTGTGTGTGTGTCTACATATATACATATTACTAAATAATTTCAAATGCACATAAGGTTGTGGCAAACTCCTCTTAACCATTTTTTCTTTTGAATATAGGCTATTATGTAGCATCAAGAATTTCTCTCAATTTATTATTTAGTGTCACCATATTATATAAAAACAAAATACACAAACTAATTTGCCCTGATTTCATAATTGCTATTGGCATATGTAGTTAAGAGCAATGTATAAGTTAGAACTAGTACATTCAATGGAAAAGTTAGATGTTAGGTTGACTGAGGGAACATTGATCCTAATTACTTTGGTTATTATAATGTTAAAGTCTTGGATAAATATTCTTTGCCTCATATTATTAACTATTAGGAAATAAGTAGTAATCATGTTATAGGTTACAAGTTGCACTTTTATTTGAATTTGCCATATTTTTCTGATGACGTTTAACCTTGCATACAATCTTATCCAAAATTAGAAAATAGGTTATTGGTTGACCATTATAGTTATGCTCTCTATTGTATTGGTAAGTCAACTTTTGAGTTATGCCTTGCTTTATTAGTTGAGATTTTTAAACATGAACATTGAGTTTGAATAAATGTACTAAATAAAAAATTGTCATTTGACTATTGTTAGAGGATAAACAAAGGTTAATGTTCTATTGCACTTCATGCTCATGTTAATTAGGGATTAGAATAAGAATTCCATACTAAACATTTATGTTAATTAAGGATTAGAATAAGAAGTCCATGCTAATTAATGACTAGAATAATATGTAAAAATAACTAGCCTCTTTTCTTTATTTTCTAGGTTGGAATTGTAAGTGGGAAAAATAAGACAAAAAGGTAGGGAATGTTATTTGTCAAAAGTCAAGGTACTAACTATTATAGACAAGTTGAAGAGGGGAATAAAGTGGGTTTTAAGGGAGAGAATGGGGAGAGAAAAAGCTTTGGGTTAGAGAGATGACAACTTTTTACAAAGAGTATAGGCAAATTAAAAAGAAAAAAACCCTTTAATGATCTCTGTGAAAGAAAGAATTAATGACTAACACTTGGATATGACATGTGCTTACAATATATTTGGTTGTACTATTTGGTAAGAATTCAAATCATGACTTTGAAAAGAAATTTCTTTATCCTTTTGTTACCACTTTCATCCTTTCATTTTATATGGCAAAAAGGGTTAGAAGCTCGACTTTTCTCTCTCACTTTTTTTTTTGAAATTTCATTTTGTATTATTTTTTATAGTAACACTTTTTATCATTTTCCTTTCTTTTCCACTTGTTGCAATTTTAGTAAACCACAGCAAGTTAGCGACATATATACATCTTAACATTTACCTAATTGTGACCCATGATAAGATATAGATTATCCAATTAATATTGTAACTACGAACAACACTTGTTGTGTATGTTGATATTAATCTAACATAAACTTCCCCCGCCATCCAAGATAGACATTTTTCTTTCCACCCTTTGAGTTTTTCTTCACACACATTCACTAAGGATATTCATACCTTCTTTAATCTACCTATACAAGTGGGTAGACCTAACTACCTTTGCTTATTATCCATTATATGACGATAGAGCCAATAGTCATTCCTCATTTAATTACTAGGTCAATATTTTTATTAAAAGTGACCTTAGACTTATCTAGGTTGATTAATTGTCTTGATGCCTATAATTGAAGATATGTATAGATTCTCTTATAGTAAAACATGATAATTGTTTTCAAGCAATTACAACTCAAAAAAAAAAATGAAAGTGGTAAATTGTGAAGATTTACTTAATGAAAATGTATATCCTTTTTTTTTTTTTTGGTTCTATATTTTATCATGGTTGAAAGACTCTTTAGCAAAAACCATGCCAAATTAAGTTTAAGGGAAATTTATTTTAAGTCTTTTTTTTTTTTGTGATTGAGCTAAAAATAATTCAATACAAGAAAATTAAAAAAAAAAAAAAAAAAAAGGTATCTTTTGATGGAAAATTATTTTTATTCACAAAAAAAAATTGAGTCAAAATTATAAGCACCTAAATTTAAATTTTTTTAACAAAATTCGCTAAAATTTAAAATTGAATACTATCTATGATTTAAAAGAGTGAATTATAAGAATGAAATTAAATTTTTATTTATATAGTTCAACATTTTTTTTAATGAATTTTGATCAAATACAACAATAATAACAACTTTAATTTTAAATTTAATAAGTTTTAATCAAATTAACATATACAAAAATAGTATAGAATATTTTTCTTATAAAAAGAGAGAGAGAGAAAAGAAAAAGGATAAATAAGAAACAAAAAGAATCAATAATATGTCTTTAAATTTGCTTAATAATTCAAGATTTAAGGCTTAATTTGGTTGTAGTAACTGCAATATCTATTGGGATTATTTAATCAATAATCACCAATTATTTATCTAAACAAGTTAACTTATTCAATTGGTAATCTTTACAATCTTATAAGTTAACATACAACCATACTATTTTTATTTGTATTTGGGTCCTTAGATTAGTTGTGAGCAAACCCTTTTGTCAAATGTATGTCTTCATGAATGGAATTAAGTATTCAATAACTTAGTCAAATTAGTGAAAGTTCACATTGACTTTTATGTTGATAGACATGAATCTTAATTGAATTTAAATAATAACCCTCTAAGTAATCAATTTTACTTAAATTGATTACTATGACACTTAAGTAATTAATGATCACACAATTGACCCCATATGTTGGTAACAATTCAAATTCAAACCATATTTTCCTATCTCAATCAAACATTTGCATGTTACTAGCATGTTGATTATAATGTTAAGGTCTAACCAATGTTGGGTTAGCTGATTCATTTTGCTTAATTGCAGTAATAGACCTTAACATTTATAATTGATTGCTTATTAGCCTAGTCTTAAGCTTGTTGACTATCCTATCTACATGTTGAGTAAACATCCCTACTTTTTATTAACATTAATTTTTGCAAAGTTAAACTAATTAATTTAAAATTTTACTTTTACTAATGATATTTGAATCGATCATATGGGGTTACTACTTAATTTAAATTTCATAGGCTAATTCAATTGCAGTAAATGTCCTTTTTTACCAAATTCCAAAGCAAAATATGACATTGATTAAATGGGGCATTCTCTAACCTAGGGATGAATTAGAATGTTGAATACAAGTTACATTTTGGTGAATTTAACTTAGTATTCAATTTTGTTTAAGGTACAAGCACATTTCTCATAACTTACTCATGAGCGATTTAAATTACATGAATGTTGACTAACATAGTAACTTAAGTACATAGACATTTACTCAAACTCCTATCAAGGGATTAGATTATTAATTAATACTAATTTACATTGTATATTCTCCATTTTGAATTGATTAACTCTTATTTGGTTGATTATAAATGATCCAAGTAAATTAGTTATTGAACTACCCATAATATGACCTAGTTTGGTTTGGAGTAACCTTTCTATGTAGTACCCTATCCTAGAAATGGTAATGGTTACTCAACATCCATGATTGATTAAAAAGTGAAAGGTTAGTGAACATTAATGTTTTATTCAAATAGGGTACTACTTAAATCAAATCAAATGATTAGTCTTATAAGCGACAATTATTCAAATTTAATGTCATTTTATATAATTTATACAATTTAAATATTAGGTTGCTTAATGTTCATGAAAAAGTAAAAAAATGACAATTTTGAATACAAAACTTTAAATTTTAATAATCATATAAATTAATCTAGATGTAATTTAAATTTCAGGCTTTCTTACTATAATTTAGGCAATATTAGTAAAATAATACTCTAAATTTACCAAAAAATAAAATAGATCATATTTAAATAAAATAATGATTTAAGTAATTGTATTTTTTATTCTAACCATTGTTTAAAATTAAATTCATTTTATATTATTTGCACAATTTAAATAACATGTTATTCAACATTCATAAAAATTTAAAAATGACATTTTGAATACAAAACCCCAAATTTTAGTTTCTTCTTAATTCAAATCAAATATTATTAAAATTTATAATTTTTTATTATAATTTCTACAATTTTAGTGAAAGGTTACTTTAAATTTACTAAAAATCTAGAGTTTAGATTGATTTATATAGTTACTAAAATCTAAAGTTTTGTAATCTAAAATGTCATTTTTTACCTTTTCATGAATATTAAGTAACTAATATTTAAATTATATAAATGATATAAATTATGTCAAAAGATATTAAATTTGACTAGTGGCTAAAATAGAAAATGAATTACTCAAATTGTTACTTTTTCTTCACATAGGATTTATTTTACTTTTTGGTAAATTTAGAATAACCTTTCATTAAAATTATAAAAACTACTATGAAAAATTAAAATTTTAAATAACATTTGATTTGATTTAAATAACTACTAAAATATAGAATTTTGTATTCAAAAAATTCATTTTGTTACTTTTTATGAATGTTGATTAACATGTTACATGAATAGTGTAAATAAGATAAAAAAATTTAAATTTGAGTAACAATTAGATTAAAAGTTGAAATTGCTCACATATGATCTATTTTACTTTTTAATAAATTTAGAATAACCTTTCATTGAAATTATAAAAAACTATGATAAAAGATTAAAAATTTAAATAACATTTTGATTTGACTTAAGTAACTACTAAAATATAGAGTTTTGTATTTAAAAATGTCATTTTGTTACTTTTTATAAATGTTAATTAACTTGTTATGTAAATAGTGTAAATAAGATAAAAAAGAATTTAAATTTGAGTAACAATTACATTAAAAGGTGAAATTGTTTAAATTGATTATTTTTTTATTCAAATAGAATATATTTTACTTTTTAATGATTTTATAATACCTTTAACTAAAATTGTAAAAATTTCAATAAAAAATTATAATTTTAAATAACATTTTATTTGACTAAAGTGGTAACTAAAATTTAAGATTTTGTATTCAAAAATATCATTTTTCACTTTTCATAAGTATTGATTAACATATTATTTAAATTATGTAATTAAATATAAAAAATTAAATTTGAATAACAATTGAAATGAAAAATGTAATAACTTGAATCAATATTTTTTATTTAAATACGATCTATTTTACTTTTTGTTGAATTTTGAGTAATATTTTACTAAAATTACAAAAGTTACAATAAAAGACTTAAAATTTGAATAACATTTGGATTAATCTGTATGATTACTAAAATCTACAATTTTGTATTTAAAAATGATGTTTTTTTTTTTTTTTTTTTTTATAAATGTTGAATAAGTTAAGATTTAAATTCCATAAATTGCATAAAAAGATATTAAATTTAAATAGTTGTTAAAATACAAAACAAATTATTCAAATTGATCATTTTTATTCAAATAAGGTCTATTTTTATTTTTTTGAATTTAAAGTAACCTCTTACTAAAATTGTAAAAATTACATTAAATGATTGTAGATTTAAATAATTTTTGATTTAATTTAAATAATTACTAAAATCTAAAGTTTAATTTCAAAACTGTCATTTTTTACTTTTCATAAATATTGACTAACTTGTTACTTAAATTATATATATAATATTAAAAAAATTTTAATTTGAATAACAATTAAAATAAAAATTGTATTTACTTAAATCACTTGTTTTTTTTTCAAATATGATCTATTTTACATTTTGGCAATTTTGGAATAATTTTTTATTAAAAGTACATAAATTACTTTATAAGATTTTAAATTTAAATAACATTTTTATTGATTTATGAAGTCTTTAAAATCTAAAGTTTTATATTTAAAATTGTTGCTATTTCATTTTTTCATGAATGTTGGATAACCTAATATTTAAATTGTGTAAATTATGTAAAAAGTTGTTAGTTACAATAAAAAATGAATGACTCAAATCAGTTTTTTTTTTTAATTCAAATAGTGTCAACTTTATATTTTGGTGAATTTAGAGTTATATTTTATTAAAATTATAGAAATTACAATAAAAGATTGTAAATTTAAATAACATTTGGTTTTATTTAAATAATTACTAAAATTTGGGGTTTTGTTTTCAAAATTATCATTTTCTACTTTTCATAAATGTTGACTAACTTATTACTTAAATTACATTAATAATATAAAAGAATTTAAATTTGAATAATGGTTAGAATAAAAAAATATAATTGCCTAAATTAGTCTTTTTTATTCAACTATGATTTATTTTATTTTGTTGTAAATTTTGAATAACCTTTTACTTTATAAGCTACTTCTTTTTCCCCCAAAAAGATCAATCATTGAATCTTCTCTAGTGGTCATTCCACTTGTTTTGGCATATTGAACATGGACATGAAGTGAACCAAGAAAGATCAAGGACATGAATTCAAAAGAGCTAGCCAACTTGCCTTAGATAGGAATCTGGCTTTCCAGTTCGCTAACCAACCTTCCATCTTATAGATACAAAGGTCTCATAATCTTTTTGCTCTTAAATTGACCCCAAAAGGAAACCTGAGGTATTTCATAAGGAGTGAGCCCACATTACATTTTTAATACTCAACCTACCACTAAATCTTCATATCGTATCCCTTCACTCCATAGATAACTATCTTGGCTAAATTAAGTTTCAACCTTACTTTGCACTGGAAGCATCTAAAAATCCTTTTATAATTCTTAGCAGACTCATCATTTGTCATACTAAAAACAATAGTATCATTTGCAAATTGTAAGTGCCTTAATTGGATGTCATCCTTAATAAGAATACCTTTATAAGACCCATTGCTGACCCTTTTCAAAATAAGAAGTTTAGGCCCTTAACAACAAGAATAAACAAAAAAGAGAGAGAGTGGGTTACCTTGCTATAAACCCCTTGCCATTTTGAATTGTTGTATAAGGTGACCATTAACCAAGATGGAAATATGTCGTGTCAATATACAATCCCATATTTACTATCTCCATCTTGTACCAAAACCCATATATTTTAAAATGTTCATCAAGTATCCCCATTCCACCAAGTTAGGCCTTTTCCAAATCAATCTTAATTATAACCCCTCCTTCCTTTCTTTTCTTCATCTCATCTACTGTCTTATTAGTAATTAAGATGCTATTTAGAATATTATACCCCCCAAAACATAAATTACAATTCTCCCACCAACCTCCCAATCACTAATCAGAGTACCCTAGCTAG
Source organism: Rhizophora mangle (assembly GCA_037832345.1). Taxonomy (NCBI): domain Eukaryota; kingdom Viridiplantae; phylum Streptophyta; class Magnoliopsida; order Malpighiales; family Rhizophoraceae; genus Rhizophora; species Rhizophora mangle. Next base: position 282,001 of record JBAPLJ010001673.1, on the reverse strand, counting down.
TATCTTATAAATAGATCTAACTAAAAAGATTGAGTGGAACTGACTGAGTGATGCTATATCTACCACCTTTGGAATAAGGACCAAAAAGGTAAAGGTAAGAGACTGGCACAATCAACCATTTGCATAAAAATCTTACATGAAATCTATCACCAGTTTTTCCACACTTTTCCAGTGTTGCTTAATCAAATTAAGATTGAATCTATCTAGTCCTAGCACATTGTTGTCATCACAATCATTAATTGCCTCCCAAACTTCCCCAACCATGAATGGGCCTTCTAAGATTATATTATTGGCATGTTTTAGTTTTGGAAAAAAGCTTTCATCCAATTTCAAGCATGACATTATTGACATGCCCAATTACTTCTTAAAATGGGACACTATAGCCTTCTAGATCTCCATAAGATTAGTATAGTTTTGCCCCATTGCTCAATGCAATCAATTATGTTCTTCTAGCATTTGTGGGAGGCTGTGATATGGGAAAATGCTAAATTCTTATCACCCTCCACTAGCCACTTCAATTGTGATTTTTACATCCATTCTTTCTCATTTTTCGTGAGGCACACCTAATCGTTAACCCTTGCTTGCATCAATTCCTCTCTTTCCATGTCAGATAGCACTTATGTTTCCTATTTCGAGGATAATTTCCCCACTTTTAACTTTGCTTCCTTTAAACCCCTTTATCTTTGCTCTCTTTCCCTTAGGCTCTAGGGCTTTAGAAAAGTTTTAATTCATCTCATTCTATCACATAACATATATCCTAGGTGACCTTTACCCTATTGCCTAAACCATACCTCCTGAATTTGCTGACCTAACACATGATTATCTGCCTAATGATTAAAATATGTAAAAGGTTTAGGACTTCACTATTTGTCATCACTCTTGATGCAAACCCCAAAATAATCATTGAAACAATTAGGAATCCCTTATTACTTTAGTTTGGTATTGACATCAATCAATTAGCCTTAATCAAAAATCTATTAGCCCAGCTTATGGAGGGATTCTCAAAAAAGTTACACCAAGTGAATCACCTTTCTTGCATAGGCAAATTAATAAGTCTTATATCATAGACAAAATCATTAAATTGTTAAATAACCCAACTATTGTTTGTAACCCATATCCATTGGTCCTCTGCCATTATTATATTAAAGTTGCCCCTTATACACCACCAACCCTTAATTTGGTTCCTTAGACTTCTCAATCCCCCCCAAAATTCCTATTGGTCTAAGTGACTATTTAGAGCATGCACATTAACTAACACAATTGTTTTGCCTAAAGACACTATCTCCCCCACTAATACCATATACCTAGTTATCAAAAATTCATATTGCAACATAAACACAAATTCACTTCAAAATAATACTAAACTGCCTGCTACCCCCTTAGAAGCCATAGCCACAACTTGAATATCTTGGCCACTCCAAACCTATCTTAAAACTAGCTTTAACATTGTGCTTAATTTAGTTTCTCATACAAACAAAATATCAAGTTTACTTGACACACTTATCGTTGAACTGCTTTACATTTTTTGGGTTCTACTTCAACCTTCAGCATTTATTGAACAAGTAATCATGATGAAATTTGAAAACTTGACCTGCTCCTAACTAGCTTACAGGATTATCACATCCTTTCCTTACCTTCTAGCAAAGAGAGCATGTATGCAATCACTGCTTCATCCCTGGATATTGTTAGGCCCATCATCTTTCCTAGCTCAAGCATCTTCTATGATTCCCACCTAATAACTTCATTGCAAAACCTAATATGGCCATCTAATAACTCCCTTACCTTAGGTAAATTTTACCTCATTGGTGACTCACTGGGCTAGACCCTCTTTACTTGAATGGTGTCAAGTCACAATGACCTCTCACCTTTTGTTGCCTAACCCCTTCCTCCTTGTTATTCTATCCCATCTCCTCACCTAGATGATGGTAGCTACTTCTCATTTGCATCTTCCTAACACATTCTTAACATCTTAATCCTAGTCACTAACTAAAGAAGCATCATCCCCACCATCATTCTCATGTCTTGGAGTCATTGTTGCTTCTGCCTCATTTATTATTTGCTCTAGTATGTTAGCTACTCCCCTATTGTTGGTGCCACCATGCTTACTCACTAATGGTGCATCAACATCCTCCAATTCTACTAAGGTGTCCCTCCAATTTGTCGCCACTACCTCGCCCCATTCTAAAGCAACTTATGGTAGCTATACTAATAAGAAAGGAGTATATGGCCCAACATTATTAACCCACTCCTGGTTTATGGTGCATAGAATTCTTTCTATCTACCGCGCCTTAAAGGCTGATGGATATAAGCCTTTGGAGTAGATTATTATTTCTTTGGCATTTGGGCTAAATAAGTGAATGTTATTGGGTCTCAACTTGCTAATGGGCTCCAATCAAATAAGCCCCTTTAGATGTTCATCATATGTTTTATCACTAATGGGCTTACCCAAGTTTTAGCATGTAGGCTCACCTGAGAAGGAAACCTTAATTTATTCATTGGACTTACCCTTACATTGGGCCCAATGAATACCTCTCCCTCCCCTCGTTGTGCATCGCCACCTCCATATGTTGCCCTAGCATCCTCCTCAACAACTATGCTTGGACTAAGATTAAACATCTCCCTTAAAGTGACCTTCCCTTGGACTAGCTTCTTGTAATGGAGTTTTCTAGTGCATTAGGTAGCACTTGCTGAAATTAATGGGTTACTATTCCTACATATCCTCCTTTCCCCTAAAATCCATACTTGGCCCTACATTGATGTGAAGGACTCATCTTTGCCCAATTATCTTAACTACCAGTAACTATGGGAGGACCACCTTAGAGTCCACCAAAATAATAAATCAACACCGATTTACCTGTTCCTTCTACTTAAACATAGAATCCATCCCTAGATACCTTCCTCATGTCTTCGCTAACTGAGTTAGGAAACCATCACACCACGCTTATAGCAACAATCCCTCGAGTGAAACCTAGACCCTCTGATTTGAGCTAATGTTGTCAATTGACTAAGGTGCCAGACTTTGAAACCAAAACTAGAGCCCCTTGACCCTCCCCCTAAGCACCTTTATGATATTCGTTGTGGATGTAAACATCAACAAACATTTAGTTCCACTCATGACTCTAACCCTTATTAGTGATTCCCTGAGCATCACCAACCTCTTTTAACTAAAGCCCCTCAACCCTCTCCTTAAGCACCTCCATGATCTTTGTTATGGATGCAAACATGAACAAACATTTAGTTGCACTCATGACCCTGACCCTTATTGGTGATTCCCTAAGCATCACCAACCTCTCCTGGAGTGTACCCATTATTTTAAGGTTCTGAACCACCCTCATCACACTTTTGGACAACCACTTCCTCTCAATCAATGTGGATTGATACGTCAAAGAAATTAGCAACTAACCTATTAACAAATTTAACAAACCAAACAAGCTATCTAGATGATAGAGCCCACCCCCTATTAATCCAACCACCATATCACAATACAACCCTCCTAAGTCAAGCTAAAAGGACTCCTCCAAACTTCCAAACCAACAAGTCATTGTAGTTATGATCACTTGATAATCAAATATACTATTAGACTTGGGTTTTGGTCCATACTTAACTTGGTAACCCATCTATATTAGCTAGAATGCAATCAAAATGAAAATTTACTTCATAACCATAATAGTTATTTAGTAATCCAAAATGTTAAAACCATGAATTAAAAATGACCAATTTGAGTAATTGCATTTTTTTATTCAAATTGCATTTAATTCTAAAGTTCTTTTATATAATTTATATAGTTTAAGTAATAAATTTCTTAACATTCATGAAAAAGTTAAAAACTACATTTTTTAATACAAAATTTTAGATTTTAGTAGTTATTTAAATCAAATTAAATGTTATTTAAATTTACAATCTTTTTATTGTAATTTTTTTGATTCCAATAAAAAGTTACTCTAAATTCACTATAGAGTAAATTAGACTCTAATTGAATAAAAAAAATAATCAATTAAGTAATTTTATTTTTTTTATTCTAATTATTATTCAAATTTAAATTATTTTATATTATTTATACAATTTAAGTAACATGTCAAGAGCTATTCTTTATTCTTATTGGTAATAACATAAACCAATAATTTCCACTTATAACCAATGTCCATTAAGGGTAACATTCTAGTTTTTGTTTTTAGTTACTAAAATCTTGATTGGCATCCATCTAAATATTTTGACTTAACCAATAATTGACCAATTATAACATTTTGGTAACCTTATTTGGTCACATTCAATGGTTATTAATGATATTACTAATGCAATTATAACCATAACATTTTTCTTTTATGATTAGTTTTACTTTAATTGCTCATAATTTAACCCTGCGGTAAATAACTAATGGTCCATTAATAATCTATTGTTTTGTAGTTACCAATCAATTTTTACTATGGTCGACATATGTTTTGTATTGATTACTCTAAAGTGAATTTTTCATGAATGGACCAATCATTACAACATTTTTCATTTGGTTAGTTGATTGATACATTTGTCTTAAATTATATAACCCATTATTCCTATCAAACCAATTTACCAATCGTAAATACAATGTATTTGGTCTATCTAAGGTTTTCCCACCAATTGTTTGATTAACTATTCAGCATGGTAACATATTTTTAACTTACTCCATAATGGTTCCAATCATTTAACAACATAGACCATTCATTTAGCCTCACGACCATTATCAGTTTATCATCCAAAATTTAGTAACCGTTAGCCAAATTGCAATTGACCAACCCATAATAGATTGGTAACTGCACTTAATAGGTAACCACAGGCCCTTCTATGGTTATGACCCAAAATAGAGTAAACATTTACTCTAATCATTCATGAAAAAACGTTGGAGTATTGCAATAACAATGATTAAAAAACACATAGTTACTTCAAATCGCTAGTTATTATGATCACCTAACCTTTATAATCAAACGTTCAAATCCGTATTAGTTAACCAATTAATTGGTTTACAATCTTAACCAATATAAGAGTAAACTTTCAATTAATCAAGGAAATCAATCAAAATTAGATAACGACCAAGGTTACTCACATGGTAACATTTACATCATATTAACATGAAATATGAACTAAAATCAATCTTTGAATAAAAGATGGGAGGCTATTCACAAATTTTATTTAAACATTAGGACGTTAGTGTACATAATTGGGGTTAGTGTTGGTCAAATTTAGTTGCAATTTATTATTCATGATTCTAAACGGTCACCATTATAATGCAATTATGGTCAACCGCGTAACATACAAAGAAGGTTAAATAAGGAGTTTAGACTGCAATTGGATGGTATTTATATTTACTAACTGAAGAATATGGTTAGCCATTTCGTGATGATTTTTAGAAATATGATGGGGTTACATCAATCTTTAATGGACAATACCAATTTGGTTACCCATTATCAATTACTAATTTCTGTGAGTTATTAAACAAAGATTTAATTAGATTACTAATAAGGTTATTACGACATTACCAAAAAGGTATTTAAATAAAATCGAAGTGGTAATGTAAAAAGACGTTATCAAATTATCTGTTTGGATAATTTCAATTCAGACGTAACCAACCATTCACCAATAACGTCTGGTAAACTCCAGGTAACGATTTAGGTATTTGGTCTAAAAGATTGGAGAAATTCATAATGGTTATTCAAATTTGGTGTACTAAAATAGCATAAACGAATTCAACATCTATGGGGAATGGTCGGTCATACCTTGTGAGATAACCGTTACTGAATACCTAGTTTGTTAAGGGTAAAGGAATGTTCGTTAATATTTCCTTGCGGTTTACTTATGGAGAAGGGGGTTACTCAAATTTGGGTTTACATTAGAAAATGACTTATAGATCATGTTTAACTAAGGTTAATATGGTTGGGAGTAAGACACTAATATAACAAATGTTATTAAATTGAGCAATTTGGTTAATTCAAATTAGTAACTGATTGGTCAATAACATCTTTATAATCGGTAAACCAATTCACTTGAGTTAGATAAAGGAGAGTAGAATTTTGTGTGTGTGGGGGGAGGGTGAAATTCGGAGATCCACGAAGGAATGCCAAAAGCGAAGGCAGCTCTCTGGGTCCCTACCAACGCTGGGGTGCGGAAGCATGGGGAGCGAACGGGATTAGATACCCTGCTAGTCCAAGTCGTAAACGATGAGTGTTCGCCCTTGGTTTACGCAGATCAATATTATGGTTTATTATGAAATTTGGGGTTAGAGAATTTTACATTCTCTAAATCTAGAGCATTATTTTACTCAAAATGTAAATTACATTTTCTTAATAGTAATTGAATTTTATATCAAGAATGTAAAATGGGGTTTTGTAAATTTCAAACATGTTTCAAAGTAAAATGCATTTTAAGTTTGATAGTAAGGTTATTTAAAATACAAAACCCTATTTTACATATCCATTTAGGGTTATTCAATTGCATTTGGTTTAATTTAAGTAATTATAGTTTTTACTTTAAATTATATTTTTTATGATTGAATAAAATGTCATTTGAGTAACATAAATTTCTTGTGTAAATTACCCTAAATTTAAAATATTTTTTATTTAATTAAGGTTACTTAAAATTTGAATAACATCTAAATTCATCAAAAAATAAAATTAAATAAAAAATAATTAATTTGAATAATTATATTATTTATTTTAACTGTTATTTAAATTTAAATTTTTTTAATATTATTTATATAATTTTAAGTAATAAATTACTTAATATTCATGAAGTGTAAAAAAAAAACATTTTTAAATGAAAAATCTAAAATGTTAGTATCGCTTTAAATCAAACTAAATGTTACTCAAATTTATAATTTTTTTTATAATTTCTACAATTTTAATAAAAAGTTACTCTAATTTTATTAAAAAGTTAATTTGACTAAATTTTTTTTGAATAAAAATAGGGTTAGTCAACATTCATGAAAAGTAAAAAAATAACATTTTCAAATATAAAACTTAAGATTTTAGCAAATAAATAAATAAATCCAAATGTTATTAAAATTTAAAATCATTTATTATAATTTTTACAATTTTAGTAAAAAGTTACATCAAATTTACCAAAAGATTATAATATAATATACCAAAATAAAAAAAAAAAACAAACAACTTAAATAATTAAATTTTTTTTATTTTAATCATTATTCAAATTTAAATTTATTTTATATTATTTATACAATTTAAGTAACAAATTAGTCAATATTCATGAAAAGTTTTAAAAAAAAAAGAAAGAAAAAACACTTTTTAATACAAAACTCTAAATTTTAGTTGTTATTTAAATCAAATAAAATGTTATTTAAATTTAGATTCTTTTATTATAATTACTACAATTTTAGTTAAAAAAATTAATCTAAATTTATTAAAAAATAAAATAAATCCCATTTTATTAAAAAAATAATAATTTGAGTGAATAATTTTTAATTCTAATTATTATTCAAATTTAATAACCTTTTATATAATTTACATAATTTAACTATTAGATTACTCAATATTCATAAAAAGAAAAGTAAAAAATGAAATTTTTAAATACAAAATTTTAAATTTTATTAACTATATAAATCAATTTAAATAATATTGAAATTTAAAGTCTTTTACTATAATTTATGTAATTTCCATAAAAGTTAATCCAAAATTAAAAAAAAAATGTAAAATAGATCTTATTTTAATAAAAAAATAATTAATTTAAGTAATTATATTTTTTATTTTTTATCTATTATTCAAATCTAAAGTCTTTTTTTTTTTTTTTTTTTTAATTAATTTATATAGTTTAAGTAACAAATTTTACAACATTCATGAAATAGTTGAAAAAAAAATTTAAATATAAAACTCCAAATTTTTTAGTAGTTACTTAAATTAGACCAAATATTATTTAAATTTATAATCTTTTATTGTCAATTTTGTAATTTTAATAAATTATTATTTAAAATTCACCAAAATATAAAATATACCCTATTTAAATAAAAAATAGTCAATTTGAGTAATTGTATTTTGTAATCTAATCTTTACATAATTTATGAAATTTAAGTGTTTGATAACTCAATATTTATGAAAAAAAAAATAAAAATCCATATTTTTACATAAAAACTCCATATTTTAGTAATTATGCAAATTAATCCAAATGTTATTTAAATTTAAAGTCTTATATTGTAATTTATACAATTTCAGTGAAAGATTACAACAAATTCATCAAAAAGTGAATTAAATCATATTTGAATAAAAAATAACTAATTTAAATAATTACAATTTTATTTTAATTATCATTCAAATTTAATTCTTTTATGTTATTTACACAATTTTAGAAACAAGTTAGTCAACATTCATGAGAAATAAAAATTTTCATTTTTTAATATGAAACCCTAAATTTTAATAATTAATTAAATCAAATTAAATATTATTCAAATTTACAATGTTTAATGTAATTTTTATAATTTCATTAACAAATTACTCTAAATTCATTAAAATAAAATTAAATAAAAATTGATCAATTGAAATAATTGCATTTTTTATTCTATCCAGCTTATAATAGGAGTCCTTATGAAATGATCATTCTAGATTTGTAATTCCAAAGCACAAATCCATGGTAGTTTAAAAATATAACAAAATTGTAATAATTGAGGAAAAGAAGTTTGATCAATTTATGGCCTAAATTTGGATTGGAAGATATTATAACCTTCCATAATTGGGTTTAGAAAAATTCCAAGTGTTGGACAAAATTCATTTGTATAGAATTACTACCATTTGAGTAATCATTATTTAATAAATTCTTTGGCCAAACCATAAAATTGAAATCATGTTATTCAATTGGTTAGTAAAATCCATACGCATTCATAATCAACATTTTAGTTAAAGGTTATGATCATAACTTGTTAGATTTTAACCAAATTCATGTTAAAATTACCATTAGACACTATTAAATCATAATGAATCTAAAAGGATATGTGAATGTGGAGATGAATTATCATTAGATTATAAATGTTGAATGATTGACCTATCATGGAGGAACATGGTTAATATTTAACCATTTACCATATTAAACCATGATGAATAACCAATGTTATTATCATCTGGTAGCCAATTTAACCATCAAGTAGTTTTAATGTTGACCATGTTAATAAGTATTCCCTCTAATTGCACTAATAATGATCATCCTTTGGCTCAAATAAATTATTCAATTTGACCTAATTTACTAGGTCAATTACTTTGGTAGACTTTATGTCAATTGTCATTTACATTAGTATTCATTTACCATCCATACATTATAACCATATGAGATTATAATGTTAATCAAAATTACAATTGACATAAAGTCAATACTAATGTAAATGACAATTGATATTATGGGATAACATTATGGTTATCATTTAACCTTTTCATTATGTAACCTCATTAACCTTTTATCAATTGGATTGAATTGGTTATACAACCAATGATTATTGATGGTAACCTTTTACTTTTAAGTAAAGTAATGTCAATATGTACTTTTGAGGAAATGACAAAACATGATAGCACTTGGGAGTAATGAGTTAATTGATTAGTATGAAATAGGTAACCTAATCTTTGGCCAATGGATGATGTCAATTGATAATTTGACAAAGTGATTAACCATAATGATTATCTTTTGAAACCATTTGGGCAATTCATGGATTCCAAACCATAGATTAGGGTAACTAACCATTAATTTAAAGATGGTTACTTCTAAGTGATGGATAAATATCTTAATGTGTTCATTTAACCAATTAACCAAATAGGTTATTGATTTGTACTCAACTAAATGGTGTCAGGTTATTAACCTTTGATTAAGGTAATCTCTTTAAGTAGTGAACATTCATTTTAAGTAGTAGGTTACTCACCCATATAGGATAAGTATCACCATAACCACATCAACCGATTACATACCTTATCAAAATAGTTATAATGGTACTAATTTCTTTCATTTTAGCAAGGAACATTTTGAAAGGTAATTAAATTACATTTCTATTAATCAATGTAATGTATGCAATTTAAGTATTAGACCACTAAACATTCATGAAAATTAAAAAACAATATTTTTTAATACAAAACTCAAAATTGTAGTAATTAAAATAATCAATTGAAATGTTATTCAAATTTAAAATCTTTTACTATAATATTTACAATTTTAATAAAAGGTTACTCCATATTCATTAAAATTTGAAATAGAACATATTTGAATGAAAAATAACAAATTTAAGTAATTACATTTTTTATTCTAACAATTATTAAAATTTGGATTATTTATATTATTTATGCAATTTAAATAATAAGTTAGTTATTTGAAAATGATTGACTAACCATTTAAAATAGTAATTGATTGAAAATGTTTAATAATTTGATCATTTAGGTTGATTTAGCTTTTGCAGGTTTTTGTTTAATTTCTTATGTGTGTTGGGTCTCTAAACCATGTCTTTTGGGGTTCACATCATTAATACAGCTTGGGTAGTTTGAGTACATCAAATTGGAGAAAATGTGTAAAAGGATCATTTAATCATAAATAATATCAAATTCACATGAACTATAAGTCATATTTGAATTAGTTTTATAATTGAGTAATAGGATATAGTAATGTAACTAACCCCATATGAAGATCTAGGGTCAATCAGATTGTAAATTAGAATAATATTTGAAGTAATGATATGGATTAATAAGCTATTACTCATTTATTTTTGAGTGACCAAATAGATCAAATTAGTAATATAACCATTTGATCACATTGACCTACTCAATCTAGAAGAAGGATATTGGTAACAAAGCTCGTAAATCCATATTTAAGGTTATTTTTATATTCATAACAATTGGTAGAAATGGATCGATCAGGAAGATGCTAAAGAAAGAGGAGGAAGGTGTAAGAATAGTAACCCCACCAAGTTTAGCGAGCACTACCAAATGCACCAAAAAAACTTTGTGATAGAAAGTTGGTCCAAGGGAAGGTCACTTCTGGGGAGATGTTTGATCTTGGTCTAGGTGTTGTTGTTAGGGAGGATGCTAAGGTGGTGTATGGAGGCAATGGTGCACCATAGAGGGAGGGAGAGACATTCATTAGGCCCCATGTAGGGGGGCAAGCACAATGAACAAAGTAGGGACACCTTATAAGGTGAGCCCATAGGTTGAAAACCCAGGCAAGTCCATTGGCAATTTAGAGTAAAGCTTAATTGGAGTAACTGATCATTTTATTCAATCAATAAATCATTATCCAAATTTACTTATGACTTAAATTAGTAATCAATATTCATATTGAGATTATTCATGGGATATTTGATAACATCAAGTCACTCTAAATTACCTTCATTTAATTCACATTTTTCATTAACCTACTTAATTAAGACATTGTTAGTAAATTTTTATAACCATATGGTAAGCTCATCAAATTCTTTTTCAAGATTAACATATTCAAAATTTTTAGAATTCTAATTTGAGCATGAATTTGGTTACAATCTAACAAGTTATGATCATAACCTTTTAGTTACTCAACCCATTGAAATGTTCATTATAAATGGATATGGATTTTGCTAACCAATTGAATAACATGATTTCAATTCTATGGTTTGGCCAAAGAATAATGTTATTTAATAACAATTACTCAAATGGTACTAATTGTATACAAATGAATTGGTTAACATTAAACCTTAATATATAAACTATTGATGTGAATGGAAATTTAAATTGAAAGAAATTGGTTACCAATTTAACCTATTCCAAATATGATGACTTAATTAAGTAGGTTGAAGCATTCTAACCATTCGATAATTGATACTATTAGGTTACCAAAATGGTTAATAACTAATAAATTGGTTAATGAGCAATATTATGAATGGAATTAACTAGCTCAATTGTTACTAAATAACCAATTTGCATCTCAATTTGATCAATTGTTCTAACCATGATTGACATTATCCTACATTGCATTAGGATAACAAATTCATGGTTGACATTTATCAAAATTTGAACAATTGGTTTGGTTATCCTATGCAAATTATTTTGTATAGTAAAAATGTAAGATTAACAAAAAATTTGGTGTCCAATGTATTTTATGAAGGTAACAAGTGCATGAATAATCAACCAAAAACATCATTTTAATGGATAAACCAAATAATGGTATTCATGAATAGGGTATGAATACTATCTAAGTGGTGATGATTCTTACATGATTAACCTGAAATTAAGAATTGCCATCATAGTATTAAAATTTGGTGAGTAAAATCACCAATTGGTAAAAGGCCCATAATCATTGGTTACAAGGTTATTTGCTATTTAATGATATGGACAAATTGATGGTTAGGTAATCCCCAATTAGTAATTAATTATTAGAGGTGACAATATGGAACCATTACCCTTAGGGTTTGTCAACCATTCAAACATGGTGATTAATGTATGGTTCATAATAATCAAATGTTGGATGGGTCTAATTACCCCAGAATAAACCTATTGATTATTGATGGTGGAGATATGCAAATTGAATATGCCATATACATGCATATACACAAATAAAATTAGTAAAGAACCTTAGAATGATTTATGTATAGTGTCAATGAGTATATTATAGATACTAATATTGCATCGTGAAAAGATTACGGAGTGCATCAACCAATGCAATGTTAACATGATTGATTTACAATAGTGGACCTAAAAGTTCATTGTAATCTGACCATATAACAAATTCGGGTTACAGAACAATAGAATTTCACCAATGTCATAAATGTATGTATCCCTTGAGTAATATACTAAGCTGAAGAGATTGACTTAATGTTTGGCCCAGTTATGCTTGAATACAGATTGACCCAATCATCTTTGGATGAATTAATAGATCAATTATCTTTTACTTCATATGGATCAAATGGTCTATTAGTAACCATACTTATCGCATTGATATGGTAAGCAATTATGGTTGTTTTTACCAAATTTCATATTGATGGTTACTCAATGGATCTTTTATTCATTAGGGTAAACTCCATATTACAAATGATCCTAATCAACTCATTCAAGGTTACCCACCTGAATGTACATCAACTTTGGTAACATTTATTCATGTTATTCACAATCATCAGTAAACTTTTAATAAAATTAGAAATTCCACTTTATTTAAGTGCTTGCTAAATTTTGTTTTACAATTGTATGTGAATATTCAAGGTTACAGTGTGATTATGTAATTTAACAGGTAATTGGAATGTGACATAACTGATGCAATGTTGCCATTATTCTTCAGGTTAGCCGTTATCAATTAATTTGGTTGCTCATCAATAATATGAAGTTTAACTAAGTACCAAATAATCAATAGTTTATATGAGTAATAACCACGTATTTGATATGGTTAAACAATCAATTTCAAGGGTTTACCTTCCAAGTCTGCATTTGAGTACACAAATTGCTACAAAAATGAATTTACAAAGATTTGGAGTAATGATTCAAAATATGGTCATTAATTTAAACAATAATGGTTTATGATAACATTGATCAACAATTTAAGGGTAACCCAATGGTTAGACCAATTACAGTGATACTGTCATGATTACCTTTCATATTGGTTACACAATCATGACAGTACCCGATCACTACTTAAATTGATCTGACCATGTCAGTATTAGTAATGGTACCAATTGTTACATTTTGTGATATGGTACCTTTCATCAATGATCCATAAGGTAACTAATATGATAGGTTACACCTTGCCCGTTTAACGAATGGTGAGTAACCTAATGACATTGCTCCATTGGGGTTAATGCATTTGTCAGTAACAGTTACCCCTATCCTCATGTATGGTAACCATATATGATGAGTCACCCAGATCGCTAATTACACATAAAGGATTGTAAATGGTTACAATCTATTCACATAATGGCACATCTTACCTTGGTTGGTTAATTAATTAACTAGTATGCATATTAATCGTTTACCTATCGCAACATTTGGTTATACGCTTATGGATTTGACCATCCTCCCATTAGTCAATGATCAAATGGTTACCTTTTGTATCCATAAATCCATTGACCATTTCAATAACCGATTGACCAATGTTATCCAGGGACCAACATTTAGTCATTTGATCATTAAAGATTGGTTTATTACTAATAAATAGTGTATCATGAATTAGTAGAATAGAATAGTCTTTATGGCTCCAATGATCTAGGGAAAGGATACTTTACTCAGAGAGGTCATTTGGGGGTATCATAATTTACCAATTACGGTTACCTTTTGTATTCTTCCAGTTATCAGTTATATAATGTTGTAACCTTTGGTGTAACTGACTCTATTGATGATTAACCTATAATTATCGTTTTAGTCACCTCTTAGATTATCAATAACCGTTGGTCATATAACCAATTCAATCCAATTGGTAAAAAGTTAATGGGATGACTAACCCAAACATTAACAATCATGGTAATTATGTCACCCATCATACCATATCAACAATGGTTATAATGACCTTTGATTGTTCTCATTTTCCATTTGGTGGTAATGTTGTAGACTTTCTCACCACATTAGTAAATTACATTAATGTAATTGGTTACTCTAGTACCAATCTTGGGATTTTGGTTAGGTTACATGTTGTACTTTCAAACAACAACCTATGGGTAAATATGTTACCATGGTTTTTACAAGGTTAATTACCATGATGATATTTATTTTAACTCAAGATGGTTACTTGGTCGTTTAATATCCTTATCATTTAAAACCAAATTTGAAGGTTTAGTAAGGTACCATTACTAAACATTTAGAATGGGAACAATCAATATTGGGTTATCAAATTAATGAGTACTAACATGTATATTGGTCAATGAATCATGTTACTTTACTAAAAATGTTGAGATATAAGATTACATTCAAATCAACATCATATGTTAAACGACATTAATTGTTGTTATTGGTAAATAGTATAGTACCCTTGCCATTAGTTGGTTAATGCAAATAGGTTAGAGAGTAACCAATTGGAATATTCAATAACAATCAATTAGGTGAGTAGGAACATGGTTATGAGTAAACATTGAATAATAAAACAAGACAAGTAATTCATTTTCAAATTAACCAAATAATGGTACCATCCATTGCAATTGGTTACTCTATTAGATTACTAATCTTTTGGATTAATAATCTCCACCGATTGATTCAAGTAATCATTTCAAGTGTCACCAAATTTGTAACCTTAACCTTGCCATTAATCAAATTGGGGTCCTCCATTGGTTAGGTTCTGATTAAATCAATAAGTGACTTAGATTAAATTCATTACATGAACCATCTAAGATAATTTAATGTTTATAGTCAAATAATTTAAGTTTCAATAATGGTTATAATAAAAAAATACAATTATTTAAATTAATCATTTTTTATTTAAATATGAATTATTTTACTTTTTATTAAAATTACAAAAATTATAATAAAAGATTTTTAAATTGAATAACATTTGGATTAATTTATATAATTTCTTAAATCTTGACTTTTGTATTAGAAAATGTTGCTTCTACTTTCATGAATATTGAGTAACCCAATAGTTACATTGTGTAATTGCACTAAAAAGATGATAAATTTAAATAAAAGTTAGATTAAAAAAATGAAATTTCTCGTATCAGATAATTTTTTTATTCAAATAAAGTTTATTTTACATATTGGTGAATTTAAAGTAACCATTTACTAAAATTGAATAAATTACAATAAAAGTATGTAAATTTGAATAACATTCAATTTGATTTAAATAACTATTAGAATCTAAGGTTTTGTATTGAAAAATATTATTTTTTACTTTCCTTAAATATTGACTAACTTATTACTTAAATTATATAAATAAAATAAAAAAAATTAAATTTGAATAACAGTTAGAATAAAAATGTAATCACTTAAATTGATTTTTTTTTATTCAAATATGAACTATTTTACTTTTTGGTAAATTTAAAGAAACCTTAAAAAAAAGGTCAAAATTACAATAAAAATTTATAAATTTGAAAAAGATTTAATTTAATTAAGTAACAATTAAAATCTAAGATTTTGTATTTGAAAAAATATATATTTTTTACTTATTACGAATATTGACTAACTTATTATTTAAATTGTATAAATAATATAAAAAGAATTCAAATTTTAATATTAGTAAAATTAAAAAATATAAATCACTTAATTTAATAATTTTTTATTCAAATAGGGTCTATTATATTTTTTTTTGTAAATTTAAAATATCTTTTTACTGAAATTGTAAAATTTATAATAAAATATTATAAATTTAAAATAAACATTTAGTTGATTTAAGTAGTTAGTAAAATTTGACGTTTTGTATCAAAAAAATGTCATGTTTTACTTTTCATGAATATTGACTAACTTATTACTTAAATTTATATAAATAATATAAAATGAATTGAAATTTTAATATTAGTAAGATTAAAAAATGTAATTACTTAAATTAATTATTTTTTATTCATATAGGATCTATGTTATTTTTTGGTAAATTTAGAGTAATTTTTTATTGAAATTATAAAAATTATATAAAAAGACATTAAAAGATGTTAAATTATGTAACCTAAAATTTAAATTGCATAAATTACTATTAACAACCTCTTCCCAATGCTTTTCACTATAAATTTAAAATAATAAAAAAAGAATACTTTTCTATATCTATAACTTGTCTTAAATAAGAGAAAGAAACAAATATAAAATTCTTCATAAATATTTATGATATGCTGCCTATGGTAACTAGCGTCATGAATTATGGTCAACAAACTATACGAGTTGCAAGGTACATTGGTCAAAATTTCATGATCACCTTAACCCATGTGAATCACTTATCTATAACAATTTAATATCCTTATGAAAAATTAATCCCATCCAAATGTTTCCATAGCCAAATCTATTTTAAATTTGATAAATGCATTGCTTGTGAAGTATATGTTCATGTATGTCCTATAGATCTACCTCTTGTTGATTGGAAATTGGAAACTGGTATTCAAAAGAAATAGCTGCATAATTATAGTATTAATTTTGGTATTTGTATATTTTGTGGAAATTATGTTAAGTATTATCCAACAAATTGTTTATCAATGACTGAAGAATATGAGTTTTCTACTTATGATCGACACAAATTAAATTATAATCAAATTACGTTAGGTTGTTTACCAATCTTAGTAATTGACGATTATACAATTTGAACAATTTTGAATTTGCCTCAAAAAAAAAAAAGAGTAAATCCCATATGACTTCAAAATTGTTTAAATAAAATTTTTAATTAGTAAAATTACTAAATTAGAATTCTGTTTTGATCTAATCTAAAGAAAGAGAACTTGAATGACATTTTTCTTTCATTTTATTTAGTTAATAATTACAAATAGCAACTATTGATTTAATTGCTTGATGAGAATTGCATCACAACTTAATTTGGATTGAAAATCTAATAATATATCCCTAATTTTTTTCATAATTATTTCAAAATTTGAATTTAAAGTGTCAAATTATCCTTTTCCCCAAAAAATAAAATTAGTCCAATAGTTTGACTTATACCTACATTAATTTACATCTCTTAGAATTTAATCTAATTAGGAATCAAATATAATTAAGGTCTGACCAATAAGGTCATGAAAAAACAATTTAATTTTTTTTATTTAACTGTATGATGGATTTACCTAGACCAATACATTATTTTCTTTTAATATTTTGAGATTCGGTTTTATATTAGGGGGTATAGGAGTAGTATTATTTACCAACCCAATTTTTTCTACCATTTCATTGGAATTTGTTTTTGTTTGTATATCCTTATTCTATATTTTATGAAACTCTCATTTTGTAGTTGCTACGCAACTCCTTATTTATGTAGGAGTTATAAATGTTTTAATTATATTTGCTATGATGTTCATGAATGGTTCAGAATATTACAATGATTTTAATCTTGGCACTGTTAGGGATGGGGTTACTTCCTTTGTTTGTACAAGTATTTTTGTTTTATTAATTACTATTATTCTAGGTACATCATGGTATCATATTATTTAGACTACGAGAGCCAATCAGATTCTAGAGTAAGATTTGTTGATAAGTAATGCTCAACAAATTGGAATTCATTTATTATAATATTTTTTTTCTTCCATTTGAATTCATTTCAATAATTATTTTAATTGGTTTGATAGGTGCGATTATTGTGGCTTGTCAATAATAAATCTTTTAAATTAGCAATTGCAATTCAAATTAAACATTTTAAAGATTTTTCATTGATAAATTCTTTTATTTAATTTATTATCAATATATATATATTTCTTTTCTATTTGTGACATTTGAATTCTTTTCAATCTAAGCTGGTGATGTTGAATTGTTGTTCATATTGAAATAAAGTGAAATTGATATGATAAGGAGTTGTTCAATGATGCTTGAACATGTACTTGTTGTGGGTGCCTAGTTGTTTTCTATTGGTATTTATGGACTAATCATGAGTTGAAATATGGTTAGAGCCCTTGTGTGTCTAGAACTTATACTAAATGTAGTTAATATAAATTTTATAATATTTTCTGATTTTTTTGATAATCATTAATTAAAAAAAATTATTTTCTCAATTTTTATTATCGCCGTTACAACTTGCACAAACAGTTATTGAATTGACTATTGTTTTATCAATTTATCATAACAAAAAATTAATTTATACTAATTAATCAAATTTATTAAATAAATAGTATTAATTTTATAAAATAAAATATTTATATTTATCAAGTTGAATTTACGATACTACTACGAATTCTTTTTTTGGTTAACAATATTTGTCGGTTTACGATATCCGCAGGTTCTTTTTGTTTCAATTTTTTTGAAATTTTTAACATTCTGCTCAGAAAAATGATAGGTAGGTACGAGGCACTAATTTTTTGCCATTTTCTCAACTTCTAACAAATTTCATCCTATTCACATGGACAGTTGCGTATTTTATATATAAACACCCTTATAAATGAATACGCTATAACTACTTATTGATGCTAAACGTTACCACAAACAAATCTTTGAAAAATATATACAATCCATAGCATACGGCATGTCAGACACCATTTTACTCGATACATAGTCACCACTTGAATTTTCATATTTGATACTCTCTTCCAATACTTTTATTTGATACAAACTATTTTTTTTTTTTATTTGAGGATCCACTATAATAATGAAAAAGATTTCTGCATATACGCACAAATTGGGCGATAATATCAAAATCCGATGAGTTAGCCGCCCAGGTCGGGTTACTAACGGGATATCCTATTTCGCCCAAGTTTGTGGAAAAAACGATACTAACCCTATAGTCAGATGCAGTTGTGCTGACTGAGTTCCTTGAACTAATTGATCTGGGGAAGTTGTGATTTTGATTGGCAGAAAGACTAATTCATGCCAATTAATTTGGAAACCAATTTTAATGGCTACAAATTACCGAAAAGCTAACCACTTAAACCGGGAAGTGTAAGCATGATCATATTGTCCATACAAATCTCTTGATTATCTTAGAACTTGAAAGATGATTGTTTTAAGTTGTATATCTAATGTCATTTTTGTTAAGGCAAAATTTTTCCTCATTAATATGCAACATAAATTTATGTGAATTCTCACACAAGATAAAATTAAACACATTTAATTGTAGGTTGCACTTATTAAAATTAAGTATTCAAGAAATTGTTATATTTTTAAAATTACTTTTTAGAATGTCTATAATATTTCTGTAATAATAATATAGACAAACTAATCCTTGATATGGAGATAGAGAAACCAAGAGAAGAAGGAAGAAATTTGATGATATAAACAAATGATAGGTTTGTGGTATTTATAGAGGTGATAGTGACCATTTTACATTAGACTTCTTTAATCTAATGGTTAATAACTTGACTATTCATTTGAAAGGTCACGAGTTCAAATGCTATGTTTGCAACTTTTCTTTATTTTCTATCATTTATTGTAAAATAACATATAAAAAACCAGTTAGTTGATAACTAATACATTATGACCTTTGCTTGTGACTCAAAGGTCTCGGGTTCATATCTTAACATAAACCACCATTTTCAATTATTTATTAAAAGTCAAACTTATTACTCAATGGATACAATAAATTACCATTCGAGGGTGTAGACCAATCGTTGCATCCTTTGCCCACCACACACACTTCTTGGGTTCAAATCGCAACAATCCCCCACCATTTTCAAAATATCGAAATATATAAAGGATTTCTAATAATTTTATAATCATATGTATAAGTAAAGATGTCTTAAAGATTGAATCTTTACATAGTAAAAAGTGCATTATAACATATATGAATAATATGGTAGATAAGTTTTGAACCAACTATTCTTATTGATAAGTTGTAAAAACAATTCACATATATGACAGTACAACATTATACATTCCTTTTTAATAATTGACATATTAAAGGTCATTGTGTCCATATCCTTTTCATGAATACTTTAAGACTAAGCCCTTTAACTTAATGGAATGACCTAAACATTCCACATTCATATAGGTAGACTAGGGCCCCTACTATAAGACACCCTTTTAAATTTATTAAGAGTGTTAAACACTTATCCTCCCAACTTACTGTGGGAATTAAGCACTATATAACCCTAAGATGGAAATAAAATCAACTATAGTGCTTTAATCACATTGATGATGTACTTTGACTCATTGAACTCAAGACTTGATGTTGTATCAAGCCTTGAGTTTCCATTATGGGTGATTTGTATTTATAGGTTTGAGACTCATCCCTCTTGATGTCTTATTCACCATGTCTCTTGTTAATCCTTTTGTTAAAGGATCAACCATGTTTTGACTTGATCTTACAAAATAAATTGTGATCACTCCATTCATTATCAAGTCTCTCACATAGTTATGTCTAAGTCCAATATGATTGGACTTACCATTATATACTTGACTATATGATCTTGCTAGTGTTACAACACCATCACAATGTATATAAATGGGTGCTAGTGGCTTTTGCCTCTAAAGAATCTCATAAAGCAAATTCCTTAACCATTCTGCTTCTTTACTTGTAGAAGCTAATGTTACAAATTTTACATGCATAGTGGAATCTACTATGCAAGTTTGTTTCTTGGAACCCTAAGAAATTGCACCACCACTAAGCATAAAGATTCATCCACTGGCAGAAATATGATACTCTTTATCAATGATCCAACTAGCATTTGAGTATCTTTTAATAATAGAAGGATGACCGGTGTAACTTATACCATAATTCTTCATTTTCCTTAGGTACTTTAGGATTTTTTTTTACTTTATTGCATGTCACTTGGATTACTTGTGTACTTGCTCATTTTGCCAATTGCATAGGCTATGTCTAGCCTTGTACATGTCATTACATACATTAAACATCCTATCACCATGGCATATTCCAATTGTGATACTAAACTTCCAACATTCTTAGTGAAATTCATGTTGGGATCAAATGAGATAGAGGTTGATATACAATTTGTGTGATTAAATTTATTGAGAACTTTTTCAATATAATGTGATTGAGAAAGCATTATGCTTTTTTGGTCCAATAAGATTTTGATTCCAAGGATGACATTTATCTCACCCATGTCTTTCATATTAAAATTGCTAGATAAAACTTTTTGGTAACTTCACCTTCATCTAAGTGAGTCCTAAAAATTAACATGTTATATACATACAAACATATAATCACACATTTTTCTTCTTTAAACTTACTATAAACACATGTATCTGATTCATTAATTTTGACTTCATTAGCAAGCATCACTTGATCAAATTTTTGGTGCCATTGCTTAGGTGTTTGTTATAGCCCATATAAGGACTTAACCAATTTATAGACCTTTTCCTCTTGACTAGGTACAACAAATCCCTCAGGTTGCTCCATATACACTTCTTCTTCTAATTCACCATTTAAGAATGCTATTTTCACATCCATTTGATGAATTACTAAATTATAAATCAAAGCAAGTGTAATGAGTCACCTGATTGTGGCAATTCTAGCCACTAGTGAATATGTTTCAAAATAATTGACACCTTGATTTTGTGTAAAGCCTTTTGCAATCAACTTGGCCTTAAACTTGTTTATAGTTCCATTGACCTTTATTTTCTTTGTGAAAATCCATTTACATCCAGTTGGCTTTAAAGTAGGTAGGAGGTTTACTGATTTCTAGGTGTTATTACCCATAAAAGAATTCATTTCATCATTTATTGCTTCCATCCAAAACATGGCATCTTGTGATTTCATCACTTCATCAAATGTTTTAGGATCATCTTCAGTATTGAAGTAATATGAAATTTGATTACTCACTGATTCTCTTGTTCTTTTTACAAGGAATATAAAGTAATTAGAGCCGAAAGATTTTGCTTTCTTTTCTCTTTGCTCTTATGAAATTCAATGACTTCATCATTTTCATTTCCTTTTTCCAACCCATCATTTTTCTTATCAAGAACTTGTTTTTGTTCTAAAATTTTAGGAATAGAAATGAACCTATGTTCATCAATAATAACATCCTTTGATTTTATGAATGTGTTCATAGGTATAGAGTTATTAGGCTCTATGACTACGAATCAATATGTCTTGCTATTGTAAGCATATCTTAAGAAGATACACTCAATTCCTCTTTCACCCAACTTTTTCCTTTTTAGCTTCAGGAACTCTAACAATTGCTCTATATCCCCAAACTCTTAAGTAATTAAGGTTTGACTTCCTTTTATTTCATAATTCATATAGGGTTGTTTTGTTCCTTTTTGTTGAAACCCTATTCAAAATATGACATGCTATAAGCAATGTTTCTCCCCAAAATCCATGGCTTAAGTCAAAAGTTGACAACATGACATTAATCATTTCCTTCAATGTTTAATTTTTGCATTCAGCAATACCATTTTGATATGATGTGTAAGGAGCAGTTGTTTGATGAATAATTCCCAATGACTAAAAGAATGTTGTGTCATAATATTCTCCTCCTTTATCTGATTGTAAGCATTTAATAATAGATTCACATTATAATTCAACTTCATATTTATGGATTTTGAATCTTTCAAGAACTTCATTTTTAGTATGTAATAAGTAAACATGACAATATTTAAAGTAAACATTAATAAATGTCATAAAGTATCTTTTCCCTCATAATGTTTATGTGTTATTCAAATCACATACGTCACTATGAATTAATTCTAATAAATTGGAAGATCTTTGAATACTTGTAAAAATACTTCTAGTTATTTTTGTTAACATACAAGGTGTGCATTAATCTTTTGATACATCAAAATGTGACAACAATTCCAATTTAACCATATCATATAATTTTCTAAAATTTATATGTCATAATCTATTATGCCATAAAGAAGCATGCCTAACAATATAAATAGAAACATTAGTATTATTATTAGTGATAATATTAAATTTGAAAATCCCATCACAAAGATAACCCTTTCCCATAAACATACCTTCTTTAGAGAGGATGAAGTTATTAACCTTAAACACGAGTTTAAACCCATATTTATTCAACAGACTACCTAAAACCAAATTTTTTCTAATTTCTAGAACATAAAATACATTGGTAAGAGTAATGATTTTCCCAAAAGTGAATTGCAATTCTTTTTTCCTAATTGCCATAATAGGAACTACAGTAAAATTTCTTATGTACATAACTGTACCATCAATTACTAGTTTCAATCCTTTGAAGAAACTTTTATTCTTGCAAACATGTCAAGTGACCCTAGAATCAATCCACCATGCAGTGTCATCTTCTATTAAATTGATCTTTGTGATCATAGTAACCATCTTCTCATTTGTTGCTCCAAAAAAGGCATGTGTTTCATTTTTCTTTTTGGACAAATGACACTCAAATTTGTAGTGTCCTTTCTTTTGACAAAAATGACATTTACCATTTCTCTTCTGCCTTTTATATTAGTTTTTGTCATCACTGGATTGATTCTTCTTTTTGTATAAGGACTTGCTTGATTGTCATTCCTCAACTGCATGCACTTTTGAAACATAAGAGCCTTCCTCTTTGGTTTCTTCTTACATGCAAAATTCTTCTTCTATATGAAGATGGTTAACAAGCCTTTTAAGAGAAATATCCTCTATTTCATGTTTAGGCTTCTCTTAAAATCTTTCCATAAAAGAGGTAACTTGTTTATTATTGAACTCACAATAATGATTTCATCTATAGACATCTTGTGTTGTGAGAAGTGATTGAGTATTCTTTCAATCTCGATAAATTGTTCCATTAATAATCTACCATTAATCATTTTATAATTATTGAATTTAGAGATAAGAAATTTTTTACTTGTTGAATCCTGTTGCATGTATTTCACCTTTAATTTCTCCCATAGTTTTTGAAAGTTGTAGTAGAGATCAAATAATGAATCACTCATGGCATTTAGGATGTGTCCCTTACATATCTCATTATTAGTTGCCCATTTTTGTCTAATCCTGATATCAACAATAGTCTCATTTTCGGACTCTTCTTGTCTTATCGTGTTCAAAACATAAGCCACGTGTAGTGATACTAATAGAAAATGAACTCTCTTCTGCCAATGTATGAAGTTTCCTCTATCAAACCTTTCTAATTTCATGAAGTTTGAAACCAATTCTTTCAACGTTTTGACCATAATTGAATATTTTGCCTTAAGATTGTTGGTACAAACCTCTTGATTATCTTGGAACTTGGAAGATGATTACTTCAAGTTGTGTATCCAATGTCACTCTCCTTAAGGCAAAATTCACCCTTACTAATATGCAATAGAGGTTTATACAAATTTCCTTACAGGATAAAATAAAGTACACATAATTGCAGATTGCACTTATTAAAATCAAGCTCTCGAGAAGTTGTATTTTCAAAATTACTCACTAAAATATTTATAATATTTTTATAATAATAATATAAATAAATGGATTCTTGATATAGAGATGGAGAAACTAAGAGAAAAAAGAAGAAATTTGATGATCTGAACAAATGATGAGTATGTAGTATTTATAAAGGTAGTGGAAACCATTTAACAACAAACATCTTTAGTCTAGTGGTTAACAACTTGATTATTCATGTGAAGGGTCACGAGTTTGAATACTATGAAACAGTTAGTTGATATTTGACACATAACGCTAATTTGGTCCAACTGTTATGACTCTAAATCCCAGTAGTCACCATTATTTTAATTATTTATTAAAAGTCATGTTTGTTGAATACCGCCACACACACCTCATGGGTTCAAATGCCAAGAGCAACAACTTTTCCCTTCTTTTTATTTTGAAAATTCCAACACATACTGACTGGAGTATTGCCCAACACATAATTTTTATCACAATCTCAGTATTCCCGTCTCCTTGGATGCCGATTGCAATGATACCTACAGCGATACTGCTCGCTAATGTTATGCGGACCATTGATGGGCATCAGAACTTTGTTTGAGATTATTCTCAGTATTTTCTTCTCCTTTTTTATGTACTTAATCAAGCTTTGTGTCCTGGGCCCCAAACACGCGGCGCTTTCCCCTTCACCCTTCCTAATACCACTGGAGGTGGCGCAGTCGCGTCCTCTTCCAAGCCGTGATTCCTTTCCTGATTCGTTGGATCAAAAACAAATATACTGTTCTTAGAGCTTAGCGGGATTGTTTCTTTGTCTGTCTCATATAGTGCATCAATCACTTAGATCTATTCACCCAATTTCTGTGCTCGTAGCTTCATCTTTGGGACAAACCTCCATGGGGTAATTTCTATTGTGACCGTGGCGGTGATAATTCTTTCTTTCCGCAATTTTTTTGAGCTTCGTGAAGAGCAGCGATTGAGAAGAAAAAGTGGACAACCAAACCCAGGAAGCGAATAAGAGGAAAAAGCAGACAGCACATGAAGAGAGGTTTTTTAGTTGTAATGTTTCAGGTTTCATTTGTCTAATTTCAATAATATTTTGTTAAAAAATTTTAATAAATTTCACATTTCCGCTAACTGCTATTTGATAGTTGTCCTACAACTCAAATTCCTGTTACTTTCCAGCATCAATGAATTTCAAACTTGCTGAACAGAGCTGGGAGCCGATGGTGAATCCTTTATCTCCTTGCCAACACTCCATTAGCTAAGTGCACAGGATGCCTTGATGTTGAGCCATATATCCGCACATCTGCTAACACACCATCTTTGCTTTTTGGTTTTTTTTTGAGGATGACGCCAAAACTGAAAAAAAATAATAATAAATAAAACAAAAAATAATGAAAAGAAAAGAAGATTGTTTTACTTTAAAATGCGACTGAAAGGCAATAGCTTACAGACAGCTGACATTACTGCCTGTATAAATTTTTGGCTTCGTGAGAATTTTCTCTAAAAACACAAAAATTGGCAGCTACAAACCAAAAGGTAAAGAAGAATCCCAATAGCCAAGCAAGACGATCTAATAATCTCCGCAACCTGCCAACATTACGCAAAAGAAAATCATCATTTATGAAAAAACATTACGCAGAAGACATTGTTGACTCATAGTGTTATGCAAAAGAATGTTCTTTGTTTGTGGTTGCTGTAAGAGAACGTGTAAACCATCTATGTTAACTCTAAAAAATGATGAAAATATAATGGAACTTCAGAAGAATTAGGAAGAAATGCTAATTTATGCTCTTGAAGATGCTGTTGCACACTTCAACATGCACATCAGGGACGTAACAAACAACAAACAAGCATATGCAACGAATTGCTCCTAATCTAATTCTATGCATGTGCTTTTGCTTGTATGCAAGAGACACGGAAACAAGCAATTCTATAACCACTGAAAATTGATGAGTAGACTGCAATAAATTGTACTTTACATCTCGGTTAGAAAGAGTCAACAAAGTAGACACCAAAAAGAAGTCAAGCAAACCTGAAGATGGGAAACAAGAATGCTAGAAATATCACTAGGAAATGAACTTGAACAAAGACAAAGACAGAACGGGAAAAGGAAACCAGCATCTACCTGAGACTTGGAAGAAACTGCAGCAAAAAAATGACAGGGAGGCTTGCAGCACATCCAGCTGCATAATTTACAATCCATGAAAATAATGGATAACATGGATTTTCATGTCTTGTGTCAATTAGCACCATTATTGATGATATAATCATAATCATTTTATAATCTAACTTAATGCAAATCAAGTCTTCATAAAAAAATAGGGTGCTAACATTTGATCCACCAAAACATGACAAGGAATTTTGAGCTACAGCTGCCTGGCCATTCCTTATTCTAGTATTATCACGATGTGGTGATTCCACACAATTTGAAAGATTTGCATTTGGGGATACTGATGAAGAAACATCACCATCGTGCAGAATGTCAAAGAAATTTTTAGGATTCTCATGGTAGTCTGATGGCCACAGCAGAACTGAATATTTGCTGTCATTTAGACCAAATGAACATATATAAACCAGACACTTTCTTTCAATCTTCTTAGTGACAAATATCTCTCTGTATTGTGCAAGCTTTGTATACCTTCATTCCTAAAAGGAACCATAAATGAAAAAGATTGTTATAATTTGGTGACTTGAATTCTATTCAGTATTGTTTAGAGAACTAGTAGTATGGACTAGTTATATTCAGGCTTAGGATTATACACCCATATAAATACATATATATTCTATTAGGGTGAAATAAGCTATTCAAAACAATCTCATTGTATTTTTTTTCTTTTTTGAGTTAGTGGATTTCTTACCCCTTGCCCATGGCTTTTCCCCAATTTGAGATTTTCTACACAAATTTTATATGTTCATAATTTTGTGTTTTGTCACCAATGCTAGATCTAATCTTCACAATGGCAACTATGAAATATGATATTTCAATATTGAATTACAACACCAAATTTTTGTTATGACAAGTCAAGGTGCGAGCTATGCTTGTGCAATTGGATTTAGATAATGTACTGTTAGGGTTTGAGAATGTCTCCTTGTCATGGTCACTAGAGGAAAAACAATGTAGGGATAAAAAGACCCTATCTCAAATTCATCTATATTTGTTTAATTAGATTTTGCAAGATGTTTTGAAGGAGAAAATGGTTGTTGCATTATGGTTGAGATTAGAGCAGTTATATATGACAAAAAGTCTAACCAATCAAATGCATTTGAAGCAACAATTGTACTCTCATTGTATGACTGAATATATCTTGATTGAAGACCTCCTAACTATTTTTAAGGAGATAGTATTTGATCTAGAGAATGTGAAGGTTAAATATAATGAAGAGATTTAGCATTGATTCTACCATGTTTGCTACTTTCTTTCATATTTCACTTTTAGAAATACTAGTTTATATGGTCGTGATATTCTCACTTTAGATGACATATATGATGCTGTACTTTTTGGAAAAAAAATTAAATAGCTTATGGTTGGTTTTAAGGCTTAGACAAAGAGTCTTGTTTTTCAAAGGAGGTTACGGCAAACGAATTCTAGTAGTGATGAAAAAGACATATTCAAGTCAATAAATAGAAATAAGGTTTGTAACTATTATAAGAAAAAAAAAAGAACATATCAAAGATAAATGCTATAAGTTGCAGAATAAGAATTAGAAAATTATCACCAATTCAAAGAAAAAAAAAATTGAAAAGCTTCAGTACAATTAGTATTGTAAAAGATGATTCGAGTGATGGGGAACTTTTAGCTATTTCTAATGACAACTCCAAATCTTGCGAAGATTGGATTCTTAATTTTAGCTGCATGTTTCATATGTATCCTAATTAGGATTGGTTTTCAACATATGAGATAGTACCTAAGGGTACTATGTTATTAGGAAATAATGCATCTTGGAAGATAGCTAGTATTGGAACAATCAAAATTAAAATGTTTCATGGTGTTGTGGGGACACTCGGGGATGTTAGATATGTTCTGCATCTGAAATATAATCTTATCTCTTTAAGTAGTCTTGATTCAAATGGGTACAAGTACTAGGGTGAAAGTTGAGTCTTAAAGATTGGTAAAGGTGCTTTTATTGTAACAACTTTTAAAATTTGTTATGATATGTCTTGCAAGGTTTTATAGTTATGGGTGACATGGTTATCACTACTCCTTTATTAGATGGAGATGTTACCAAATTAAGGCATATGCATTTGGGACATATAAATTAAAAAGGGATAGTTAAACTAAGAAAAAGAAGTCTTCATGATGGATAATGTACTACTAAATTGGATTTTTGTGACCACTGCATTTTTGGGAAGAAAAAAAGAGCTGGTTCAATAAAGGGTGTTCTTATTGAGATGAAAAAGTGATGTTTTTATTATATTCAAATAGTGAAGACTATGATTGAAAAGTAGATAGGAAAGCAAATAAAGCATCTTTGCACTAATAAAGACTTGGAATTTTGATCTTATGAGTTCAATAGTTTTTGTAATCTGAGGCATTTAATAGTTCCTCGTACTCTATAGCAAAATAACATCATAAAATGAATGAATAAGACTTTGATTGAGAAAGTGCATTGTATGCACCCTTATTCTTATTTACTTAAGTCTCTTTGAGTCAAGACTACTACTCATTGCATTGAATTTTTTTTTTTGTGTAAATCGCTCTCCCTTAACTACTGTTGACAAAAAGACTCCAAAAGAGGTCTAAACTAGTACTCCTCCAAATTATTTTAAAGATATTTGAATATTCTGCATATGCTTAGATTGATAATAGAAAACTAGAACCAAAGTTAGAAAGTGTATCTTTCTTGGTTATAAGTTTGATGATAAGGGATATAAATGATGGTGTCTAGAAATAAGTAAAGTCATAATTAGCAAAAATGTAATTTTTATTAAACTGTTATACATACTAACTTTTCTTCTAAAGATTCTTATGATACAAGTCGAAAGAAATCAATTACACAAGTGAAGTTTGAGATTAGTGCAAGATCTATACTAGATTCTATAACTCAATCTAGCTTAAAGATGCAAGTTTATGTTGCTCCATCTTTACCACCCATGCCTTTACAAAATTCTATTGCTATAAGCAAACCTAAAAGAGAAAAATTAGACCACCATAAAGGTATGCTGAAGTTGACTTAGTTGGCTATGACTTGAATATGGTTGAAGGTATTGATTCTAGTGAAAAACTTGCTACAACTACATACTTAAAAACAATTTGTTATAAAGATTCTAGTAGATGGATGTTTGCTAAGCAAAAAGAGATGAAATCCCTTCATAAGAATGATACATGAGATTTATTGAGATTATCCAAAGGTAAGAATGTTATTCGCTACAAATGGGTGTTCAAAAAATAGAAGGTACATGAGAAGTTGAAGAAATTAGGTATAAGGCAAGGTTGGTTACAAAGAGTTATACTTAAGTTTTAGATGTAGACTTCACAAATGTGTTTTTTTTTTTTCAATTATAAAGCATAATTCAATCTAAACCTTAGTTGGTATTGTGACCAAATATGATTTTTTGCTTGAGTTGTTGGATATGAAGACAACATTTTTATATGGAGGACTTAAGGAGGACATCTACATGTAGTAATTTAAAGGTTTTATGGTTTCAGGAAATGAGGACTATGTATGTTTCCTCAAAAAAAAAAAAAAAGATTGGGTTCCCTCCAATGAGCACTTCATTTATTGTTGGTAGTTAGACCTTAATAGTACTTTTTGAACTAATTTAAGAGAAGTCTTTTGTTGTTCAAAACCTCCCTCTATGTAACGCTTCATACATTGACCTTTTATTGTAATTTTTTTTTTTTGTTAGTCTAAAGCTCAATTCCAGCATAAGGAAGTATACTAGTTACAATAAAAGGACTAGACCATCTAAATTGCAACTTACCAAGATATAACTTAAGACAATAATTAAATAATAGCAATTTATCACTAACTTGAAAATTTTGATTAAGAATATGTTGATCATGCCACTTTTTGGTCCTTTCTTTGTAAGTGTAAGCATTCTCATGTGCATTCAAGCAAAACTCCTCCATTATATTTAGTTGCAACAATCTCTTTTCACCCATAACTTGCTAATCAAAATTAAAAATTGTAGTTATGCAATAAGCATTATGTTCCAATTTGACAAATAAATGGCAACACTTCCCATATAATAAACAAAATGTGGATATTTTAATAGGTGTTATGCATTTCATCTTATATGCCCACAATGCATCATTTAGTTTCCTAAACCAATCCTTTCTAGAGGTCTTAACTATTTTTTCTAAAATTCATTTTAATCTCCTTGTTAGAAATCTTTACTTGTCCACTAGTTTGAGAATGATGTGGTATAGCTACATGATAAATTCCCATATGATTTGTCAATAGTGCATCTAAGTCCTAATTACAAAAATGCTTACCTTCATCATTTATGATTGCCTTAAGAGTGCCAAAATGAGTAAAATTATACTTTTTAAGAAAATTTGAGACACTTTTGACATCATCATTAGGAATGGTCATAGCTTTCATCCATTTAGAAACATAATATATAACAATAAGAACATACTAATTAGAAAAAGAAAGAGAAAATGGTCCTATAAAATCAATTCATCATAAATCAAATAGCTCAATTTCTAAAATATTATTTAAGTGCATTTCATTCCTATGAGAAATATTTTTAATTATTTGACATTGGTCACATGAGGCAACAAATGCATGTATAACCTTCAATAATAAAGGGCAAACGAAACTACATTGCAATACCTTAGCAATAGTTTTACTTGGGCCAAAATGCACTCCATAATCTAAGGAATGACAATGAGCTAATAAGCTAATATTTTTTCAAATTTAATTTTTAGACACACATCTCCGAAGAATTTCATTAGAGCAAAATTTAAACAAGTGAGGATCATCCAAAAACTAATATTTTACATTAGAAAAGAATTTTTTCTTTTGTTGATAAGAAAGATTAAAAAGACTATTTTGCATGCCAAATAATTCGCAATATCAACAAACCAAGGAGTATTAGAAGTTGAGAAGGCAAATAGTTGTTCATTAGCGAATGATTCATTAATAGGTGGTGTTGGTTCTTTTGTTTTTTCATATATCAAAAGATGGTCAACTACCAAATTTTTAGCTCTAATTTTATCTCAAATTTCAATGTCAAATTCCTATAATAATAAAATCCAACGAGTTAGTCTTGGTTTTTGCATCATTTTTAGTTAATAAATACTTAATAGTTAAATGATTTGTAAAACTATTGCTTTAAAACAAATAAGATATGATATAAATTTATCAATGGCGAAAATAATAGTTTAAAGTTCTTTTTTAGTAGTTGCATAATTAAGTTATACATCATTCAAAGTTTTACTAGCATAGTCGATAACATGCAACTTTTTCTCCTTTCATCACTTCAAAACTACTCCTAAAGCATAATCACTGGCTTGCATCATACATGAGCTCAAATGGTAAAGTCTAATTTTGGATTGCCATAATAGGTGCAAAAATCAATTCTTCCTTTAACCTATTAAAAGCACATATGTATTCATTAGTAAACTTAAAAGTTGCATCTTTAAGTAAAAGATTACAAATAAGCTTAGTGATTTTAGATAAATCCTTGATGAATCTTTGGTAAAAGCCAGCATGCCCCAAAAAACTTCTCATGCCTTTAACTAAGGTAAAAGGTGGCAATTTGGCTATAACTTAAATTTTTCCTCTATCTACCTTTATTCCTTTAGTTGAAATCTTATGACTTAATACAATTCCCTCTTACATCATAAAATGGCATTTTTTTTTTCAAGTTAACACTAAGTTAACTTCTTCACATCTTTGCAAAACTCAAGAAAGATTATCTAGGCATATATCAAAGAAAAACCAAAAACAAAAAATCATCCATAAATACTTTAATACAATTTTCTATTGTTTTAGTAAAAATAGACATCCTATACTTTTAAAAAGTTGTAGGTGTATTGAACAAACTAAATGACATTCTCTTAAATGCAAAAGTACTATATGGACATGTAAATTTGGCTTTCTCTTGATTTGTTGGTGCAATCAAAATTTGATTTTAACCTAAGTATCCATGTAAAAAGTAATAAAATCAATAACCTACAAGTCTATCATGCATTTGGTCAATAAAGGGTAAAGGAAAGTGATCCTTGCAAGTGGCATTATTTAATTTTCTAAAATCAACACACACATGCCAACCCGTTACTATTCTTGTCAGAATTAAGTCATTTTTCTCATGTGACTATTGTCATTCACTCTTCTTAGGAACTACAAATATCAAGCTCATATGATTATTGTTACAGATAAGATATATTATTCTAATGTCTAACCACTTAATTATTTTGACCCTAATTACCTCTTTCATGTGAGGGTTGAGTTTATGTTGTTGCTCAATAGATGACTTAAATTAATCTTTCATTAAAATCTTATGCATGCATAAAAAGGGCTAATTCCTTTTTATATCAGCTATAAACCAACCTAAGGCTCTAACATGCTTCTTTAAAACATGCAAAAGATTTTCCTTTTCTTTCTTACACAAATGCATGAATATTATAACAAGAAGAAGGAAGAATCATCTAGGAAATCATACCTTAAATGTGTAAGTAACTATTTAAGCTCAAGTACAAAAGGTTTTTGAATTGAAGATAATGAGATGGATAACTTACTAGGCTTTTCACATTTCTTCCCTTTATTTAACCACCCTAACATTTCCTCTTTTACTAGCTATTTTACCTTCATTTCTAAATCTTGCTCAATATCTTCCTTCCAATATTCATGCTCATGCAAAAATACAACAAAATTATTAGTCTCATTTACCACATTAGCTAGACAACCATCAATAGCATCAATTCAAAGACATGAAATAGTTTTCATAGGAAATTTGGGGGCTTTGAATACATTAAAAGTTACCTTTACTTGACCGAACCACAATGTTAACATAATTTGCATGACTTCAATTAACACCTCACTAGTTGCTAAAAGTTGGGCAACCAAGAATTCAAGGAACATCCCTATCTTCTTCCATATCAAGCACAATATAATCTATAGAAGATATAAAAGCATTCACTTTTACTAAAATATCAATTATCCCCAATGGATACTTAACTGAACGGTTTGCAAGTTGCAAAGAAATAATGATTGGCTTTATTTTTCTTAATCCCAATTTCCTAAATAAAGAAAAAGGCATTAAGTTAATGCTACTGCCAAGATCACAAAGAGCTTTATCAAATTTAGAAGTTTCAATAAAATAAGGGATTGTAAAATTCCTTGGATATTTCAACTTTGAAGGTAATTTGTTTTGCATGATTGCATTTAATTTTTTTATAAGCATCACAATTTCATAATCTTCAAGTTTCCTTTTGTTAGATAAAATTTCTTTCAAAAACTTAGTATAACTTGACATTTAAGCTAATGTTTCTACAAAAGGAATGTTAATACAAAGTTTTTTAATCACATCAAGAAATTTTTAGCTTCCTTATTTGCACAAAGACATTGTGGGCAAAGAACATGATGAGATCTTCTCAACTAGGAAATTATTATTATTATTAATTATATCATTTGATCTTTGTTTTTTACTATTTTCAAATTAGTAGGCATAACTATTTTTATAATAATAATTTGTCAAGTTTATATCTTTGTAATGCCTTATGGTTCTTGGATTTAAGCAATCAATAATATTTATTAAAGCTTTAGCTTATTAGACGTCAATCCCCTTGAAGTGATCATTAGAGGTTAATCCCTTCGAAGAGATCAATCATATCCTTCCATCAATTTCTTATTTCAAATCCTTAATTCCTAATCTCTATTTCTAATCCTTAACCTTATCATTTGGTATTAGAGTAATATTTTTAGGGATTTTGCTTTTATTCTATCCTTCACCACTTAAGAAAAAAAAATTATGCCTTTTACCTAACAACAAATGCAACTTACAATCCTACACCATGTCAACATGCAATTCATTTGATTCTAATGTTATAGACTATCTTAAGTTGAAGAATTATTATCTCTTATGCAAAAATCTTTTGAGAGACTCAAACAGATGGTTCTTTTTGTAGCATAAAATCAGTCAATAGAAAATATTTTTGGATTTACCAACAAACAAAGAGAACTAATAGAGTCATATGGAGACACCAAGCATGACAATACACAACTAAACTTAAAGGTAGACTTTTCTTATTAGGAAGAGAGTGACCTTGCAAGTTAGATTTCATGGGTTGAAAAATATTTTTGTTTCCATTGTATGGCAGAAAACTTTAAAGTCAAAATTGCTTCCATTTAATTAAAGGGTGATGTAATCTAATGGTATGATGAGTTTGAAACATGTGTTAGAGTTCTAACATGGCTTGAATTCACCAAAGACTCCCTTATTCATTTTAGGCCTTCAGAATACCACAATGTTATTGGAGAGCTCACAAAAATTTATTAGATATCCACCTCTTAGAATATTAAAGTCAATTCAAGTAACTTGTCAATCAATCTAAAGATTGGGTAGAAAGGAAATTGGTGGGAACATTTGTTGAAGGGTTTAATCTTGTCATCCAACATGAAGTCAAAGCTCACAATTCACAGACAGTGGTAGTTGCTATCTTCTTTGCTTGCCTTTATGAGGAAAAACTAGACACAAAAATTCATTACCCAACTACAAAAGGATTTAACAAATTTATTGAGGATAACACTAATTCATACTTTTTTATTTGTCCTTCTAACGCTAAATGTCTATCTCAAGAACAATTGAAAGAGTGAATGGCAAAATGACCATGCTAGCACTATGATGAGAAGTGGCACAAAGAGCACCAATGAAAGCAAGGGAAGCTTTAAATGATTCAACCAGTAGAGGAAGCTAAGGAGGTAGATGATGACCACAAATATCTAGATGTTAGTGACACCCTTGTTAAATCTATAGTCAACCTCGCAATACATGCTTTGGCCAGCTATTCTAATTCACAAACTATGAAAATAAAAGGACCCTTTAAAGGACTACTATTAATGGTGTTAGTTGACTTGGCTAATACCAAGAATTTTATAAATGATAAGATTACCAAAGAACTTGCCTTGTCAATAAAGGACTATGACAAATTTGTTATGAAGGTTGCAAATGGAAAAAATTTGGCATGCCAAAGAAAGTGCATAAAGATAAAACTTTTGTTACAAGGTCAAATTGTTTATATTGATCTCTTTTTATTACCTCTGGAAGATTATGGAATTGTTCTTGGCATTGATTGGTCATAGACCTTAGGAGACATTACTTGGAATTCCTCCAAATTAAGAATGAATATTTAATTGAATGAACATATAGTATAGTTATATGGAAAATGAAATGATAAAATAACTACTATTAGTAGTTACCAAATGGAGTGAGTCCTAAGAAAAGTAAGTCAAGGGTTGCTTGTACAAGTCATGGTTGTTATTTTATGAAATCTTTCTAAGAGTGCAACACTCAAGCATTATAAGGAAAAAAGTTACATGGAAGAAGATCATATTGAAGAAGATAGTTGATCAAAACAAATCTTCAGGACAAAGTTAATTTGAAGAGTGAAAGAATGACAAGATCTTCTCAACTAGGAAATTATTATTATCACTTATGTCATTTAATATTTATTTTTTCTTACTTTTGAATTAGTAGGTAGAATTATTTCCATAAAAATAATCTGTTAAGTCTATATATTTGTAATGTTATATGACTTTTGGATTCAAATAATAAATAATATTTACTAAAACTTTAACTTATTGGAAGCTGATCTCTTTGAAACGATCATTAGAGGTTGATCTGTTTAAAGAGATTAATCCTATCTTTTATTTCTGTAAATTTCTTATTTGAAATCCCTAATTCCCAATCTCTATTTCTAATCCCTAAGTCTTAAACCCTAGTTCCTCATCAAAAAAGGTGGCACGTAAGCTTTCACTAGGGCTAATTTATTTTCTTCTTTCAGCTCTTGTTTCGCTCACCTTGCTGCTCTTTGACATTAGGTACATAGTTGAGCTCCTTACCCGTTTTCTCACCTTCCGTCAATGTTGGGTCTTTAAGCTATTTACCATTTCTCAATGTAATCGCCTTCACATGATCCTTTGGATTTTTTTCAGTGTTGCTAGGTAAAGGTCCCTGAGATCAATTGGACATCTCACTTGCCAATTGCCTACTTGCATTTCCAGATTTTAGATAGCAGCTTGTTGATTTTGCATCCATGTATCAGTTCTTGCCATATACTTTGTGAACATTTCTTCAAGTGAAGGCTTCTTCTCTTGCTGTGTTACTTAATAAGGGGGTCATTCTCTATTCTGATTAATGACCGAAGAGAAATTCGGATGATCCCTCCACCCAGGGTTATATGTGTTCGAATAGGAATTATTTTGTTGTCTTCCTTGATTCGACACATAATTGACTTTTTCTTGATTATTTAGGGCAAACGGATTTCCCTCTTGGCATTTGCTTGTGGTATGTTGAGCCCCACATAACTCACACAACTTCACAGATTGAATGGCATTTAGACTCAATAGATTCAGTTTAGTGAATAACTTATCTACCTTCTCATTAATTGCTGTAGTATAGCGTCAATCTCATTCACTCCAACAGCTCTTCTTGGATTTAATCTTTCAGCAGACCCCTGATAATTATTAGTTGCCATTTCCTCCAGCAAGTCATTCGCTCGATCAGTTGACTCATCAAATTTCCACCAGCAGTAGCATCAATAGTGATGCAAGTTGAGTTATTCAACCCATAGTAAAATGTCTATACCACCAACAATTGAGGAAGTCCATGGTGGGGCACCTCCTCAATAGATCCTTGTAGCGTTCCCATGCCTAATACAAGGTTTAAATCTCAAATTGTCTAAAAGTTGTGATGTCGTTCCTCAACTTTGTTGTTTTTTCTGGTGGAAAATATTTTTCTAAAAATTTATCTATAGGAAGGGCATGCAACCAACTATTAGCTTTATCCCCAAGTGAAAAAGGAAACAAACGTAACCTGATTGCATCACTTGATACTCCATTGTATTTAAAAGTGTCACAAATTTCCAGAAAATTTGCAATGTGAGCGTTGGGATCCTCGTTTGGCAACCCATCAAAATGGTCTGAAGTTTGGATCATCTGGAATATTTGTTGCTTTATTTCAAAATTATTGGCTTCAACTAGAGGTCTGGTTAGGCTTGAGGTCGCGCCATTCATTGACGGTGCAGCAAAATCCTTTAATGCTCTTATATCAGCATATGCAGCTCCATCATTTGCAAATATTATTCTTTCACCTCTCTCAATTCCTTGCTGATTTATTTGTTCGTTGTGATCAACCATGTTTTCTTGCTTTCTTGCTCTCTTTTCAGCTTCTATTATGTCCCTTCTTTCTCGATTTAATCTCCTGCAAGTGCCTTCGGTTTCTGGATTGTAAATAATTCCAAGCTTTTTGAACGTCTCATACACCTGCAAACAAAAAAACAAAAAAACGAAAGAAAAATTAACTAGTTTAGGATGAAAATTTAGTGGTAAGAATGAGGAATAAGTGAATGGGAATGGAAAAAAGAAAACTTTGTGCAAACCATTAGTGAAAAGCGTCAAGCGAATTTTCAATTTGAAAGAAACGAAAAAGGACAAGGAGAGGACAAAAGAAAAGTTATCAAAAAAGTAAAATTTATGGTTTATTATTTTATTATTATTTTTTTTTTCTTTTTTTAATTCACAAATTGGTAGTCTTTAGGCCACCATTTTCATCTTTACAAAATTATTATTTTATTTTATTTTTAAATAATTATAAAAAATAATTATTTAATTTAATAATATAATTAATTGATAAAAATAGTTAAAATTTTAAAAATAAAATTAATAAAAATATAAAATTATTTAATTAATATAATAATAAATTTAATATTACTATTTAAAAAATTATTTATTAAATATTAATTTTTTAAAATTTTAGTATTATTTAAATTTAAAAAGGTTAAATTAAATTAATAAAAATTAATTTTATTTAAATCAATATTATTAAAAATTAACTTATTAATTATGAACTAAATAAAATAAAAAATACTTTGAAAACTAAAAATTCCTCAATTTGTGGCAAAACAAATGGTTTTTTCCTTTTTGGTTTGGGAAGAGGGAAGGGGTGTGACAACTCGAACACATTAATGTATCCCCTTGCTAGATGACCAAATTCTTGGGAGAACCCCACCTTTTCTCACAACGTAACCCCAAGTTAGGTGAGACTATCCACTAAGTTTAAACATATCAATAAGTAGAGGAAAAGAAACTTATTATAAGGATTCCCTAGTAGCAACGAGCAAACCAATAACAACCCAACTAGAGTGATGAATAGTGTGTATAAAAGGCAAGGACATGGTTAACCAAGCTAATGACTTGCACTTATTAGGAATTTCTTGTTGAATACCAACAATTGCAATGATCTATCTCCATCATAATGAAATTTCAAAGATTACCCTAACTTATTAATTATGAACTAAATAAAAATTCACCAATTTAACTAATCCTAAAATATTTTGACATCAATCTAACCAAAATTTAGTTCAATGACAATTCAATTTTTAATTATTCATATTGTAGCTGAAAAACTCTAATTTTACTTTTACTTTTTGGTTAAAATAATAAATTTTGATTGATTTAGTAAGTTTTATGATTATTTAGTTGAACTCACACAAGACAAATTATTACTTCCACCCTTAATTGTATTTTTTTTTTTGGAGTCTACTGCTTAGATTTGACTGTGAAATTTACCTTTCACTATTTTTTCTCAATTATAAATCATTCAAATAATGATTAGATATTCAAAAGTATTAAAATTAGCAATAAACTCATAATATAAATATAAATTTAAAAAGTTAATTGAGATAAAGATTAATTTTAAAGTAACAAACTACATCAAAACATCTTAAAAAAATTAATTTAGTTCATATTCAAATATAAAATTTCATAAGTATAAGAAGAAAGAAAAAGAATTTTTGTATTCATCTTTTATGTCTGAGCTATGGGTATTCGCCTTCAACCTTGATTGATTTCTTCGTAGTCGTCTTTGTGAATAACCTTAAATTTCCTCCCTTATATTTATGCTGGCATTAGATTCAAATAAGAAATAAAAGGCAACAATTATATGGAAGAATAAAATATTGCCTATCTAAGATTTGAAGATGCTGAAATATCACACTAGTTGCTAAACTTTCATCCAATTAAATCTACCACTTTGAAACCTTTGATTCCAAATGCTTTAACTTCATTCTTTTATCCTTTAGTCCTTGTTTTTCTCCTTTCATTATGTCTAAATTACCTCATTTGCATATTATTTGCTTTCTTAGCTCACCTAACAATGAAATTTGATAACATTAAGTAAAATGAAATAATTTCTCAAGAGTAACATCATCAATTAAGTCAAAAAGAAATTAAAATCTTATATAATTCTCTCTAACACTTTTAGGTTTTAGAAGGAACCCTTCTCCTCCTCCTCCTGAAGTCATTGAAGACTAGGAGTTGGCCATCTTGTCAATACATATTTTAGCTCCTTTGGTAGTTAACTTCTAGTTCTATGCAACTTTCATGTGCCAATCACTAGTAGTCTCACAACAACTATTGAGTAAAGATCAACAAAAATATTTGGTATATGATTTGAGTAAATCAGAGTGTGAATGGCAATTCCATTCAAGATCTCACCACATTTGAAGTTCAAATTTGAAACATGGAGCAAGAAGTTCCATAAGATTAAAGCATGTTGAGAAGGGAAATGTCAAAAGTCAATGTCGGTTGAATGAAAAATCCATTATTAAGTTGTACTATTTTGGAGACTAGGGTCAATTTTTTTCATTTTTTTAATAAAAATTATTTTGTTTTGTTTGTTTGTAACAAGTTATATTAATGCTAGACTTATAGATGAGAGTTCAAATAGTTTTATCATCAAATTACTTGACTCTTAATAGACAAAGAGTTATTCCATTATTTTTAATGAGTTAAAATAAGTGACTTCCTTTAATTTTTATTTTTAAAGTTTTTTCATCCATTATTAAAACAAAATTTTCTCCTTTATGGATTGGTATGGAAACAAATCATTTGAAAATTATTGAAAAGTAATCAACTAGCTATAAAATCAATTGATAATCTACAACAAAATAATGATAAACATCTATTATAATAATTCGATTTTTTCGTAACTAAAAAAATAAAAATCTACATATATCATAAATTATAGTTGTAAACATTTTCTAAAAGATTTTTGATTGAAATAATTCAAGAAATTTTTTAAAAAAGGACAATATAAACAACTTTGTTTGTTGCTATCATCATTTTAAGTGTAAAAAAGCCCAGACTTAGTTTATATTCAGAAATTTTCTTATATTTAGAAATTTTCTTTTTTTTTTTTTGGTCATTTGAAAACCTATTAGGTCATGAAGAATAATTCTATTACAATAAAGTTGGAGTTAATGGTTAGAAGAGTTTTTTTTTTTCCTTGATAAGATCAACTTGTGACAACTATTCATAATCAACACCCTAGTTTTGGTTAAAACTTTTCTTGGGTTGTAGGGGTATGAATTTGATTTTTAGTTAGGGATGGATTAAAATAGTCCAATTCATAAAATTTTTCTTTGAATTGAAAGGATAGATGTGTGAATGCTTAGCAGTTACAATTGAAGTAATTGTTATGAATATGATGCGTATGCATACAAGTAGTTAAAAAGAATAATTGTTACAAGTAGTTCGAGAATATACTTTCCTATGTTCAAAAGGATGTTGTTTTTATCATAATTCCTGTGATTGCTAAGTTAAAAAGAATGAAATTATCATGAAGGAATTTGCATTAATATAATAAGAAGAAAAGGGAATTTGGGGTTGAATTTTGAATAATTCTAATTAATTGATATTAATTACAATGCATATCATACGTAATGCATGTAATTTTTAGTTTAGAATTTTCAAAATATTAGTTTTATAATTATCTCAAAGGAAACCCCTCTATTATTCCTAAACTTCTTCTATTTCTTTTTTCTTTGTGCATTTTTTGGGTTTATGAATGTTTCTCAGACAATTAATAGAAAAGAAAAAACTCAATTATATATACTAAACTAATCACTAAAATTTGGTGCAATATAATGATGTATGTACACTTATAAATTTAGCAAAATTAACATTTTGAAAGACAAATGTGCTCATTTTGATTGTATAATTTGTGGGAATCAAAAAGTTGGCTCTAACGAAAGTATATAAGTAGAAAATTTGGATAAAACTTCAAGTTACTCTCATACTAGTTAGTAATAATAGGTATATTATATTATTATTATTATCACTATTACTATTAAAGATATTTACAACATCAAAGAGTGTTAGATAAGATATGAATAAATTGTCATCAATTACTTACAAGGTGCAATGTTTCCATTTAAGCTTCCTATTGCCACATAAAGACATGCCCATGGTTTTCTGGATTTTTTGGATGCATACTTGGGAAGTGCTTGTGGATCAAAACTCCTCTAGTGGCTAATGTACACTTATTGCCCTCTAACACTATGTAAACTATGGTAGATGCGATGCCTGTACACTTATTACCTCCAATGCAATAATGAACATGACATTAATAGCTAATCTATTATATGTTAAATCAATATATCTTTAACTAATTGAATATATGAAAATAAAATACAAAAAAATATTTAAAATAAAATAAAATGAAATGTCACTAATTGATATCAAGAAATGATATTTAGCACTATATTGTCCATCTAATAGCCAATTTTATACATAATTAATATTATTAATAAGGTAAGCATAAGATATAGTTTCTACTCTAGAATTTTTTTTTAAACATTTTTATATGTTATCACTAATAATTTATTTCTTAATCTTAGCAATAATGATAATTAATATTTATGATATTATAATGATAATTACAAATTTCAATGTCTCTTGCAAAAGTTTTTGCCTACAAAAAATGTCATCAGATCAAACCAACAAACACATCAATGGAGGCCCAAGAAGTCAAGCACTAAATTATATTACAAAATTTGAAAAGAAAAAAATAAAAATGAAAAGAAAAAAAAAAGTACTTATGAGATTATGGCCTACGAGAACCAACCTAAGGAGTAGCCACAGAGCTACTAATTCATGTAGGACTTAAACTCAGAGGCAAGGTGGCTAATGACTTGAGAGTGATTCATGGCATCGTGAAACAACGATGTGTCAAAAGTCAACAAGCAAAGCTTCCTAGCCTTTTTCTCTATGTAGCATCCTAGAGCGAACCAAGAGTTGGCCTATTTAGTCTCATCCTTGGATCTAATCTCTTCTTTCCCTAGGACATCATCTTCCGCCTTATCCTTGGAGCCAATGAAGTCAGCCTCGAAGGACTAGCTAAAGAGAGGGATCCACCAATTTGGCAAGGCAAAGGATCTTTTCTAACAATTTGGGTCAGTTTTACTATTGCCAAATGAGGCAGCACATGGTCAAACCATGGTGGGTCTTAAAGGAAGGAGATCAGTAGCCATTTTTGTAGTTGTAAAGGAAATGGGCTTTGTTATGGGTTTTTTTTGTAACGGTTTTTGGTGTTTTGGGCACTATTTAAAGGGCATTTTTGGGAGGGGAGAAATTAATGGCTTAGAAGAGCCCATGGCAAGACAAAAAAAAAGTGGGGGAAAAGGATAAGATGGACATGTGGTGACATTTCATTGTGGGAAATAGTGGTCATATGGGCCACCATTTGTTGCATTTTGACTGACTAGTCTAGTTACCTTATTA
Source organism: Rhizophora mangle (assembly GCA_037832345.1). Lineage (NCBI taxonomy): Eukaryota > Viridiplantae > Streptophyta > Magnoliopsida > Malpighiales > Rhizophoraceae > Rhizophora > Rhizophora mangle. The sequence goes on along the minus strand of JBAPLJ010001673.1, from coordinate 238,487 downwards.
CTTTTCATAATGCTTAGGGGTCAATTTGCATTCACCTCCTTGCAAGAGTTTAGTCAAATTCTTATCTTGTTGATTAAGCCTCCCAATAATTGACGTTAATTATAATACTTTAATATCATATGCAATGCATGTAATTATTAGTCTAAACTTTCAAAATATCACTCTTATAGTTATTTTAATTATGACCCTTCTATTGTTCCTACACTTCTTCTATTTGTTTTTCTCTTTCTATTTTGCATGTTTTCTTAGGCCTTCAAATGTTTCTCAAACAATCAATGAAAAAGAAAAAGCTCGAAGCTCAATTATATGTTAAGCTATTCACTAAAATGATGTGAGATATAATGATGCACCTACACTTATTAATTTAGCAAAGCCAACATTTTGAAATACAAATGTGCCCATTTTCACATTATATGGGAATCAAAAAGCTGGCCCTAGTGGAAGTATGTAAGTAAAAAATTTAGATAGGACTTCAAGTTGCTTTCTCACAAGTCAATGATAATAGATGTATATAATTTCTTGGGAGATATTTACAACATCAAAGAGTACTAGATAAATGATAAAATTAAATTACCATCAATTACATACAAAGGTGTGATGTTTCCATCTATGTTTTTTATTGGTGCATGAAGACATTAATTTGGGTTTTTGGTTCTTTTTGAATGCATTCTTGGAAGTAGCTCCTAGAACAGAACTCATTTGGTGGCTTATCCATCACTATGCTACAAGAAAAATGAGCAACTTTGAACAATCAGATACTATTTAAGGCTATGTTCATTTTAAGTACTAATGATTGTCTACCTATAATTACAACCTATAAATAAAATCTTATATACCTATAATACACTTGCATATCCTCCATGTTGACGTTGGTAGGCCACACCTTAGGTCGAATACATTAAGATTAAAATTTAGTTGTTTGAGAGTTATTTATAAAATTATGCATTATCAAAAATACATTAGAAAGTTTATCACTAGCAAGATTTAAAAAGTACGTCTAAAGTAATATGGGGTCAATTATCTAATTTCATAAGCATACGTTAAATTCATATAGGGTAAAAAGACCTTAAGATTACTAGATTTTCTAATCTCATTAAATCATATGGTTATGACTTATTTAACATCCAATTGCTAACTACATAAGTAATGCCCTTAAACCACTTTTGTCCCATTAAATTTACTCATTAACATTACATAATGAATGTTGACTTTTTCCCTTCAATGCCTCTAGAAATTTACATATTCAAAATTATTTAGGTTTATTTAAATAAAATTTGTAATTACTCAAATTTACAAAGTGCATTCATCATTAGAATTTGGGATGGATTGTCATAATTGTACCTATCAATTGAAATAGGTAATGTTAATAAATTATTCGTCCACCATTTAAGATAACCCTAGATGATTGAGTAATATTACAACCCATGCATGATTTGTGTGGAGTTAGGGTAATTGTCACTAATATGGATTGGTTAGTCATAGGTGTCAACTGATTCTATTGACTACCAATTACTTCTGTTCGTACATTATTTGAGTAATCCAGAATTTGTTAACCATTGACAATTATTAGTATAAATCACATTGACAATAGTGTCTGTACTCCCATCTTATAGTAGAGTATTATACCAGATGGGTCTACCATAGATTTTACTCACCATTACTATGACCCTATTTGAATCATATCAAATGATTTATTTTGTTCATTTACCCTATTGCCATTAGGACTTATCCATGATTTTAACCATATTATAGGTCCTAGCCATGTTAAATTATGATAGTTTATGGTCACTTTAACGGTTTCTAATCCAAACCTAACCCAACCTAATTCGCCATTTGAGTAGTAATTGCATTTTCTAATTTAACATACTTTATAATTTGCCTTATTTGAACATAATTATATAAAATAGGGTTATGCATTTATGTTGATCTTACATTTTTATGTATAATTTTATGCAATGGGTCAATTTAAATTATAACCTGATCAACTTATGGCTAATCATATTGTATTCAAATTGGTTAGTTTATAGGTTATATTTAAATCCATTTCCCATTAATCAATCTCTTACCATAGACATTTCTATTTTACTACCATTTCAATGTTAAATTGGTTGAATGTAATTTGTTTGGTACTTTATGTCTTATTGGGTAAAATAACCATATACATTAACAAGATAATTCCAATTACTAGAATCACATCATAGAGACCAAATAAATCAATCCATTAGGTTTCATATGAGTAATGTTGACTAAAATTTGGAGTTTTCATGAATCTAATCAATAATCAATTTCACCTTAAACCAAATGTTAAAATACTTTTCTCTAAATTTAGGTTAGGTTACTCCTACCACCTTATTCAATCATGAATTTTTAGTAATGACATGCCATTTTAATCTTTTAGATGGCATTCATGTTAAGTATTAGTCAACATTTATTTGTTAAATTACTCCAACTTGCTCAAATTTTAGTAACTAAATAAATCAAACTTTGGTTGCTCATTTATGTAATTTAAGATTTAAATTGGTCTTAACATTAAATTCACCAAACAACGAATTTAAGTAATTACATTTTTTATTCTAAAAATTATTTAAATTTAAATTAAATTCATCCCAACCAATAAGATTTAATTGGATTAACCTTCAAATTGGTTGTAAGTGTAAATAGATTAAAACCTATGACCAATAAGTTTAAGTAACTATGGATGATTAACCATAGATTTACAAATTTGGTAAGTGTTTTCATGCAATACTTAACTTTGGAATCGATTTACATGTTTTTAGGATCTATTTGACTAAATATGACTTGGTAGGTTAACTATTATTCAAATATTTTTCTTATGACTAGTTTGATCTAGTTACCTAATTTGATCTTGTTATAATTTGTTTACATTCAAATGGGTCTCGTTATTTCATTTTATATTGTAATAATTATTCAAATTTAATGTATTTTTACATAATTTACATAATCTAAAACCCTAATATCAAGAGCACCATCACCAAAGTAAAAAAAAATGCAATTAAGATAACCATAATTGGATAAATAAATCCTCTACTACCCTAGGTTAATAACATAAATTAGCATGAATTTAATTGTCCCTATGAAATGTAAATAGGACTCATACTTAAGTGTCCAAATTACCCTAAAAGAATCAATAATATGTCTTTGAATTTGCTTAACCATTCAAGATTTAAGGTTTAAATTGGTCATTGTAATTGCAATTTCTATTAGGATTATTTAATCAATAATCACCAATTATTTATCTGAACATGTTAACTTATTCAAATTAGTAATCTTTACACTCTTATAAGTCAACATACAACTATACTATATCTATTTGTATTTGGGTCCCTAGATTAGTTGTGAGCAAACCCTCTCGTCAAATGTATGTCTTCATTAATGGAATTAAGTATTCAATAACTTAGTCAAATTAGTGAAAGTTCACATTGACTTTTACATTGATAGACATGAATGTTAATTGAATTTAAATACTAACCCTCTGAGTATTGAATTTTACTTAAATCAATTACTATGACACTTAAGTAATTCATGATTACACAATTGACCCCATATATTAGTAATGATTCAAATTTAAACCATATTTTCCTATCCCAATCAAACATTTGCATGTTACTAGCATGTTAATTACAATGTTAGGGTCTGACTAATGTTGGGTTAGCTAATTCATTTTGCGTAATTGTAGTAATAAACCTTAACATTTACAAATGATTGCTTTTAGCCTAGTCTTAAGCTTATTGACTATCCCATCTACATGTTGAGTAAAAATCCCTACTTTTTTATTAACATTGATTTTTGCAAAGTTATACTAATCAATTTGAAATTTTACATTTTACTAGTGATATTTGAATAGATCATATTAGGTTACTACCTAATTTAAATTTCATAGGCTAATTTAGTTGCAGTAAATATGTCCTTTTTTACCAAATTCCAAAGTGAAAGATGAGATTGATCAAATGGGGCATTCTTTAACCTATGGATGAATTAGAATGTTGAATACAAGTTACATTTTGGTGAATTTAACTTAGAATTCAATTTCGTTCAAGGTATAAGCATATTTCTCATAACTTACTCATGAGTGATTTAAATTACATGGATGTTGACTAACCTAGTAATTTAAGTATGTAGACATTTACTTAAACTCTTATCAAGGGATTAGATTATTGACCAATCCTAATTTACATGGTATATTCTCCATTTTGAATTGATTAACACTTTTTTGGTTGATCATAAATGATCCAAGTAAATTGGTTATTGAACTATTCATAATATGACCTAGTTTGGTTTGGATTAACCTTTCTAAGTAGTACCTTATCTCAAAAATGGTAATGGTTAGTCAACATCCATAATTGATTAAAAAGTGAAAGGTTAGTCAACATTCATGTTTTTTTCAAATAGGGTACTACTTAAATCAAATCAAACGATTAGTCTTATAAGCGACAATTATTCAAATTTAACATTTTTTTACATAATTTATACAATTTAAAAATTAAGTTGCTCAATATTCATGAAAATGTAAAAAAAAATGACATTTTTGAATATAAAACTCTAGATTTTAATAACCATATAAATCAATCCAAATATAATTCAAATTTAAAGCTTTCATACCATAATTTTAGCAATTTCAGTAAAAAATTACTCTAAATTTACCAAAAAGTAAAATAAATCATAATTGAATTAAAAAAATGATTTAAGTAATTACATTTTTTATTCTAATCATTATTTAAAATTAAATTCTTTTTATTTTATTTATGTAATTTAAGTAACATGTTATTCAACATTCATTAAAATTAAAAAATGAAATTTTTGAATACAAAACCCCAAATTTTAGTTGTTACTTAAATTAAATCAAATATTATTCAAATTTACAATCTTTTATTATAATTTCTATAATTTAAGTGAAAGGTTATTTTAAATTCACCAAAAATTAAAATTATGTAATACTTAAATTGTGTAAATTACTTTAAAATGTTAAATTTACATAATGGTTAGAATAGAAAATAAATTATTTAAATCAATCATTATTTTTTTTTTTTTCAAATAAGCAATATTTTACTATTTGGTGAATTTAGAGTAATTATTTATTGAAATTATAAAAATCATAATGAAAGATTGTAAATTTGAATAATATTTGGTTTGATTTAAATAGGAACTAAAATTTAGAGTTTTGTATTTAAAAATGTCATTTTTTTACTTTTTCATAAGTGTTGAGTAAATCAAATCAAATATTATTCTAATTTATATTTTTTTTATTATAATTTATGTAATTTTAGTGAAAGATTACTCTTAATTTATCAAAAAATAAAATAAACACTATTTGAATAAAAACAAGATCAATTTAATTAATTGCATTTCTTATTTTAATTGTCATTCCAATTTAAATTATTTTTATATTATTTATAAAATTTAAGTAACAAGTTAGTCAACATTCATGAAAATTGACTTATTCAAATAAAAATAACCAATTTGAGTAATTCATTTTATATTCCAACTACTATTCAAATTTAATATTTTTATATAATTTATACAATTAAAACATTAAGTTACTTAACATCAATGAAAGAGTAAAAAATTGATAATTTTGAATATAAAACTAAAAATTTTAGTAACTAGTTAAATCAATTTAAATGTTATTCAAATTTAAAATTTTTTGCTATAATTTTTGCAAATTAAATAAAACATTATTATAAATTCACCAAAATATAAAATAGATCATATTTGTATAAAAAAAGACTAATTTAAGTAATTGTATTTCTTATTTTAATTGTCATTAAAATTTAAATTCTTTTTATACTATTTACGCAATTTAAGTAATAACATAGTAAGCATTGATGAAAGTTATTAATACAAAACCTCATATTTTAATAACCACTTAAAACAAATCAAATATTATTCAAATTTACAATAATTCATTGAAATTTTTGTAATTTTAGTAAAAATTTATTCTAAATTCACCAAAAAGTTAAATAGACCCTATTAAAATAAAAAAAAAAACTAATTTAAACAAATTTATTTTCTATTTTAATCATTATTCAAATTTAACATCTTTTTATGTAGTTTATATAATTTAAATGTTAGCCAGTCAACAATCATAAAAAAGTAAAAAATATTATTTTTTATTACAAAACACAAGATTTTAATAATTATATGAATTAATCTAAATGTTATCTAATTTTAAAGTCTTTTACTGTATTTTATGAAAATTCAATAAAAAGTTACTTCAAATTTAGCAAAAAGCAAAATAGACTACATTTGAATAAAGGATGACCAATTTAAGTAATGGTAATTTTTTATTCTCAATGTCATTCAAATAAAAATTCTTTTGATATTATTTAAAAAGTTTATGTAATAAGTTAATCAACATTTATGGAAAATAAAAAATGATATTTTTTTTAAAATATAAAAACCTTGATTTTAGAAATTATTTAAATCAAATCAAATATTATATAAATTTACAATTGTTTATTGTCATTTCTATAATTTCAATAAAATGTTATTTTAAATTTAATAAAAAGTAACATAGACCTTATTTCAAATTTAATTTCTTTTTACATAATTTACAAAATTTAAATATTAGATTACTCAACATTCATGAAAAATTTAAAACTAACATTTTGTAATAAAAAATTCTATATTTTAATGGTTACATAAATCAATTTAAATAATTTTCAAAATTTAAAATTTTTTACTATAATATTTGAAATATCAGTAAAAAAAATTACTTAAAATTTACCTAAAAGTAAAATATATTATAATTGAATAAAAAAATAATTGATTTAAATAATTACAATATTTATTCTAACTATTAATATTTATGAAAAAATAAATAAAATAATTTTTAATGCAAAATTACAAAGTTTAATAGCTATTTGAATTAAATTAAATTAAATATTATACAAATTTATAATGTTTTATTATAATTTTTATAGTTTTAGTAAAATATTATAGTAAATTCATTAAAATGAAAATAAATTCTATTTAAATAAAAAATAATTAATTTGAGTAATTTATTTTACATTCTAACCATTATTCAAATTTAACAACATTTTTATATATAATTTGCACAATTGAAATATTTGATTACTTAACAATCATGAAAAAGTAAAAAATGGCATTTTTTAATATAAAATTTTAAATTTTAATAACTATATATAAATTAATTCAAATATCATTGAAATGTAAAATTTTTTATTATGATTTTTATAATTTTCAGTAAAATATTACTCTAAATTTATCAAAAAATAGAATATATTATATTTAAACAAAAATATGATCAATTTAATTAATTACATTTCCTTTTTCTAACTATTATTCAAATTTAAATTTTTTTATATTATTTATACAATTTATTCAAATTTACAATCTTTCATTGAAATTTCTATAATTTTAGTAAAAGATTACTCTAAAAATTTACCAAAACACAAAATAAACCATATTCAAATAGAAAATAACTAATTTTAAGTAATTCATTTTCTATTTTAACTACTATTCAAATTTAACATTTTTTTTTTACATAATTTATGCAATTTTTTACAATTTCATCAAAATGTTACTCTAAATTCATAAAAAAATAAAATATATTATATTTAAATAAAATACGATCAATTTAATTAATTGTATTTCTTTTTTAACCATTATTCAAATTTAAATTTTTTATATATTTTTTATACAATTTAAATAACAAGTTAGTCAATATTTATGAAATGTAAAAAATAACATTTTTAAATACAAAACCTCATATTGTAATAGCTATTTAAAACAAATCATATGTTATTCAAATTTATAATTTTTTCATTGAAATTTCTATAATTTTAGTAAAAGGTTATTCTAAATTTATCAAAAAACAAAATAAACCCTATTCGAATAGAAAATAAATTTAACATTTTTTCTATTTTAACTACTATTCAAATTTAACATTTTTTTTTACATAATTTATGCAACTTAAATATTGGATTACTTAACATTTATGAAAATTTAAAGAACATTTTTAACACAAAATTGCAAATTTTAGAAGTTAATTAAATCAATTCAAATGTTATTCAAATTTAAAATCTTTTATTCTGATTTCTTCAATTTGAATAAAATATTATTTCAAATTAACCAAAAAGTAAAATACATCATATTTGAATAAAAAAAGATTAATTTAAGTAATTATATTTTATAATTTTAATTGTTATTCAAATTTCAATTCTTTTTATATTATTTATACAATTTAAGTAATAGGTTAGTCAATTTTCATGAAAAGTAAAAATTAACATTTTTTTAATACAAAACTATAGATTTTAGTATCAGCTAAAATTAAACTAAATGTTATTAAAGTTTATAATTTTTTTTATAATATTTATAATTTTTGAAAATATTACTCTAAATTTACAAAAAAATAAAATAGATAATATTTGAATAGAAATGATATATTTAAATAATTCATTTTCTATTCTAACTGTTATTAAAATTTTAATATCTTTTTAAGTAATTTGTGCATTTTAAATATTAGGTTAGTCAATATTCGTAAAAAAGTAAAAAATAATGATTTTAGTAATTATATAAATTAATTCAAATTTTATTCAATTTTAATGTAAAATAATTATATTTAAAATAAAAAATGACTAAATTAAGTAATTACATTTTTTAAATTTATTATTCAAATTTAAATTATTTTTGTATTATTTATGCTATTTGAGTAATATGTTTAAATAAATAAATTATTTATTTTAACTATTATTCAAATTTAAATTTCTTTTTATATTATTTATGAAATTTAACAAATTAGTCAACATTCATAAAAAAAATAAATAATAATATTTTTAATGCAAAACTATAGATTTTAATAGCTAATTAAATTAAACTAAATATTATTCTAATTTACAATTTTTTATTGTAATTTCTATAATTCCAATAAAAAGTTACTATAAATTTTAAAAAATAAAATAAAATATACGCTATTTGAATTAAAAAATAATTAATTTGAGTAATTCATTTTACAATCTTTTATTGTAATTTTTACAAATTTAGTAATATGTCTCTAAATTTATCAAAAAAATAAAATAAATTTTATTTGAATAAAAAAATAACAGATTTGTGTAATTCATTTTTAATTAGAGTTACTATTCAAATTTTATATATTTTTATATAATTTAAGCAATTGATATATTTAGATTATTCAAAATTTATGAAATAGTAAAAAAAAAAAAAAAACAATAGTTTTGAATGCAAAACTACTATAAAATTTTAGTAAGTATATAAATCAATTCAAATATTTACAACTTTAATAAAATATTATTATTCTAAGTTCATTAAAAATTAAAATATATCATATTTGAATAAAAATAACTGATTTAATTAATTGTATTTTCTTATCGTAATAGTTATTTAAATTTAAATTTTTTTTATTATTTATATAATTTGAAGTAATACATTACTTAGTATTCATGAAAAGTAAAATATAATATTTTTGAATTCAAAACTTAAATTTTAGTAGTTATATAAAATCAAATTATATATTATTCAAATTTACAATTTTTTATTATGATTTCTATAATTTTAGTGAAAGATTATGTTCAATTTATCAAAATATAAAATAAGCTCTTTTTGAATGAAAAATAACTAATTTAAATAATTTTTTTTTTCTATTCTAACTGTTATTCAAATTTAATGTATTTACATAATTTATGTAATTTACATATTAGGTTAATCAACATTCTTGAAAAAGTAAAAAATGACATTTTTTATAATAAAATTGAAGATTTTAATAACTAGATAATCAATCCTAATGTCATCCAATTTTAAAGTCTTTTATTGTATTTTCTGAAAATTTTAGTAAAGAGTTACTCCAAATTCAATAAAAAGTTAAATAAGTCATATTTGAACAAAAAAAAATGATTAATTTAAGTAAATGAATTTTTTTTTATATATTTATATACAATTTAAGTAACTGTGTTAACAATTATAAAAAATAAAAAAAATGAAAATTTTATTATAAAACTCAAAATTTTAATAATTATATAAATCAATTTAAATGTTATTCAAACATTTGATTAAAAAATGATTAATTCAACAATTAATTTTTTATTTCAATTATTATTCAAATTTAAACTTTTATTATATTATTTATATATTTTAAGTAACATGTTAAAAAGTTTTTAATCATGAAAAGTAAAAAGTGATATTTTTCAATACAAAACTCCATATTTTGGTAGTTAATTAAATCAAACTAAATGATTTTCTAATTTGCAAATCTTTTATGCTAATTTTTGTAATTTTAATGAATGGTTACTTTAAATTAATTAAAAAGTGAAATAAATACTATTTTAATAAAAAAGATTGATTTAAGTAATTAAATTTTTATTTTAACTATTATTAAAATTTTTTATATTATTTACATAATTTTTTTAATATGATATTATTTAATACAAAATTTCAAATTTAAGTAATTACCAAAATCAAACCAAATATTATCAAATGTTCCTTTACATAATTTACACAATTTAAATATTATGTTACTTAATATTTATGAAAAACTAAAAAAAGGACATTTTTGAACAAAAAACTTCAAATTTAAGTTATTACTTAAATCAATCCAAATGTTATTAAAATTTTAATGTCTTTTTACCATAAATTTTACAATTTTAAAAAAATGTTACTTGAAATTTACTAAAATATAAAATAGATTATATTTGAAGAAGAAAATAACAGATATAATTAATTGCATTTTTTATTTTAACTATTATTCAAATTGAAATTCCTTTTATATTATTTATATAATTCGAGTAATAGGTTAGTCAACCATAAATTTTAATAACTATTTAAATCAAATTAATTGTAATTAAAATTTATAATTTTTTATTATAAAAATTGTAATTTCAACAAAATACTACTCTAAATTCACTAAAAAAAAAAAAAAATATACCCTATTTAAATAGAAAAGAAAGAGTAATTTGAATAATTCAGTTTTTATTCTAATTTTTATTTACATTTAATATCATTTTACCTTATTTATGTAATTTAAATGTTGGATTATTCAACATTCATGAAAAGGTAAAAGAAATGATATTTTTAATACAAAATTTCATATTTTAGCAACTAGTTAAATAAATCCAAATATTATTCAAATTTAAAATTTTTGACTATAAATTTTACAATTTTTGAAAAAACATTACGTCAAATTCACTAACAAATAAATTAGAATATTTTTGCATAACAAAAAAATTAATTTAATTAATTACATTTTATAATCTAATTGTAATTTAAATTTAAATTTTTTATATTATTTATTCAATTTATGTAATAAAATTAGTCAAGGTGCATGAAATGTAAAAAAAAACACATTTTTTGGCATAAAATTTTAGATTTTAGCAACAACTGAAATCAAACTAATTTTTTTTTTCAAATTTAAAATCTTTTTTTATAATTGCAATAATTTTACTAAAAAGTTATTCTAACTTCACTAAAAAAAATAAAATAAACCATATTTAAATAAAAATAGATCAATTTAAGTAATTCATTTTTCTCTTCTAATTGCTATTCACATTTAATGTCTTTTTTAGTAATTTATATAATTTGAATATTAAGTTACTCATCATTAATGAAAAACTAGAAAAAAAACATTTTTTGAATACAAAATTTCAAATTTAAGTAACTATTTAAATCAATTCAAATATTATTTAATTTTAAAATTTTTTACTATAAATTTTATAATTTTCAAGAAAAAATTTTCTCAAAATTCACTAAAAAGTAAAATAAATCATATTTTTTAAAAAAAATGATACATTTAATTAATTACATTTTTTTATTTTAACTATTATTTAAATTTAATTTTTTTTTATTATTTACACAATTTAGGTAATAAACTAGTCAACTTTCATGCAAAGTAAAAAAAATAACATTTTTTAATATAAAACTCTAAATTTTAGTAAATATTTAAATCAAACCAATTTAAGTGATAGGTAAAATTTTATATTATTTATACAATTTAAATGATAGGTTAGTTAATATTCATAACAAGTAGAAAATAATATTTTTTAATACAAAACTCTAGAGTTTAATGATTAATTGAATCAAACCAAATATTATTTTAAAATTTCAATATTTTATTGTAACTTTTTCCATTTTAGTAAAAAGTTATTCTAAATTTACAAAAAAAGTAAAATAGACTCTATTTGAATTAAAAAAAAGGTTAATTTAAGTACTTACATTTTTTTAAATTGTTATTCAAATTTAATTTTTTTTATGTTATATTTAGGCAATTTAAATAATAAGTTAGTCAATATTCATGAAAATTAAGAAATTAATTTTTTTAATACCAAGCCCCATATTTTAGTAGATACTTGAATTAAACTAAATTTTATTCAAATTTATAATCTTTTAATGTTATTTCTACAATTTCAATAAAAGTTTACTCTAAATTTACAAAAAAGTATAATAGACCCTATTTGAATAAAAAAAATTGATTTGAGTAATTTTATTTTCTACCTTAATTGCTATTCAAATTTAACTTATTTTTATGTAATTTACACAATTTAAATATTACATTATTCAATATTCATTAAAAAAAGTAAAAATCTACTTTTTTGAATACAAAATTCAAGATTATAGTAACTACTTAAATTAATCCAAATGTTAATCAAATTTAAAATCTTTTATTGTAATTTAAAATGTTACTTTAAATTCACCAAAAGGTAAAATATATCATTTTTTAATAAAAGGTAACTAATTTAAGTAATTACATTATTTATTCTAACTATTATTCAAATTTAAAATTTTATTATATTATTTATAAAATTTAAATAATATGTTAGTTAATATTCATGAGAAGTAAAAAATGACATTTTTGAATACAAAATTTCAAATTTCAACAACTATTTAAATAAATCTAAATATTATTCAAATTTAAAGGCTTTTTCCATAATTTTTACAATTTCTAAAAAATGTTACTTCAAGTTCACTGAAAAATAAAATAGAATATATTTGAATAACAAAAGGATCGATTTAATTAATTACTTTCCATAATCTAATTGTAATTTAAATTTAAATTCTTTTTATATTATTTATGAAATTTATGTAACTACTCAAAATGTATGAAATGTAAAGAAACACATCTTTGGCATAAAACCCTAGATTTTAGTAGCCACTCAAATCAAACGATTTTTTTTTCAAATTTATAATTATTTATTATGATTGCAACCATTTTAGTAAAAGATTGCTATAACTTCACCAAAAAGTAAAATAGACCTTATTTGAATAAAAGTGAATTAATTTAAATAATTCATTTTCTATTTTAATTGCTATTTACATTTAACCTCTTTTTATGCCATTTACATAATTTGAATATTAGGTTACTTAATATTGATAAAAAATTAAAAAGAAACATTTTTTAATATAAAACTTCAATTTTAAGTAACTATTTAAATCAATTCGAATGTTATTAAAATTTAAAATTTTTTTACTATAATTTGTAAATTTTAAGAAAATGTTACTCAAAATTCACTAAAAATTAAAATAAATTATATTTGAAGAAAAACTAAAATTAAAAAAATTACAACAAAAATTTTGAAATTTGAATAACATTTGGATTAATTTATGTGATTACTAAAATCTATAGTTTTGTATTAAAAATGTTATTTTTTACTTTTTATAAATGTTGAATAAGCTAAGATTTAAATTTTGCAAATTGCATAAAAAGATAATAAATTTAAATGGTGGTTATAATACAAAACAAATTACTCAAATTGGTCATTTTTTATTCAAATAGTGTATATTTTTTTTGTGAATTTAGAGTAACTTTTTACTAAAATTGTAGAAATTATAATAAATGATTATAAATTTAAATAATATTTGACTTGAATTTAGTAGTTACTAAAATTTGATATTTTGATTTTAAAAATATCTTTTTTTTACTTTTCATAAATATTAACTAACTTGTTACTTAAATTACATACATAATATTAAAAAATTTTGAATTTGAATAATAGTTTCTTTTTTCAAATATGATCTATTTCACATTTTGGTGAATTTGATTTATCTTTTATAAAAATTACATAAATTACTCTAAAAGATTTTAAATTTGAATAACATTTTGATTGATTTATATAGTCACTAAAATTAAAAGTTTTATATTAAAAAAAATGTTGCTTTTGTACTTTTTCATGAATGTTGGATAACCTAATATTTCAATTGTGTAAACTATGTAAAAAGCCATTAAATTTCAATAGTAGTTATAGTAGAAAATGAATAGCTCAAATCAATTTTTTTTTTAATTCAAATAGGTTGTATTTTATATTTTGGAGAATTTAGAGTAACATTTCACTGAAATTATAACAAAAAATTTATAAATTTCAATAACATTATGTATGATTTAAATAATTACTAAAATTTGGGATTTTGTTTTCAAAAGTATAATTTTCTACTTTTCATGAATGTTGACTAACTTATTACTTAAATTGCATAAATAACATAAAAGAATTTAAATTTGAATAATAGTTATAATAAAAAATATAATTACATAAATCAGTCTTCTTTATTCAAATATGATATATTTTACTTTGTTGTGAATTTTGAGTAACCTTTTACTTTTTATGTTATCCTCTTTTTTCCCCCCAAAAGATGAATCCTTAAATCTTCTCTAGTGGCCATTCCACTTGTTTTGGCATATTGAACATGGACATGAAGTGAACCAAGAAAGACTGAAGACATGGACTAACTAACTTACCTTAGATAGGAATCTAGCCTGTCACTTCGTTAGCCATCCTTCCATCTTATAGATAAGGTCCTATAATCTTTTTATGCTCAGATTAAGCTCAAGAGGAAACCCGAGGTATTCCATAAGGAGTGAGCCCCCACTACATTTCTAATACTTAGTCCACCACTAAATCTTCACATCATATCCCTTCAATCCATAGATAATTGTCTTGGGTAAATTAGGTTTCAGCCCTACTTAGCATTAGAAGCATCTAAGAATCCTTTTGTAATTCTTGATGGACTCATCATTTGTCATACTAAAAACAATAGTATCATTTGCAAATTGCAAGTGTCTTAATTGGATGTTATCCTTAATAAGAATACCTTTTATAAGACTCATTGCTGACCCTTTTCTAAACAAGGAGTTTAGGCCCTTAACAACAAGAATAACAAAAAGGGAGAGAGTAAGTTACCTTGCTATGAACCCTTTGCCATTTTGAATTACTATATAGGGTGACTATTAACCAAGATGGAAAGATGTGTTGATATAAACTCCTATATCTACTATCTCCATCTTGCACCAAAACCCATACATTTTAAAATGTTCATCAAGTATCCCCATTCCACTAAGTCATAGGCCTTTTCCAAATCAATCTTAAACATAACCCCTCTTTCCTTTATTCTCTTCATATCATCTATTGTCTTATTAGCAATTAAGATGCTATTTAGAATATTATGCCCCCCCCCCCCAAAAATGCAAATTGCAATTCCCCCACCAACCTCCCAATCACTAACTTGATTTTTTTAGAAAGTACTCTATTTAGTATCTTATAAATAAATTCAACTAAAGAGCTACCACCTTCGGAATAAGGACCAAAAAGGTAGAGATGAAAGATTGGCACAAGCAACCATTCATATAAAAATCTTGCATGAAATTCATCACTAGTTGTTCCATTGTCTTCCAATGTTGCTTAATTAAATGAAGATTAAATCCATCTAGTCCTAGCACCTTCTTGTTGTTGCAATTCTTAATTGCCTCATAAACTTCTCTAACCATGAATAGGCCTTCTAAGATTATATTATTGGCATCTTTTAGTTTTGGAAAAAAGCTTTCATATAATTTTAGGCATGGCATCATTGTGCCTAATTACTTCTTAAAATGGGGCACTATAGCCTTCTAGATCTCCACAGGATTATTATAGTTTTGCCCACTTGCTCAATGTAGTCAATCATGTTATTCTAACATCTTTGGAGGCTGTGATATGGAAAAATGCTAAATTCTTGTCACCCACTACTAGTTACTTCAATTGTGATTTCTATATCCATTCTTTCCCATTTTTCTTAAGGCATACCCAATTGTCAACCCTTGTTTGCATCAGCTCCTCTCTTTTCATGTCAAATAACACCTATGTTTCTTGTTTCAAGGATAATTGCCCCACTTTTAACTCTGGTTCCTTTAAACACTTCTATCCTTGCTCTCTTTCCCGAGGGGTCTAGACCTTTAGAAAAGTTTTAACTGATCTCATTCTATCACAACATATATCTTAGGAGGCCTCTACCTTATTGCCTCTTGAACTTGTTGACCTAACACATAATTATCTCCCTAATGATTCAAATACCTAAAAGGTTTAGGACTCCATTATTTGTCTTCACTCCTTATGCAAACTCCAAAATGATCATTGACACAATGAGGAATCCCTCATTACATTAAGTTTGGTATTGACATTAACTAATTAGCCTCGATAAAAAATCTATTAGCCTAGCTTCTGGATGGATTCTCAAAAAAGTTACACCAAGTGAATCACCTTTCCTGCACAAGCAAATCAATAAGTCCCATATCATACACAAAATCATGAAATTGTTGAATAGCTCGACTATTTTTTGTAACCCATATCCATTGATCCTCTACCATTATCATATTAAAGTCACCCTTATACACCACTAACCCTTAATTTGG
Organism: Rhizophora mangle; assembly: GCA_037832345.1. Lineage (NCBI taxonomy): Eukaryota > Viridiplantae > Streptophyta > Magnoliopsida > Malpighiales > Rhizophoraceae > Rhizophora > Rhizophora mangle. The sequence goes on along the minus strand of JBAPLJ010001673.1, from coordinate 221,845 downwards.
TTCCTTAGACCACTTAATCCCCCAAGAATTCCTATTTTTCTAAGTGACTATTTGGAGCATAAACATTAACTAACACAACTATTTTGCCTAAAGACACAATCACCCCTACCAATACGTACCTAGTTGCCAAATATTCATATTGCAACCTAAACATAGATTCACTCCAAAATACTACTAAACTCGTTGTTACCCCCTTAGAAGCAGTAGCCACAACTTGATTATCTTGGCCACTCCAAACCTATCTCAAAATTGGCTTTAATACCATGCTTAACTTAGTTTCTTATATAAACAAAATATCAAGATTTACTTGATGCACCCATTGTTGGACCATTTTACATATATGGGCCTCCTTCAACCTTTAACATTTATTGAACAAATAACCATAATGAAATTTGAAAACTTGTCCTACTACCAACTAGCTTACAAGATTATCACATCCTTTCCTTACCTTCTAGCAAATAGAGCATGTATATAATGACTACTTCATCCCTGGATATTGTTAGGCCCATCAACTTTCCTAGCTTTAGCATCTTCTATGATTCCCACCTAATAACTTCATTGTGAAACCTAATATGGCCATCTGAAAAATCCCCCACCCTAGAGAAAATTTCCTTCAAAGGTGACTCATTGTGCTAAACCTATTTACCTGATTGGTGTTGAGTCACATTGACCCCTCACCTTTTGCTACCCAGCCCCTTCCTCCTTGTTGATCACCTATTGTTGGTGCCACCATGCTTACTCACTAATGGTGAATCAACATCCTCTGATTCTGCTAAGGTGTCTCTCCAATCTATCGCCACTACCTCTCCCCATTCTAGAGCAACTTGTTGTAGCTACATTAATAAGAGTATGTGGCCCAACCCTAATAACCCACTCCTAATCTATGGTGCATAGACTTCTTTCCAGCTACCAAGCCATAAAGACTGATGGATATGATCCTTTAGAGCAACTCATTATTCTTTGGCACTTGGGCTGCATAAATGAATGTTATTAGGTCTCACCTTGCCCAATAGGCTTTAATCAAATAAGCCCCTTTGGATGTCCACCATATGTTTTATCACCAATGGACTTACCCAAGTTTTAGCCTATGGGCTTACCTTAGAAGGTGGCCTTACTTTGTTCATTAGACTTACCCTTTCACTAAGCCCAATGAATATCTCTCTCCCCTCGTCGTGCACCACCACCTCCACATGCTACCCTAGCATTCTCCTTAACAACTATGCTTGGATTAAGATTAGACATCCCCCCTAAAGTGACCTTCCCTTGGATTGGCTTCTTGTAATGAAATTTTCCAGTGCATTAGGTAGCACCTGCTAAAGTCAATGGAGTTACTATTCCTACACATCCTCCTTTCCCCTAAAATCCATACTTGGCCTTACATTGATGCCAAGGACACATCTTTGCCCAACTATCTTGACTACCAGCAACTATAGGAGGACCACCTCAGAGTCCACCAAAATAATAAATCAATTATTACTCTTGGTTATTTACCCTAATTGACTAATGTTAGAGTATATTTATATTCATTTATAAAACATTATTAATTTGACCTATCATTTGCATAATCAATTTAATTTAAGGATATTCACCACTTACTCACCTAGTAATCAAATTTGTGAATACGATTTGACTCCGTAGTTTGATTACCAAGCATTGATGAGTACCTTATTATGAGTAAATATCTTTAATACAATTTGATTTAAGAATACCCATATTAACCCTAATACTAAAAATGTTACAGTGTGAGATATAGACCATTATGTAGATTCAATAGACTTTTTCAATAAATTGCATTGCAAAATCAAAACTTTTAGTCTTTTTATGTAAGTAGACTAACCAAATGTTATTGGTACATCTAATATAGTTAGTGCATTTTATTATTCATGAAATTTGGAGTCCATTGAGACAGACTAGAAGTTCAACTTGGGGCCTACCTTTTGAGTAACAACAAATACCCTCAGTAACAAATGTTAGATCGTTACTAGTGCCATACTCAATCCATGGGACATTCACACTTGTTTACCCAGTTATTTTCAAATCATAATCTTTGTTGATTAAGGTTAATTACATGGTTAGTATATTTTAAATTTACCATATTGATTAATTGGACTATTCTAACTTAATTTAACTATCACTATTCCACCAATGGTTATATAATTGCAATTTGATTTGCATATCCCTTCCACACATTTGCAAACAATACCATCTATTTGTAACCTCTAACCTTTTGTGATGTGTATGGTTTAAAGGAGTTTAGGTTCATTAACATGGCTTTATCAACCTATTATGGGTGAGAGTACACTATTTATGTTGATGACTAATGGTTTGAAAAGTAGCCTTCATTAGCTAATATGAAATTAATCAAATGACATTTATGAGTAACATCTAATAAAGCAATTGTTTAATTAGTAGTTGCAAAGAATTGTCTATTTACCTAATGACATTTAGTAAATGTGATTCACCAAAGGGTTATTAGAATTCAAACATTGTTAATATCAATAGATTAATTTTTGAATAACATTTGATTTGATTATCATCTAATGTTTTATTCAATCATTAAATAATTTTTGGTCATTTGACATGACCATTACTAATCTTTTTATTGGTTAACAATCAATTAAACCCTCACTAGTTAAATCTTTTTATTGGTTAGCATGTTAGTAATTTACTCAACAATTTTTACCAATGATTTGTCAAAATATCTCCCATTAATGTTGTGTCAACCACAGAAAATTAGGCCTTCACTCACTCCCTTAATTTTGTCAACCATGACAATTGGTTAACCAATTGTCTATTAACTCTTCCTATTAAGATGTTAATGTTATTCAAATTTACCATATAGTTACCATCTTGATTCACATAATTGGAGTCAAACATTCAAATGGTAATTTGACCATGGTTATTCAAATAATGTCTTTTGAACAAATGGAGTTAACTTCTTACTTAAGTCACCTTTTTTTTTTTATGTTAACATCATTTGAATTTATTCAATAGATAACCATTTGTCCACTTTAGGTTACCATGCCGTCTCAAGGGTACCATTTATAAACCAATCAATTCTACATATGACCAATCATTGGATTGAATTTAGTAGCTAGTATTTGACATTCAAGCTAATGACCAACCCTAATTAGATTATGGGAAAGATTTTAATGCAATAACCAAGAATCATTCAATAACCATTTTGTTACATGTACTTGTGTACCAACACAAAGATAATAGAATGCAATTCGATTTATTGAATAACTAACCCATACGAAACATTTTGAGTTTTGTATAAATTCAATTAACATTCACTGATTAATTTGGCAACTATTTTAAAAATTGAAGTGACCTAATTTCAAATTAACTAATAACCAAACTAAATCCAAATTCATTTTGCCCAATTAACCTTATATGGTGACTCAAATAAAATGCAATTGGTAACCTCATTTATTCTAATCATTGAATTAGAATAATAGTCAATTACTAATTTAGTTGAGACTATTCAAATCTGTAATCAATTGAGTAATTGATCATACTTTATAACCTCTATAATCAATCACTTGTTAGCATGTAATAATACGGTACATTTGGAATTGCAATTTAAGGTAGTTTAATTCATTTCTATGGGGTTTAATGGATTTGCAATTATTTTGGTCACCATAATTGTCTTAAATGACTAATTTACTTTATAAATTTAACATATCTTTTTACCAAATATCAAATATTATTCTAGTTTGACTATTTATTCAAATATGAATTACCCTTTGTGTATGGTAAACCATTCATTCAAACTTCAATGGTATTTAGTAATCTTCAAATAACAAATGCTTTTCATGATCATTTTCATAACCATTTTACCTTTGAGTAAAAGTATGTTGTAATAGACTAACCAAAGCCACATTTTGGATATAATCAAATTACCTAAATGGTAATAATGGACCATTTGAGTAAAGTATTTGTTCTATTTCATCAAATTAAAAAGTACTTTCAAAATGTGGCTTTGAGTTGAATTATCTAAATGGATAGTAAATTAGTCATTACTTAACATGCACCAAATTCACCAATTTTACTTTTTGATTACTCCAATTGATTTAAATGTTAATTTGGTCAAGTTTATTCTAAACATTGTTGTCCTTGACCAATTTACTTTTTCATAGTTAATAACTTAATTACAAGATTACCAAAGTCAAGTTTTATCTACTAAATTAGTAGAGAGATTTAGGTATGTCGTTTATTATGAAATTTGGGGTTAGAGAATTTTAAATTCTCAAAATCTAGAGTGTCATTTTACTCAAAATGCAAATTGCATTTATTCAAAAGCAATTGAATTTTATTTCAGAAATGTAAAATGGGGTTTTGTAAATTTCTAACATGTTTTAGAGTAAAATGCATTTTAATTTTGATAGCAAGGTTATTTAAAATACAAAACCCCATTTTACATATCCATTTAGGGTTATTCAACTACATTTAATTTAATTGAGTAATTGTAGTTTTTACTATAAATTGTACTTTTTATGGTTAAATAAAATGTTATTTGAATAACACAAATTTCTTGTGTAAATTACCCTAAATTTAGAATTTTTTTATTCAATTAAGGTTACTTTAAATTTGAATAACCTTTAAATTCATCAAAAAGTAAAATTAAATAAAAAATAATCAATTTAAATAATTACATTTTTTTATTCTAAATATTATTTAAATTTAAATTTTTTTACATTACTTATACAATTTAAGTAACATGTTACTTAATATTTATGAAGAGTAAAAGTAACATTTTTGAATGCAAAATCCTAAATTTTAGTACCGTTTTAAATTAAACTAAATATTAAATATATATATATATATATATTTTTCAACAATTTTAATAAACTGTCACTCTAATTTTATCAAAAGGTAGAATTCACCATATTTTTTTTTGAAAAAAAATAGGGTTAGTCAACATTTATCAAACATAACATATTGCTTGACTAATACTAATTTCAATCATATTTCCAATTCAAACTTTTTTGACCAAGACAAAATAATCCTAATGATGTACTAGAGTTAGTGACAATTCAAGATGCCTATAGAATTATGTAGATCTTAGGCAATTCCTAGCTTTTTTTCATGTATGCACAACGAATATGTTTATTTGTGTTCAAGTAATTATGAGCTCAAACATTTTTGAAATTTTTTTTTTTATTAAAGGGTATAAGATTTATGGAAAAAATGGACAAAGAGAGAAAATATGCTTATGTTGGGTAACCTAAAAAAAAGAAAATATTTTTGTTTTTATTTAGTTTAAATTTTTTTTTTAAAAAATAAAATCCTAAATAATAAAGAAAATGGTTTAGATACATTGGAAGTTTTGGTTTTGTGCTCTTACAAAGATAGTTAGCTCAAATTTCCATAATAGAATAACTTCTTTATAAAAAATTTTAGATGCAAGCATTATTCTCAAAGCAAAATTTAAACTACATTACAATCCAATTTTCTCTTAAGCCATTTATAGCATCATCCTGAATGACTCATAAAAATGAAAGTAAGTCATAGAAGAGTTGTAAACAGACTTCTTAACCATTTTGCATTTTCACTTGCTCTCTATGTCACATAGATCTATTCTAGTAGACATGATTGCTAAGGAAAAGCAACACTATTTGTAGAATACATGATGAAGAAATATCATCCTCTAAAAGATTATCTATAAGATCATCCTAATAAGAAAAACAAATGTATTAAAAGGGGAAAAATAATAAAAACACATTTCACTTTCTCATAATTGGTTGCCACTACATTTTTGCCATGTAAGATATAGGTCAAAAGATCTACTAAGTCCCTCACTTAATTTTCCAAACTAACTTCCTACACGTAAGGCATAGAAACAAAGGTAAAAATTTTGCAAAGCTGCAAACTTTGAAGTTTAGTAGAATGAATGTTGTAAAACCAACCAAAAAGTTCCAATGTCTATATTCACAAGAAGGATGAAAGAGATGAATAGCTCATTACTAAATTGAGACCATCATAAAGAAATAGAAATAACAAAGGATGTATCTTGAGTCAAATTTCCCTTCTAATTTCTAATGTAACATTTCCAATAATTAAAAAGGAAATCAACAAATGCTTGAAATTCACTATATAGCCTTGCTTTTTTTTTTGGACTTATGCCTAAATTCTTGTATAAATATGACAAGACCCTTAGTTTAGATGTTAACTTCAATCTCTTGCATTTATGTAATTAGCCATGCCTCTACATGGCAAGAAATGCTGAGCATAACTTTCTAATGGCCATGTGCTTCATAAATCATATACATTAACTTAATGGGGGCAAAGAACCCAAAAGAGACAAAAGAAACTAACATAGCAGAAGATTATGGAGTGGACTAATGTTTTTAATACTAAAACATAAGAATACAATCTATACAACAATAAAATGTAACAAATTCAACAAAATTTCTAGCTCGAGTGATGATAGTTGCCAGAAGACATAATAAACAAAGCTTATATTTGTTGGCTTTAAGTAAGAATGATATAGAAGAGTGGATCCTCTTGCTCAATATCAACAACATACTACAACTATTTCAAATTCAGGCACACAAATACACTATTATCATAATGTCAGAGTTAAACTCCCTACCTGCTTATTTGCTTTTTGTATAAATGTCCATATCTTTGAAATTGATTAGACAACCAAAAAATTTTTGATAGTTCCCTTGAATTCTCTCCCTATACTAGCCTAAATAAAGTAGTAAATACCAGTTTTAGCGAGTTAGGGCTTAAACAAAAAGGTACCATAAGTTTAATCAATTAACAAAAATGCTCCAAAATTCAACCCCAAATCCCTCCTCTTCGTTTCATCTCATTAACATAAAATCCATTACAATATTTCCATCCTTTTTAACTCAGCAATCACAAGAATTATGTTAAAAATAACACCAATTTGCACATAGGAAAGCATATTCTCAAAATACTTGTAGGCATAGGCATTATGTCCATAACATTTACCTCAATTGCAACTACTAAACATTCATGCATGCTTATCATTCCAATCAAAAACATGAATTTTTTATCTAGACTGGTTTTCATACAACATTAATAGAAAAGTAAATTCATATTTTGACAGCCTAAGAAAAGCCTAAACCAAAACTAAGACATTTGGAGTAGCTAATATGATTGCTTAACCAATAACAATATGGTCAAAAAAAAATTAATGAAAAGAATTATAATTAGAAATCACATTCTAATAATAACTAAATTAATTAATCAACAAAATAGCAAATCAAGTAGCAAATTTGAAAAAGGATACACTAAGTAAAAGCCATGAGTAAGCCAACACAACCATAAACATTTAGGCTTATGGTGTAATAAGAGTCGAACTAAAACATTACAACCACCTACAACACTTTATCTTTGGATAGTCAAAATTCAATTCCCATGTAATGAATCATCCAAAAAATGAAAGATTAAGAAAGGAAAGAAACATAAAAATTCGTGAAAGAGTTTACTCAAAATAGGAGCATAAATAAGAGGAACTAGGAACTTAAATGGAGAACCTTTGTTTTGCATCCTAACTAGTGCCTCTCTTTAACAAAATTTAGACACAGACATTCATTTTTATCAACAATCCATCAATCAACAAAGATTCCAAAATAGAAACATGCATGTAATTCAACTCGGACCCATAATAGATATTTGACAAAAACTCACTGATTAGAGGCATAGTGATCAAACGATGAGACTATAACTAGATGTCGATTTGGAAAGCGCTTATTCTTTGTCCAAATCTAAAGGGCCAATTTGTCATTTATGTTGAATTTTGACTTTTGGTAGAATAATGTGGGATGAAATTATTACAATTAATATAAATAGAAAGTCAACCAATTTAAAGTATACCTAATTTTAATTTTAATTGTTATCTTATTTTTTTCAAAATTAAAATTAATGGATAATTGATTAGTACATGTATTTGATGGGACCATTCTTTTTGTTGGGAAAATTAAACTATCAAAAATATTAGTTTACTTATTTTTCCTCTAATTTTAAAAATAATAACATTTTCTTTTATTATCATAAATTTGTTAGTTCTTCAACCCACTTGTTAATTGTTTGTATTCTTTATATCTTTTAATGATTTGATTTCAAAATTAGTTAATATATTTAAATTTTGATGGCAATTATGATAGATGCTTGATGATAGGAATTCAACTACAAACTATTAACCCCACAAGGAGACCAAACAAAAAGAAAACATTGGTATAAAATATAAGGTATAATTATACTTTGTATATGAGATTATTAGAAGTTACAAAAAAAATATATACTAACATTATCAATCAACTTGGACAAAATTCATAAAATGATACGCTTTTACAAAATATAACATCAGAAACCTCATCTTTACCAAAATATATACTAACATTATCAATCAACTTGGACAAAATTCATAAAATGATACGCTTTTACAAAATATAACATCAGAAACCTCATCTTTACCATGCAACTCTAGTATCCCTCTCTTCCTCTCATCAAAAAACCTTATTTTTAAAATGTTAGCATTATAGATGTTGAAGTGTCTAGTTGTTTAACTAGAACTTATATCCACCTTAAAAGTATTAATTATGTATAAATATGGTTATTATGAAAGTTTAGAATGATGAAATAATGCCCAATTTCACATTATGTTGATGATGACAATTAAACTAACTCATAATTTCTTAAAAATACATAGCAAACAAAGCTTTTATTAGATGACATTATGTAAGAAAAATATAAAAGAATGGATCCTTAAGCACAATACCAACCTAGTACTTGAAAATGTTGAATTTTAGATACATAAATACATTATTATCTCAACATCAAAATCTCTCCCTACTTATGTGTTCTTTGTGTAAAATGTCCATGTTGTTGAAGTTAATTGGACAACCAAGGTTTCTTAATGGCTCCAGCATTTGCTTTCTTTCTTCTTGCTCATCCAACATCTCAAAGACATTATGAGAAACAATGATAATGGTAGCACCCAAAACAATAACAATACTTCCAGTACTACTATTGTAAATGAAATGAATTCCAAGATTGTCGAAAATAATTTTAGGGATGAATCATCTTTGCAATGATGCCAAGGTTTGAGATAGATAAATTGATAGTGTAGCAAGCATGAAAATGCAAAGAATAGCCATCCAATCAGCTGAGTCTAAAGTAGAAGTGTGTGTTGCCAACAAGAGAAAAGAATCATATGTTAGAATGAGTGCAAAGGGAAAAAATGAGGATTTGTCCTCTATCTAAAGTTTCAGCACATAAACAAGGTAAGAGATTAAAAGAGATAGAATCAATTTAAACAAGGTTTTGAAATCAAAGCCTTGATTACCTTTCCTTTCTAGTTTAACCATTGGTGGAACTAGTTTGGTCCAATGTTTGAAATCCTTTCAGACTCAATTTAGGAAGGTTTCAATATCTTTCAATCAAAATTCTAGCCCTAAATTACTCAAGCTTCTTTTCCTCAATTATTACAATCTTGTTATAATTTCAAGCTACCTTGGATTCGTGCATGGGAACTCTAGATTAGGGATGATCCTTCCATAAGGCCTCCAATTCTTGGCCAAATTTGTGAGGTCAAATTTTGGCAATGATTTTCTACTACTCAACAACAAAAAATTCACAAGCATGGTGTCTTGCAATTATTTTCAACAAATTCCTAGCAGTCCAACACTATTGAAGTAAGCACCTCTCAAATCCTCTAGCAAAAGACACATACAAGTGCCTTCCTTGCTAGAGCCAAAACCAAGCAAGAATATTTGACTGTATTAACATATATTCTCCAACAAGTTCAGCAAGTCATGGATAAAGCTAAGTCTAGCTCATCATCATTATATGATCCTTTTTAGAATCATGATCCAAATGAAGACATTTTTGGCCCCATCCACATCAAGCATAAAGATAAAGGAAAAAAATAAAGATGAAATGCTTTTACCAAGGGTAAAAGGGCAAAAGTAGAAGGAATATTTGCTTTTACCCAAAGTTAATGTAAAAAGCATCTACTTTTTTGAAAAGTAAAAGGATATACTCTTTGAAAAGCAAAAGCATTTGCTTTTCGTTAAAAGCAACTTTGTCTTCAAGCCCTAAGCATCCAAGGCCCAAGTATCTATAAAAGGCCTCAATTATCAAGCATTAGGCAAGCTATTTTTTTTTTCTTAAAAAGAAAAAAAGAAGCTTTTAAAAAAAGTTATCCTTCAAGAAAAAGTTCTACAACCTCAGAAAAGATTTTAGGAGGAAGTCCTTGTAGAATAGAATCCTATCCTTTGTAAAAATTTTTCTATCTTGTAATCCAATAGCCCTTTTTTTTGAGTGTTCTCCTACTTTACTCTTTTTAACTTGTAAAGGGACTCTTGAAAAGGAAATCCCTAAGCTATCTTTCAAATGTTTATGTATCTTTGATGCATGCAAATGAATTTTAATATATATCTTTAATGCATGTACCAAGATTTCATTTGAATATTTTCAAATGCATATTCAATACATCAGCTAGAAACTAGTACCAGCTCAAGGGACTTATGTTTGAGTAACCTCTGGTATAACAATGTCATGTACTAAATAAATTTATCCTTTATATGTATCATCATGCATTCTCATACAGAGTCTTTATCCTATAAGATCCTTACCCTAATTGGTATCAAAGCCCAATCTTGTGTCCTTTTTGTGATAATGGATAAGTATAGTATTATTGGTCTTCATGTTATAATGGCCTATTTTGGCTCGTTTAGTTGTCAAGGGGAGAAATCAAGCATGCACGCGGTGTAAGGGGAGGAAACCGAATGAGTGTGGTCTTGGTAGTAAGTCTTTAGGGTAAGGTAATGAGACCATTGGTCAGCACTAAGTTATAGGTGAAATCCCTATATCCCAAGCTCCATTGTAAGAAAATCTTGGTAGCAACTTAGCTAGGAAAGGCATAGCCCTGTACCAAGTTACCATGTTTACTATGTCTATACCTTCATCCTTGACTCACGTGTACCCTTCTAAGTCCATTACTAGGAACAATTAATCTTGGGAAGAGATCCATACAAAAACCTTTAGTTAAGCCATAAACTATTAAAGTATAGCATGAGAGAGTACGTATTAGGATAAATTTTAGGATAAGTTCTTTAATGTCATTCATTTTCATTTTATTTTTCTTAGATTAGTTGCATTAGATAATACCCCACAAATTATCACCGAGTTAAATCACTTCCATAATATAGATGAATTAGAATTTTTAGAAAGCTAGTTCTTAGATCAAGTCCACCTTTTATAATTCAAACCTCCTACTTTAGATAATTTAAGAATCTTAGGCTCATTTAGACACATCTTCACATTTTGAGTTAGCACAACATCATAGAAAAAGCATATCTAGAATAGACTTTAGGAACAATTTGATTAGTAGCATGGAAAACATAAAAGTAGATAATTTGTTTAGTAGCATTAGAAAGTTATTTTTGGTAAGAGATGATAACAATCTTACTTGTAAACAATGCATGTCAAAAAATTAGTATCTATGTGGGACAAATGCAGAAGTGTTTGTAGAACATATTAAATATTGTAAGTATAGGATAGATAATTTGCATTATAGGCACACTTCTTAAATACATATAGGTAAAATATCCTTTATAAATTTGTCCAAAGGCCATATATCCACATTATCCATCATAAACCCATACTTCAAACCTTTAAAATATGTCCGTAGATAGCCCATTCCAAAAATCTAAAACAACCCAAATAGCTCGCTAAGTCTAAAAACCAAATTCCATACACTTCCAAAATAACCTACTTCACATGTAAACAAATTGGACACTTAGGCCATTATTGTAAAATTATACATAAAAGTCCAAGCCCAATTACCCAAACTAGTTTACAAACAGGTCCATAATCTGTTCATTGACTCTTTTAATTCTAAACCCAATTCTTTATCTCTTAATCCAACCATCATTAACCCAATAAGTTGCTCCTAGCATCAATCAAAATGCAAGATCAATTTTCCATATCCCCAAAACTCCCATAACATCTCACAAGAGTTGTACAAAGTTTTATCCATGTAGTTTTAAAATTAGGATTACCTTTCTCCAACCATATTATTTAGTAGTATATCTTTGTTCTCATTATTTTTATCTATTTTAGATGGTAAGTTCTAATAAACACCAATACACCCAAACCTACCAAAGATATGAAGGTATTAGTCTACCTGAATATCATATTGAACCCTCCAAGTTTAAGATCACTAGACTATAGCAAAAACAAATGATAGGACCAGAACTTTAATGCATCTTAGACAATCTTTAAAATCATGTACTTAATAGTTCTCAATAGTCTTATCATTGTTTTTTCTATTCATATTAGACAACTTAGGGAGTTTGTATTTGTTTAGCATAAGCATAGTTAGTGTTTTTTATTCTAAAAATGCACAAAGTCCTTGTTCACCTCATCTCAAAAATTATTCTGATTATGAAGCCATCATCCCTCATTTCTAGTAACTCAACCTCTAAAAACAACAACTTGAGAATGACCACTCCTCTTTACTACAACAACATCAAAACCATGAAAAAAATCATTAATCATTACTTTAATAGTTTCAAACTCTTAGTACTAAAATTTCAATTCTTAAAGAAACCTTGCTCAAAGTAAACTTTATGACACCAATTCTTTTACCTTGTTCGCCTAAATAGATACCAATACTTAAATGTCTTTTCCACAATTTAAAATAAATGTTAGTACTCTCCATCCTTAGAAAAATATCAACCTTCTTAAACATACAATAGACATGCCAGTACTCAAACACCTTCTCCATCCTTAAAATCATACCAACCTCCTTCAAAATACAAAAAGAATGCCAATACTTAGACCTTTTCTAGATCTTTAGATCAATATCAACCTCCTCAACAATTTTTCCATTATTCTCCTTAGAGAAAATTTCCTTTTACCCTTCTTTGTCTTATACTTTCCCATTCTAAAATGCAAAAGGCACTTGCTTATTTTCCAGAGACCTCTCAAACACCTCACAAAATTAGTTAAGATAGAATTTTTTGAAACATTATTAGAAATTGTTGAAGAAGCTCAACAACATGCAATCTAAGAGCCTAATGGGCCGCATCACTATTGGAAATAGACATGGAAATATGACACAATGTTAAGTTGCAAAGAATGTTGTCTAATTCCTCCAAATTTCCATCAACAGCTTAATTTTAGCATTTTGTGATTAGTGGTTCCTGATCTTTAGTAGTGTCCTTAATTACAGAAGGTATCAAGACTATGGACTTCTTGAAAGACTCTATATTCATAGAATAGATCTTCTTCAAACTTCTCAATTCAATCAATTTGGTAGAATTTTTCAAGAAACTCTCACAAAGTAGTTGAGAAACTTCTACCAAGGCAACTACTCTAGTGACATTATTGACATCATTGTAGACATCATTAGTTCTCCTCCATAACAAATTTCCTTTTCAAAATTTCAACTACTTGTCCATTGCCTCTACATTAAATGAAGAAAGGGATTAGGCATTCTAGGAGAAATTCCTTAGCCTTGTTAATGGAAAGCATTAACGGCTTAAGTTAATCATTGGTGGGCTTACATTTAGGAAAACAACTAGAATTGGTCCTCTTACTATACTCATTACTATGAAATAAGAAGGACCACTTACTAATGATTCTTTTGCAAAATGTTTACATTCAACTAAATTGAGCATTGCTACTTTACAATATAAAAAAGTCATACCTCCTTGACTTCTATGCTTTAGAATTAAAAATAACAAAATATCCCATGGATGATCCATATTATTGCATGAAAGAAGAAGAAGCCTTCAACATCAATAACCACTAAGAAGGATAACCTCTAAGAAGGAATTCAATGTTTAAAAAATAAAAAAAACTTTTCAAAATTTTCTAGTGTTCCATTGTGAACCAAGTTTCATGACTAGTCCATTGCATTGTTCATCTTGATCTTACATCTTACTCAATTCCTTGTTGCATCATAGTTAACAGTCCTTAAGAGTCCTCATTTCATTGTATCAGTCTCCATAATAGAGTTAGCACAACATACTACCTATAGAAAGGAATCATCCAATTCCAAGACCAATCCATCACACCATTAGACTCCTATTAGTCATATAAGCATCCACTTATGTTTATAAGTCCTTGTTGTGTCTGTTAATACATTCTTTGAATGTCAATGAGTCCATTATGTATCCAAGTAGCAGTCCATTATAGCCACTAAGCCTAAATTCATTCAATTTTCATATTGTTTGATTAGCCATCTCTATTAAGTGCATCAAGTGTTTAGTTCACTAAAATTAGTCCAATGAACTTATCCATTGAGTCATAGAATTAATCCACTACAAAGTTAGCTCAAGAGTCAATTGGTCAACAAGCTCTTTTGGACTTTATACGAGTCTTAATAATCCTTTCTAAAGGATTCTAGACCTCAGCCAAATCCAATACTCCAAGCCTAGATAATAGTCTTTTGCTACTCAACAATAGTCAATTATTATCTAGAACTTAAGCCTTTTGCTAATCAATAGAATGAATTTTACCAGTAAAAAGTTTTTATTATTTGTAGTCACACTAAAGATTTTTGGAGACCTTGCCAAATATTCTCTAGAATGCTCTCCGAAGCTCTTGGTTGAGGTCAAGAATGAATCATTAAAATTCTCTTTAGAATCATAATCTTGACCCATCCATATCAAACATCAAATTTCAAGCATTGAGCATGTGAAAGACCTTTGATAACATTGCTAGAGATTCTCCACAATTATCAATCAAGCTATGGATGGAGCTAAGGAAATTGTCATGAGCCTTGATTCTTTTGGTCCAATCCACATCAAGCATAATGATGAAGGCAAAAAGCAAAGGTGAAATGCTTTTATCAAGGGTAAAAGGACAAATGTAGAAGGAATCTCTACTTTCACCCAAAGTTAAAGTAAAAAGCATAAGATTTTCTAAAAAGTAAAAAAATCTAATTTTCACTAAAGCAAAAGCATTTGTTTTTCACTAAAAGTAACTTTCTCTTTAAGCTCCAAACATTTGAGGCCCAAGCATCTAGAAAAGGCCTCACTTATCAAGCATTAGGCAAGCATTTGAAAAAAGAAAAAGATTTTTTTTTCAACCAAAAAAAAGAAAAAGAAAAAGTTTTTAAAAAGAAGAAGCATTTTTTTAAACAAAAAAAAAGCTTTTAGAAAATATTTTCCTTTGGGAATAAATTTTACAAACCTTAGAAAAAGTTTTAGGAGGAAGTCCTCCTAGAACAAAATCCTATCCTTTGTATATATTTTCCTATCTTGTAATCTAGTGGCTCTTTTGTAAGTGTTTTCTTATACTTTTCAACTTGTAAAGGGATTCCCAAATGGGAAATCTCTAAGCTATCCTTCAAATCTCTATGTATCTTTAATGTATGCAAATGAATTTCAATATTTATCTTTAATGCATGTACTAAGATTTCATTTGAATGTTTTCATATGCATATTTAGTATGTCGACTAGAAACTAGTACTAGCTTAAGAGACTTGTGTTTAAGCGACCTTTAGTATAACAAGGTCATACATTGGATAAATTTATCCTTCATATGCATGAACATGTATTCTTATATAGAGTATATATCTTGTAAGATTCTTGCCTTAAGAAGTAACAAGGTTTCTGGGCTATTCCATAATAAGATATCCTTTTAAGCAAATTGGTATTAAAGTTGTGTTGCCACCATTGTGACATAGGTTTGAGTCCCTGTAAATCCTAATTCCATGAGGGCTGAAAGGTAATGGCTACACTTTAGTGAAGCATGGTGGACTAATAAGGTCATAAATAATGAGGTACACACATACATATTTTTGTATACACATCTTGTAAATAATACAAACATATGTAATATATATAATATATTTGGAAAATTTTCATACAAATTAATATATAAAAAACACATATTAAATAATAATTTTTTGTCTATTATAATTTGGTATGTCAACATACAACCAAAACTTAATAATAAAATAAAAATTAGTACAAAAGATAAAAAATTATAGACTCCTGATAATGACCAAGTTTTGCATAGTTTTTTGCTTCATACTTAATATCTTATGCATGTTTGATAGTTTAGATGATGTAATTTGACTGGTTTCTCACTTAGTTGTCCATATGCTTAATTATCAGAAAAGTCTAGTTAAATTAAGTTTTTGTGGAATTTACATACTTTGGCTATTTCTTAGGTTGCAGGAGGTTTCTTTTAACGGAACCAATTTCCATAAATAGCTAAGAGGCTGAGCTACAACTTCCATGAAGAAACTATGTGCAAATTCCAAACCAATTGGACAAGGAAAAATATTGAACTTTAATTATGAGAGGGGCTCTGGACTAAGCAGATGAGCCGCACACTGTCTAGTTTTTTGGCCACATCTCATAAACGGGAAGGAGTTTAGTTGTGAAATTTGAGTCATTGGAAAGTTAATCAAAGAGTTACAACTCTTGTGAAGACAACAAAAGAAGATAAGGCCATCTCAATGGAGTTATGCATGGGTGAAGTTCAGCAAGCCTCCATAGAGCAGGAAGCTGGGTTGATTTGTATGTTTTGGGCCACGATACTCCACCATCCGAATTATTGTCCAAGTTGAGGCCTAATCCATTCTAGAAGGTGGAAAGAGTTTCAAGGCCAGCAGGAACTGGTCAAAGGAGCATTAAGTGTAATGAAGACGAAGAGGTAAGCGTGGATTGCATTGGGAAGGAGAGAATAACCTCATGACATGTTGCAACCTTGGGATCATGAATGGTTAAAGGAGCATTAATTGCAAGGAAGATGAAGAGGTGGTGAATGAACATAGAAAAAGGATAGTCATGAGCTGAAAAAGAAGAGAGAGGACAGACAAAAATAATCTCATTCTTCTCACTTTGTATTTCTCTTTTCCTTCATTCCATGACTGTGTAAATCGTTAACTCTAGGGTTCTTGAACTTATGTACCTAGAGATCATGTTTTATTATTGAATGAATGCATTCTGGTTTTCTCATTCTACCCTAATTCTGATTTGGTCACTTATGAGGTTCCTTAAGTTATAATATTAATTGGTTTTGAGTGAGTTAAGGAGTGTCTTGAGAGCTACTAATTAGTAACTTGAGGCACACTTAGGATGAGATGAAGGGGTAGATTTGCTACTTAAGTTAGTGAACTCTAGTGTTTAGGCTAGTTAGATTGCACGATAGTGGGTTTTTTGTGAGTTTTAGTTAATTGAATCTAGGTGATTATCTAAAGATTTTAGGCAATGCAGTGTCATCTAGTGTAAGATCTCAGCTAGGACTAGGGCTAACCAACTAGACATATATTCTTATATCCTTAGGAATCAAGGATAGGTCATCAAGATTCAAGAATTATTGGGGTTAGTCTCATATCATATAGTCTAAAAAATACATTAGTTCATTAGGAGATGACTAGGGTCATGCCACTAATTACAAACCTTTGAGCTGCTTTAATAATTAATTTAACTAATGCGATAGTCAAATTTGTCAACTCTTTATCAAACTAATATATAATAAATAATAATAAATAATGAATTTTTTTTTATCTATTACACCATATAATCTTCATGTAAAATGTCCATGTCTTTGAAATTGATTAGACAACTGAAAAATTTTTGATAGTTCCCTTGAATTCTCTCTTTATGTGCCTGAATAAAGTAGCAAGTACCAGTCTTAACAAGTACCAGTCTTAAACAAAAAGGCACTACAAGTTTAATTAATTAATAGGAATTCTCCAAAATTCAACCCTAAATCCCTCCTTTTCATTTTACCCCACTAATGCAAGTTCCTTTACAATAATTCCATCCATCTTATCTAACTTAGCAATCACAAGAATTATGCTAAAAACAACACCATTTTGCACATAAGAAAGCATATTCTCAAACTTCTTGTTGACATGGGCATTATGTCCACAACATTTACTCCAATTGCAACTATTAACCATTCACCTATGCTTATCCTTCCAATTGAAAACATGAATTTATGATCTAGATGGATTTTCATACATCCCTAACAAAAATGCAAATTGATACTTTGATAGCCTAAGAAAAGTCTAAACCAAAACTAAGGTACCTATAATAGTTGATATAATTGCTAAACCATTAACAATATGATCAAAAAAATTTAGTGAAAAGAATTAGAATCAAAAATTACATTCTAATAATAACTAAATAAATTAATCAACAAAATAGCAAAACAAGTAATAAGTTTGAAAAAAGATACATCAAGTAAAAGCCATGAGCAAATGTGACAGTCAATACAACCATAAAACCATAAACATTTAGGCTTATGGCATAATAAAAGTAGAACTAAAACTTTACAACCACCAACAAAGCTTTATCATTAGATGGTTAAAATTTAATTCTCATGCAATGAATCATCTAGAAAAAGAAAGATAAAAATATAAAAAAAGAATCATAAAAATTTGTGGGAGAGTTCACCTAAAGGAAGAAAAAAAGCATAAATGAGGGGAACTAAACTTGGATATGGGACCTTTGTTTTGTATCTTAACTAGCACCTTTCTTCAACAAAATTTAGACATAGACATTAATTCTAATCTATAATACATCAATTAACAAAGATTCCAAAATAGAAACATACGTGCAATATGACATGGATCGACAATAGATATTTGACAAAAACCCACCAATTAGAGGCATAATGATCAAACAATGATAAAATAACTAGATGTCAATTTGGAAGGTGCTTGTTCTTTGTCCAAATCTAAGGGGTCAATTTGCCATTCAAGTTAGATTTCAATTTTTAATAGAACAATGCAAGATATAATTATTATAGTTAATCTAAATAGAAAGCTAATTAATTTAAAGTATACCTAATTTTAATTTTAATATTTATTTATTTCTTAAAAAATAAAATTAATAGAAAATGTGATTAGTACATGTGTTTGTTGGGACCATTCCTTTTGTTAGGAAATTCAAACTATTAAAAATATTAGGTTATTTAATTTTTCTCTAAATTTGAAAACAATAATAATTTTTTTTTTTATTATCATAAGTTTGCTTGTTATTCAACCCACTTATTAATTGTTTGTATTCTATTTATCTTTTAATGATTTGATTTCAATATTAGTCAATATATTTAAATTTTGATAGTGATTATGATAGATGCTTGATAATAAGAATTCAACTACAAGCTATCAACCCTAGAAGGAGAACAAACAAAAAGAAAACTCTAGTATAAAATTTAAGGCATAATTATACTGTATATTTAAGATTATTAGAAGTTATAAAAAATATACTAACATTATTGGTCAACTTGGACAAAAATCATAAAATGATACTTTTGCATGTAATATAACATTAGAAACTTCATCTTTACCATGAAACCTTAGTATCTCTCTCTTCATCTCATTATAAACTTGATTTTCAAATTGTTGGTGTTGCATATGTTAAAGTGTTTAACTCTTTAACTAGAATTTATACTCACCTTAAAAATATTAATTATGTATAAATATGGTCATTATGAAAGTTTAGATAGACAACATAATGCTTAATTTCTCATTATGTTGATGACAATAATTAAATTAGCTCATAATTTTCCAAAAAAACATAGCAAATAAAGCTTTATTTAATAACATTACTTAACAACAATATACAAGAGTAGATCCTCAAGCTTAGTATGAACCTAGTACTTGAAAATGTAGAATTTTGAATACATAAATACATTATTATCTTAATATCAAACTCCTTCCCTCATATATGCTCTTCATGCAAAATATCTATAATGTTGAAGTTGATTAGACAACCAAGGTTTCTTAATAGCTCTAGCTTTTGCCTTCTTTCTTCATACTCATCTAACACCTCTAAGACATTGTAAGAAAGAATGATAATGGTAGCACCCAAAACAATATCAAATACTTCCAATACACCATTGTTGTAAATAAAATGAATTCCATATCAATGAAAATAATTTTAGCAATGAAATGTCTTAGAGGTAATGATAGGGTTTGAGATAGACAAATTGATAGTGCTACAAATGTGAAAAAGTAAGAACAACCTTCCAATCAATTGAATTTGAAATGGAAGGATGTGTTGCCAACATGGAAAGAGAATCATGTGTTAGAGTGAGTGCAAAAGGAAAAAGTGAGGGTTTCTCCACTACTCAAAGTTTCAACACATAAACAAGGTTCTAATGGTTAAAGTCAACCAAAATGGTTGTAGCTTGAACTTGATATGAGTCAAGAAAAAAATTAAAACTAATTAAGATGGTACATGTAATCCCTATGATTTGCTAATTCCAAGGAAATTGGAGTTAAGGGAAGAAGTTTTGAAAAAATTGGAAATTTGTAATAACAATAGAGTTATTCATGTAAAAATAATAGTTTCTATGGTGGCTATTATTCTCTTCCACCTCAGAATCAACTAGGTTGAACAATTGAATCCATTGTATGGTGGGAGAGAAAAAGTTTTGTTAGTATGAAAGAGAGAGCTTATGAAAAATAAAAAAGAGAGAAGGGTTGCTACCTATGTATAATCACCAAAATTAGTATGTTGTGTCAGAAACATTGTATTTGTTATGTTAAAAAAACTATGAGTGTTGTGTCAAAAAAAATAAAGGGGAGAAGATGGTTGTTGCATTTATTTATAATCACAAAAACTAATTTGTTTGTAGTATGAAATGTAGAATTGTTGTGCCCAAAAAACAAAAAGGAGCATTGCACGTGAAATTTTTTGTTATGCCAACTAATAGGGTTACATAGTTTAGGATGTAAGAATATAAAAAGGCAACTTATTAGTTTACAATATTATAAATGTACTTGCCTTATATATTTTATACTTTTATTAGCTTTATCCCTTAATTAGTCTTAAATCATGATGATAACAATTTAAAAATTATGGTGTCACCTTTCTAAATCAAATTCAGATATTTAGATCAATATTAAATTTTGTTTCATTTAAATATGTGCACTATGTTTGTTGTTTGAATACCAAAGGTTTAACTTGGCCACTATATGAGCATACTTTACTACTTGGTGGGAAAATTGAACACATTTCTTTCAGTTGTAAACTTTGTAAGAAATGTGTAATTATCATTATAATATTGTATGATATTGCTTATTATTCTTGGTTAAGCTTGAAAAATAAATCATTTTGTAGAACTTTTTTTTTTCTCAAGATAACTTAAAAATTAAAATAAAAGATTGTAATATTTTAGTTATTGATTTTATGTTACTGAATAGTACAATTTTTTATTATTTTTAGTATGAATTTTTATGAATTTTTTTATGTGAAAAAAAATAAATTTATTATTCATTTCTTGATTTTTTATTTATTATTCTATTATACACATATGTGAAAAAAATAAATTTATTATTTATTTTTTTTATTTTTTTATTTATTATTTTATTACACACACACACACACACGAGTATATATATATCTTAAATGTGTGCCATTTTTTTATATATTATATAAATAAATAATATATTTAATTTTTATAAATTTTTTTTTACTTATATATATATATATATATATATATATATATATATATTTTAACATTAAATTTAACTTAATTATTTTATATATATATATAATCCATTTCTTAAAAATATTTATGATATTTTCAAAATTACATACACATACACCCACATATTTTTATATATACACATTTTGTAAATAATATAAATATATGTAATTTACATAATATATTTGTAAATTTTTCATACAAATTAATATATAGAAAATACATATCAATCAAATAATTTTTTTTTTATATATTATAAATTAACGAATCAACATATAAACAAAACTTAATAATAAGATAAAATTAGTATATAATATAAAAGAATTTTATACTTTTTATTCAAATTGATATGTAAAAAGTAAACAATAAATAAAAAAAAATTAGCTGGTTAACTTATAATTGAAATAGAGTGATAAGAGAAAGATTAGTATAAAAATAAAAAATTATACTTTTAAAATAAATTAATATATAAAAAAACAAAAATAAATAAATTAAAAATGACTAAGAACAAAAAATTAATTCTTAAATAATAACTTATCAACTCTAGGATTAACTTGAAGTCTACTCAAAAATAATCTAAATGTAACATGATTTAAAAGTAATTTGATTTTAAATAATTCCACTCGATAACTCATGTTGACACATTTAATAGTATTGCTTGTTTATATGTATTTTTTTTTTCATAAGGGTAGCACTCAAAAATTTGTTAGGAAGGATTACACTAGGTTATTGCAAAGTTGGTTATGTCATTGCATTGAATTTACAAATGAGTAAACTCTATGTTACCTAGCAAGAGTCACCAACCACTCATACAATTATGTAAGATCAAATATACATTTAATTCCGTCGAATACTTTGACAAGAAATCAAACTCATGACTTTTGCATAAGATAATTGATCCTTATATTACTTGAAACCATAAATGGTAAAAACTACCTTAATAAGGACTCAAACTCATGACTTACACTAATAGCAACAAAAATACAAACCCCCACACTACATTTCTCCACGTCAACTTTTAGGAATCCATTCCAAAACAAATGGATTTAATTGCAAATTCTCTTTATTTTTTTTAAGTGAGATAATTATATTTATAGAGAACTCTTCCACTAAGAATGCACTTTCCATAGCAATTGTGGTTGGTACAATTCTTGGTTCACCATGGTACGAATACAATTGGCAAAACTAGGTTTTCTTTCCATGATTTCCAAAGATTCCTCCCTTATCAAGCCAATACTATACAGAACAACCTAAACATAATTTTATGGCTTGCAAAATATAGTCTCAAAGTTACATCTTAATAAAAAAATCAAGATAAAAGAAGATGATTAAGCAATTTATATAGCTCGTAGCATGTTCTAATGAATTTTGATCAAATATGACAATAATAACAACTTTAATTTTAATTTTAATAAGTTTTAATCAAATTAAAGTATGTAAAGAAGTACAAAATAATTCTCTTAAAAAAAGAGAGGGAGAGAGAGGTGAAAAATGATAAATAAGAAACAAAAAGACTGTAAGCTCATCGTGTAGCCCAAGGTTATAACAAATGATTCCATCTTAAAAAGAAAAACCATCATGTAAGCACTATAAGTCTATAACTGAGTAGGCCAACTAGGTGAAGATTAAGCCCATTTGCTACCTACTCATCTCTAAGTTCAAAGTCAATCTAAGAAAGTTATTAGGCTTGAAAGTTGAAAACCATTTAATTGATGGCTTATAGTCATTAAATGATTACAATGCCTACCCAATCTATTTTTAAGAGGCACCCTTCTTATAAGAACTTTCAACTACAATAGTCCAACTCAATATTACAACTATAATTATATATGTACTGCATTTGTTCCTTTCTTCATAGGTAAAAGTCAAAAAATACAAAATTCCAAGTTAAGTACTAATCCCAATAATTTGCAAAAACAAACCAAGTAATTTTATTATGTAAAAAAATGATCAATTGCATTAAGAATTGATGATTTAAATTATAATTTTTATAATAATGGACTTAAAAGAAAAATTTTAATTTATAGTTCAATATAAAGAAACTTGTATGAAGGTGTTTGCAGTACTTTTTTAACCTTAAACCTTAGAAAAGAAAATTTCAATTTTGCAATTGAGTTTACTAAGTTACATTTAAGTTGGATAATAATTCTCAAACAACTAAATTTTTAATTTTAATGAATTCAACCTAAAATGTGGCCTATTGATGTCAACATGAAAGATGTACATGTGTATTGTACGTATATAGGATTATATATATGTGTTTTAATGAAAGGTAAACAACCATTCTTACTTAAAATGAGCACGACCTTTTAGTTGCATTTGATTGTTTCAATTTGCCAGCATTTCTTATAGCATAAGGATGGATTGCCCAATGGAGGAGTTTTGATCTAGAACCTCCTTCCAAGAATGCATCCAAAAAAAAAAAAAAACCAAAAACCCATATGTATGTCTTTTTGCACCAACAAGAAGCACAGATGGAAACATTGCACTTTGTCAATAATTGATGGTAATTTAGTTATATCATCATATCTAGAACTCTTCAGTGTCATAAATATCTCCAAAGAAAATACATACATCCATTATTGACAAGCTATAAGAAATTGAATTGAAGTTTCATCCAAATTTTCTACTCATATACTTCCATTGGGGTTGACTTTTTGATTCCAAAAAGTTAAGCAAATCAAAATGGGAAAATTTGCAATTCAAAATGTTGGCTTTGCTAAATTTATAAGTGTACTTGCATCATTATATCATATAAAATTTTAGTGATTGGCTTAGTGTATGTCAAGTTATTTCTTTTAAATTGATTGTTTAAGAAATATTTGGAGATGTAAAAGAACGCAAAAGGGAAAGATATTTAAAAGACATTTAAAAACAATAGAGGGGTGACAATTGAGAAAATTTTAAGATTGATATTTTGAAAGTTCAAAACTAATAATTACATTTCTTATGTATGACATTAAACCATTGTAATTAACATCAAATATTGAGAGGCTTGATCAACAAGATAAGAATATGACAAGACTCTTGTGTGGATACAATTACAAAGTTCTTTGTAGTCAAGCAAATTGGCCCTTATTACTCAAAAAAGATAAAACATAAATTGCAAATTGACCCTTAGGACTACAAAAATCAATAAGGGAAGCAGAATAATTGATTAAAATGCAACAAATGGTGACCCACATGACCACCATATCCTAGCATGAAATGCTGCCATGTGTCCATCTTATCCTTTTCCTCAACTTTTTCTTGGCATGGGCCCATTTAGGCCGTCAACTTTCCCTCTCCCTAAATGCTCTTCAAATAGTGTCCAAAACACCAAGAAATTGTTAAAACAAAACCCATCATAGAAACCCCTTTCTTTATTGATCAATAAAACAAAAAAAAATGGCTATTAATCTCCTTCATCTAAGACCTACAATGGTTTGACCATGTGCCACCTCATCCAATACCTATAAAAATAACCTAAACCATTGGAAAAGCTCCTATACCTTTCTAAATTAGTGGACCCCTCTCTTTGGCTAGTCCTCAAAGGTTGACTACATTGACTATAAGGATAAGGCAGGTGATGATATCATGGGGAAAGAAGAGAACAAATCCAAGGTCGAGACTAAGTTGACCAAGTCTCAATTTGCTTCGAAATGCTTTATGGGGAAAAGCTCCGCATGTTGACTACTAACATGTTGTTTCATAATACCATGTATCACTCCCCAATCGCCAATTACCTTGCCTCTAAGTTTAAGCCCCACTTGGATTGGTAGCTTTTTGGCCACTCCTTAAGTCAGTTCTTACAGGCCATAATCTCATAAGTACATTTTTTTTCCTTTTCATTTATTTTATTTTTTGCAAAATAATTTAGTTCTTGCCTTCTTAGGGCTTGACTAACGTGTTTGATTGGTCCAATCTAGTGATGTTTCTTTTAGTTGTAAACTTTTGTAATAAACACTAGAATCTATAATTATCCTTATAATATCATATAATATTGATTATCATCATTGCTAAGCTTAGAAAATAAATTATTAGTGATAACATACAAATATGATATGAAAGATTTTTGTGACAAAATGTTGGGTGATACTTGCATTGAATATGTTGACGTGTTTAGTTGTTTAATTATAACATATGTTCACCTTATTAATAATATTAATTGTGTATAAATCTGGTTATTACTAAAGTTTAAATAAATAACATAGTACTCAATTTTGCTTCAATTAGAGATTTTCTTAATTTTATTTCATGTCCTTAAATCATATTTTATTTATTTTATTTAATTAATTAATGATGTGTCGATTAAATGTATAGTAGATTACTCTATGTCATGTTCATTATTGCATTAAAGGCCATAAGTGTACATTAGCCATTGGAGGAGTTCTAATCAAGAAATCAAAAAGCTCCTCTTGATATTACATCCAAAAAAAAAAAATACTAAAAACAACATGCATGTCTTTATCTGCCAATAGAAAGCTTAGATGGAAACATCACACCTTTTGGAAGTAATTGATAGTAATTTAGTCATATCCTTTCTAACACTCTTCAATGTCATAAATATCTTCAAAGAAAATACATAGATCTATTATTACTAACCCATAAAAAAGTGACCATCCACATTTTTTACTCATATACTTCTGTTAGGATTGACTTTTTGATTCCCAAAAATTATGTGAATCATAATGGGCATATTATCTTTCAAAATGTTGGCTTTGCAAAAATTATAAGTATACATGCATCATTATATTGTACCAAATTTTAATGATTAGCTTAGTGCATAATTGAATTTTTTCTTTCTTATTAGCTATTTAAGAAACATTTGGAGTCCCAAAAAAATGCAAGAGGAAAAAAAAAATAGAAGTTTAGGAACAATAGAGGAGTTATAATTGAGATAATTATAGGAAAAATATTTTGAAAGTTTTGAACTAATAATTACATGTATTGCATATGACGTGCATTGCAATTAACATCAATTAATGTGATTTCTCCAAAATTCAACCCCAAATCTCCTCTTCCTCTTACCCCATTAATGCAAATTCCTTTACAATAATTCCATTATTTTTAACTTAGCAATCACAAGAATAATGCTAAGAACAACATTATTTTGCACATACGAAAGCATATTCTTAAACTAGTAGCAATTATTTTTTTTAACTACTTGTATGCATAGGCATCATGTTTGTAACAATTACTTCAATTGCAACTGTTAACCATTCACATATTTATTCTTCCAATGAAAAACATGACTTATTTTGATTTAGATTGATTTTCATACATCCCTCATAGAAAAACAAATTGATACTCCCATAGCCCAAGAAAAGTTTAAACCAAAACTATGGCTCTTAGAACAACTGATATAATTGCTCAACGATTGACAATATGATGAGAAAAAACTTAGTGAAACATACATGTAATACACCCCTATTGGTTCTCACAAACCATTGTCTAATCAATACATTTTTTCCCTTTTCATTTTTCTTCACTTTTTTTTTCCCAACATGTAATATATTTAGTTCTTTCCTTCTAGGGGCTTCACTAATGTGTTTCATTGGTCTGATCTATTTGATGATGTTTCTTTCAATTGTAAACTTTGTAAGAGACGTTAAAATCTATAATTATGATTATGAAGGATTTCAATGACAAAAACCATTGGTGATGCTTGCGTTGCAGATGTTGTATTTAATTATTTAACTATGCCTTATGCCTAATTTATTAATAATATTAATTGTGTATATATATAGTTATTATGAAAGTTTAGATAGACAATATAATGCCCAACTTTATTTCAAGATATCAATTAGTGACGTTTCATTTTATTTGATTTTAAGTATTTTTTATTATATTTCATTTTTATGTATTCAATTAATTAAAGGTGCATTAACCTAACTAATAGTAGCTTAGCTATTAATGTTAAATTTGTTATTACTTTGGTTTTGTTGTATTTAGTGTCTATTCAGTCCAGTTATTGCCACTCCTACAGGTAGTAGTGGATAGTGAAGATGATAGAACTAATAATTTAATATTTTGAGATTTTCATAATTAAATAACTAAGATTTGGAATGATTGTGCATTAAACATAACATATGGCTTGACTAATATTGATTTCGATTGTATTTCCAATTATAACTTTTTTGGCCAAGACAAAAATAATCCTAATGATGTACCACAACTAATGACAATTCAAGATGCCTTTAAAATTATTAGGATCTCATGTATACACAAAAAATATGCTTATTTGTGTTCAAATAAATAAAAGCTCAATCATCTTTGAAAAGTTTTTTCTTTTCCTTTTTCTTTTTGAAGGGTATAAGATTTATAGTAAAAAACTAGACAAAGAGAGAAAATATGCTTATGTTAGGTAACAACCATTGGAAGTTTTGGTTTCATGCTCTTGCAATGGTAATTAGCTCAATTTTCTATAGTAAAATTACTCCTTTAGAAAACTATTTTAGATGCAAGAATTATTCTCAAAGAAAAATTTAAAATACAATCCAATCCAATTTTTCCCTAAGCTACACATGGTAGCATTGTGTGTGACTCATAAAAATGAAAGTAAGTCATAGAAGAGATGCAAACAAACTTCTCAACCAATTTTCATTTTCACTTGCTCTCAATGTCATATAGATCTGCTCTATTAAACTGTTTGCTAAGGAAAAGCAACACTATTTGTAGAATATAGGATAGAGAAATATCATCCTCCAAGAGATTGTCTATATGACCATCTTAATAAGAAAAACAAATGGATCAAAAGGGGAATTTCTTATAATTAGCTGCCACTACATTTCTACCATGCAAGATACAAATCAGAAGGTCAACTAGGTCCCTCACTTAGTTTTCAAAACTAACTTCCTACCTATAATACAGAAACAAAGGTAAAATCTTTGCATAACTGAAACTTTGAAGTTGAGTATAATGAATGTTGTAAAACCAACCAAAATGTTCTCGAGTTTGTATTCACTAGAAGAAAGGATGATATAGATGAATAACTTATAATAAAATTGAGACTCACATAAAGAAACAAAAACAAAAAAAGATGTATCTTGAGTTAATTTTCTCTTCCAATTTCTATTGTAACATTTCTAATTGTCAAAAAGGAAATTAGCCAATGTTTGAAATTTGCTCCATTAATTTTTTTTTTGGACTTATGCCTAATCTCTTGTATTGATATGACAAGATCCTTAGTCTAATAGTTAATTTTAATTTCTTGCATTTGTGCAATTAACCATGTATCTACATGGCAAGAAATATTGAACACAACTTTCTAATGGTCATATGCTTCATAAATCATAAATACCAACCCAATAGGGAAAATAAGCCAAAAGAGACAAAGGAAACTAACTTAGAAAAAGATTATGGAGTGGACTAAAGTTTCTAATACTGAAACATGAGAATATAATCTACTCAACATCATCATGCAACAAATTTAGAAAAATTTCTTGCTTAAGTGATGCTAGTTGCTAAAAAAGTAGCAAACAAAGCTTATATTGGTTGGCATCATGTAAGAATGATATAGAAGAGTAGATCCTCTAGCTTAATATCAATATAGTGCTACAAATGTTTCAAATTTAGGAACACAAATACACTATTATCTCAATGTGAGAGTTAGACTCCTTGACTACTTATATGCTCTTCATGTAAAATGTCTATGTCTTTGAAACTGATTAGACAACAGTAAAAGTTTTGATAGTTCCCTTGAATTCTCTCTCTATACTAGCCTAAATAAAATAGCAAGTATCAGTTTCAACAAGTTAGGGCTCAAACAAAAAATAACTATAAGTTTAATCAATTAATGGGAATTCTCCAAAATTTAACCCTAAATCCCTCCTCTTTGTTTCACCTTATTAATGCAAATTCCTTTACAATAATTCCATCCTTTTCAACTTAGCAATCACAAGAATTATGCTACAAAAAATACCATTTTGCACCCAAGAAAGCATATTCTCAAACTACTTGTAGGCATGGGCATTACGTCTGTAACATTTACTTCAATTGTAACTACTTACCATCCACTCATGCTTATTCTTCTAATTGAAAATATAAATTTATGATCTAGACTAATTTTCATACATCTCTAACAAAAAGCAAATAGATACTTTGATAGCCCAAAAAAAATCTAAACCAAAGCTAAGGCACCTGGAAAAATTGGTATGATTGCTTAACCATTGACAATATGGTCAAAAAATTTAGCGAAAAGAATTAGAATAAAATCACATTCTAATAATAACTAAATAAATCAATGAATAGAATAGTAGAACAAGCAACAAGTTTGAAAAAGGATACACCAATTAAAAGCCATGAGCTAATGCACCCACCAACACAATCATAAACATTTAGGCCTGTGGCACAGTGAGAGTAGAACTAAAACATTACGACCACCAACAAAACTATACTAATGGACAATTAAAATTTAATTCCCATGCAATAAATTGTCAAAAAAAAATGAAAGATAAATTAGAAAAGAAGAATCATAAAAATTTGTGGGAGAGTTTACTTAAAGAAAGAACATGAGCATAAATGAGAGGAGTTAAGAACTTAAATGGAGGACCTTTGTTTGCTTCCTAACCATTGCCTTTCTTTAACAAAATTTTGACATAGACATTAATTCTAATCAATATTACAACAATAAACAATGCATGTAATATGACATGAACCTATAATAAATATTTGACAAAAACTCACCAATTAAAGGCATAGTGATCAAACGATGAGGCCATAACTAGAAGATGATTGGAAAGCACTTGTTCTTTGTCCAAATCTAAAGGGCATGTTTGCCATTTGAGTTAGATTTTGACTTTTAATAGAACAATGTAAGATGGAATCATTACAATTAATCTAAATATAAAGCTAACTAATTTAAAGTAGACCTAATTTTTATTTTAATAGTTATTTTACTTTTTCAAAATGAAAATTAATGGAAAATATGATTAGTACATGTATTTGATGGGACCATTCTTTTTGTTGGGAAAATCAAACTATCAAAAATATCAGGTTATTTAATTTTCCACCAAATTTGAAAACAATTACATATTTTTTATCATCACAAGTTTATTAGTTATTTAAAATTCGTTTGTTAATTGTTTGTATTCTTTGTATCTTTCAATGATTTGATTTCAATATTAGTTAATATAATTAAATTTTGATGATGATTATGATAAATGCTTGATGATAGGAATTCAACTATAGGCTATCAACCTTAAAAGGAGAACAAAAGAAAAGAAAAATTAGGTATAAAATATAAGACATAATTATATTTTGTAGCCTAGATTATTAGAAATTATAAAAATATGTTAACATTATTAGTCAACTTGGACAAAAATCATAAAATGGTACTCTTGTATGTAATGTAACATAAAAAACCTCATCTTAACCATACAACTCTAGTATCCCTCTCTTCATCTGATTAGAAACCTCATTTTTAGAATGTTGGCATTATACATGTTGACATATTCACAATAGTTTAACTATAACTTACCCACATGAAAACTATTAATTGTATATATATATGGTTATTATGAAAGTTTAGATATATGACATAATGCCTAATTTCACATTATCTTGATGATGGTAATTAAACTAACTCATAATTTCCCAAAAAACATAGCAAACAAAACTTTTATTAAAAGACATTTCATGAGAACAATATACAAGAGAGGATCCTTAGGCTCAATACCAACCTAATACATGAAAATGTTGAATTTTAGATACGCAAATACATTATTATCTCAATATCAAATTCCTTCCTTGCTTTTAAGCTCTTAATGCAAAATGTTCATGTTGTTGAAGTTGGTTAGACAACAAAGGTTTCTTAATGGCTCCAGCATCTACTTTTTTTCTTCATATTCACCCAATAGTTCTAAGACATTATGAGAAACAATGACAATGGTAGCACCCAAAACAATATCAAATACTTCTTGTATGCCATTGTCATAAATGAAATGAATTTTGAGATCGTTGAAATAATTTTTGGGACAAAACATCTCAATGATGATGACGAGGTTTGAGACAGACAAATTCATAGTGCAACAAGCATGAAAAAGTAAAGAACAATTCCAATCAGTTGAATCTAAAATGGAAGTGTCTATTGCCAACATGGGAAGAAAATCATGTGTTGGAGTGAGTGTAAAAGGAAAAAAGTAAGGGTATATCCACTACCTAAACTTTTAACACATAAATTATGTAGGAGATTAAAAGAGACATAATCAACCCAAACAAGTTTTTGATGGCTAAAGTCAACCAAAATGGCCATGACATGAGCTTGATAGGAGTCCAGAAAATTTTGAGAATGATTAAGATGGTACATTCAGTCCTTGTGATTTGCTAATTCTAGGGAAATTGGACGCGAGGGAAGAAGTTATAAGAAAAATTGAAAATTTTCAATAACAATCGAGTTGTCCATGTAAAAACATTAGTTAGCATGGTGGCTATTATTCTCTTCCACCTTGAAATTAATTAGGGTAGAACAATTAAATCCATAGCATGGTGGGAGAGAAAAAGTGTCATTACAAGAAGAGAGAGAGACTTTATGAAAAATTAAAAGGAGAGAAGGGTTGCTACTTATTTATAATCACCAAAATTAGTATGTTGTGTCAGAAAAATTACAGTTGTATTAGAAAAACTGTGAGTGTTGTGCCAAAAAAAAAATCAGAGGAGAAAAAGGTTGCTTCACTTGAAACTCAAATAAGTCTCTTGAGAAAAATAAAGACGAGAAAATGGTTGCTATACAAATTTATGAAAGGCCTATTAATAATCATAAAAACTTATTTGTTTTTAGGAGGAAATGTAGAATTGTTGTGTCCAAAAAACTAAAAGGAGCATTGTACATGAAACTTTTTGTTATGTCAGCTAATAAGGCTACAAAGCTTAAGACATAATAATTGGTTAACTTATAATATAAGTGGAGTGATAAGAGAAAAGTTAGTATAAAAATAAAAATATATACTTTTAAAATAAATTGATATATAAAAATTTAAAATAAATAAAATAAAAATGACTAAGAATAAAAAGTGAATTATTAAATAATAACTTGTCAACTCTCAAAATGACCTGAAGCCTACCCAAAAGCAATCTAAATGTAATATGATTCAAAAGTAATCTAATTCGGAATAATTCCACTCGATGACCCATGTTGACACATTTACTGTTGATGCTTATTTACCTAACAAACTCTATGTTACCTGGTAAGTGGCACCAACCAATCATACAAGTATATAAGATTAAATATACATTTAATTCCATTGAATACTTTGATAAGGACTCAAATTGATGACCTTTGCATTGGATGATTGATCCTTTTATTGCTTGAAACTTGCAAATGGTAAAAACTACCTTAATAAGGACTTAAACTCATAACTTATCCAAATAGCAACATAAATATAAAATTAAAAACAAAAAAATCGATAAAAAACTATAGGTAAGGAATAATTCAGAGACTAAAGGAAAAATATAATCACAAAAAAAAATAGTGGAGAATTTAGTAAGATAAAGAACAAGAGCACAATTGAAAGGAACCAAGAACTTGAATGGGGCACCATTGTTTTGCTTCCTAACGGGCAACTTTCTCCACCAAAATTCAAACATAGACATTAATCTAATTAATGATACATCAATCAACAAAGATTTTGAAGTTGAAACATATGTGTAATATGACAATCCTCAGGTCAGTTCTTACGGGCCATTGTCACATTAGTATTTTTTTTTCCTCTTTCATTTTTCTTCTCCTTTTATTTCCATTGTTGTAATATAATTTAGCTCTTTCCTTCTTAGGGCTTCACTAACACATTTTGTTGGTTAGATCTAATGATGTTTCTTTCAATTGTAAACTTTGTAAGAGATGCTAAAATTTGTAATTATGATTATAAAAGATTTATGTGACAAAAACCATGGATGATGCTTATTTACGTTGCAGATGTTGATGAATTTAATTATTTAACTATAAATTATGCCCACTTTATTAATAATATTAAATGTGTATATATTTGGTTATTGTGAAAGTTCAAATAAACAATATAATGTGCAATTTCATTTCATGATATTAATTTGTGACATTTCATTATAATTTAGTTTAAGCATTTTTTTCTTGTGTTATATTTTTATATATTCAATTAATTAAAGATGCATTGTCCTAACTAATAGTAGTTTAGTCATTAATGTCATGTTCATTATTGCATGGGCTTTATAGTATTTAGCATCCATCCAATCTAGCTATTGCCACTCTTATGGGTAGTTATGGATGGTGAAGACGATTAGGACAAATAATTTAATAATTTGAGATTTTCATAATTGGATGATTAGGATTTGGAATGATTGTGCATCAAACATATCAAGTGGCTTGACTAATACTAATTTCAATCATATTTACTATTCAAACTTTTCTGGCCAAGACAAAAATGATCCTAACGATGTACCTGAGTCAATGGCAGTTCAAGATGCCTAAAGAATTATTAGGATCCTAGGTAATTGCTAACATTTTTGACATATGCATAGAAAATATGCTTATTTGTGTTCAAACAATTAGGAGCTTAAATAGTTTTGAACATTTTTTTTTTGAAGGGTATAGGATTTAGGGAAAAAAAAATGAATAATGAGAGAAAATATACTTATGTTGGGTAATCCAAAAAAAAAAAAAAAGGGAAAATATTTTTGTTTTAATCTAGTTTAATTTTTAAAATTTTTTTTTAAAATCCTATATAATAAACAAAATGGTTTAGATGAATTAGAAGTTTTGGTTTCTTGCTCTTGCAAAGGTATCAATTTTCTGTAATAGAATAACTCCTTTAGAAAACAATTTCAGATGCAAGCATTATTCTCAAAGAAAAATTTAAAATGAAATCCAATCCAATTTTCTTTTAAGTTACTCATGACAACATTGTGTATGACTCAAAAATGAAAGTAAGTTGCAGAAGAGATGCACATAAATTTCTCAACCATTTTGCATTTTCACTTGCTCTCAATATCATAAGAAAGAAAAATGTATTAAAAGGGGGAAAACAATTATAAAAACACATTGCATTTTCTCATAAATTGCTACCATGACATTTTTTCCTTGTAAGACATGAGTCCAAAGGTCTACTAGGTTCCTTACTTAATTTTCCAAACTAACTTTTTACATACAAGACATAGAAACAAAGGTAAAATCTTTGTAGAGCTCTAAACTTTGAAGTTGACTAGAACAAATGTTGAAAAAATAACCAAAAAAGTCCCCCCATCTATATTCACTAGAAGAATGGGTGATGGAGATGACTAACTCATTACTAAATTGAGACTGACATAAAGAAACAAAAACAACAAAGGATGTAAGTTGAGTCAATTTTCTCCTGCAATTTCTATCGTAACATTTCCAATCATCAAAAGGAAATCAGAAAATGCTTGAAATTTGCTCTATTGTTCTATTGTTTTTTATTCTTCTGGACCTATGCCTAATTTCTTATACAAATTTGGCAAGACCCTTAGTCTAGATGTTAAACTTTAATCTCTTGCATTTGTGTAACTAGCCATGCATCTACATGGCAAAAAATATTGAACATAACTTTCTAATGGTCTTGTACATTATAAATCATAAACACCAACTCAATGGGGGCAATGAACCCAAAAAAGACAATGGAAACTAACTTAGCAAAAGATTATAGAGTGGACTAAAGTTTTTATTATTAAAACATAAGAACACAATCTAAACAGCAACAACATGTAACAAATTTCTAGCTTTAGTGATGTTGGTTGCCAGAAAACATAACAAACAAAGCTTATATTTGTTGACACCAAGTAAGAACGATATATAAGAGTGGATCGTCTAACTTAGTATATAGTACTAAAAATGTTTCAGATTAAGGCACACAAATACACTTTTATCTCAATGTTAGAGTTAGACTCATTGCTTACCTATATGCTTTTTATGTAAAATGTCCACATCTTTGAAATTAATTTTAGAACCAAAAAAGTTTTGACAATTCCCTTGAATTCTCTCTCAATACTAGCCTAAATGAAGTAGCAAGTACTAATTTCATCAAGTTAGGGCTTAAACTAAAAGGTATTGCAAGTTTAATCAATTAATGAGATTTCTCCAAACTCTAACTCCAAATCCAACCTCTTCATTTTACCCCGTTAATACAAATTCCTTTACAATAATTCTATCCTTTTTAACTCAGAAATCACAAGAATTATGCTAAAAACAACACTTTTTTGCACATAAGAAAGCATATTCTCAAACTACTTGCTAGCATAGGCACCACGTCCATAACATTAACTTCAATTGCAACTGCTAACCATTCACACATGCTTATCCTTCCAATCAAAAACAAGAATTTATGATCTAAATTGATTTTCATACACCTATAATAGAAAAGCAAATTGATAATCTGTCAGCCCAAGAAAAGTCTAAACCAAAACTAAGGCACTTGCAACAATTGATATGATTACTTAACCATTGACATTATTGTCAAAAAATTTAGTGAAAAGAACCAGAATCAGATATTGCATTCTAATAATAACTAAATAAATCATCAAAAGAGTAGACCAAGTAGCAAGTTTGAAAAAGGATACACCAAGTAAACACCACGAGCAATTGTGCTAGCCAACACAATCATAAACATTTAGGACTATGACGCAGTGAGAGTAGAATTGAAACATTACAACCACCTACAAAACTTTATCATTAGATAGTCAAAATTCAATTCTTAAGTAGTGAATCATCCAAAACATGAATGAAAAAAATAATAAAAATATATTCAAAAAGATTTATTAGAGAGTTTACTAATAGGAAGAAGAGGAGCATAAATGAGAGGAATTAAAAACTTAAATGGAGGACCTATGTTTTGCTTGATAATTAGCACCTCTCTTCAACAAAATTTACATACAAACATTAATTCTAATCAATAATACATCAATCAAAAAAGATTTTGAAACAGAAATGTGTTTGCAATACGACGTAGACTCATAATAGATATTCAATGAAAACTCATTGATTAAAGGCATAGTGATTGAATGATGAGGCCATAACTGGATGTCAATTTGGAAAGAACATGTTCTTTGTCCAAATCTAAAGTGCTTATTTGCCATTTGCATTGGATTCTGACTTTTAATAGAACAATGTGAGATAGAGATATTAATTTAAATAAAAAGTCAGCTAATTTAAAGTATACTTAATTTTAATTTTTGTAGTTATTTTATTTTTTTCAAAAATAAAATTAATGGAAAATGTGATTAACACATGTATTTGTTGGGACCATTCCTTTTGTTGGGAAAATCAAATTATCAAAAATACTGGGTTATTTAATTTTCCTTCAAATTTCAAAATAATAACATTTTTTTATGATTATAAAATTGTTAGTTGTTGAACCCACTTGTTAATTGTTTGTATTCTTTATATCTTTCAATGACTAGATTTCAATATTAGTTAATTTATTTAAATTTTGATGGTGATTATGATACAAGGTTGATGGTAGGACCTAAACTATAGGTTATCAATTGTAGAATGATAATAAATGAAAAGAAAACTTTGGTATAAAATCTAAGGCATAATTATACTTTGCATCTAAGATTATTAGAAATTATAAAAAATAAACAAACATTATCAGTCAACTTGAACAAAGATCATAAAATGATACTCTTGTATGTAATATATCATAAAAAAACTTCATCTTCACCATATAACTCTAGTAATCTCATCAGAAACCTCATTTTTAAAATGCTAACATTGCAAATGTTGAAGTGTGTAGTTGCTTAACTAGAACTTACACTCAACTTAAAAATATTTTGTATAAATTCAATTATTAAGAAAGTTTAGATAAATGACATAATGCCTAATTTCACATCATGTTAATGATCATAATTAAACTAACTCATAATTTCCCAAAAAAAAAATACAAACTAGGCTTTTATTAAATGACATTACATAAGAAGAATATACAAGAGTGGATTCTAAAGCTTAGTACCAACCCAATACTTGAAAATGTTGAATTTTAGAACATAAATACATCATCTCAATATCATTATCTCTTAATGTCCATGTTGTTAAAATTGATTAAACAACTAGGATTTCTTAATGGCTTTAGCATCTGCCTTCTTTCTTCATGCTCATCCAACATCTCTAAGACATTGTGAGAAACAATGATAATGGTATCACCCAAAATTATAGAAAACACTTTTAGTGTGCCATTATTATAAATGAAATGAATTCTAAGATTGACAAAAATAATTTTAGGAATGAAACATCTTAGTGATGATGACAAGGTTTTAGATAGACAAATTAGTAGTGCTACAAGCATGAAAAAGCAAAGAACAACTTTCTAATCAACTAAATCTAAAATTAGAGTGTGCATTGCCATCACAAGAAGAGAATCATGTGTTAGAGTGAGTGCAAAAGAAAAAAGTAAGGGTTTCTCCACTTCCTGAAGTTTTAGCACATAAATAAGGTAGGAGATTAATACAGACAGAATCAACTCAAACAAGGTTCTGATGGCTAAAGTCAACCAAAATGGTCATAACATGAACTTGATATGAGTCCAAAAAAAATTAAGAATGAGTAAAATGGTACATGCAATCCCTATGATCTACTAATTCCAGGGAACTTGGAGGTAAGGGAAGAAGTTCTGAGAAAAATTAGAAATTTTCAATAACAATAAAGTTATCCATGTAAAAATAATAGCTAGCACGATGGTTATTATTCTCCTCCACCTTAGAATTAGCTAGGGCTAAATAATTGAATCCATGGTGTGGTGGGAGAGAAAAAATTTCATCAGGAGAAGAGAGAGAGAGATTATGAAAAATCAGAAGGAGAGAAGAGTTGTTGCCTAATTATAATCACCAAAATTAGTATGTTATACTAGAAAAACTATAGCTATTATGTTAGAAAAAACTATGTGTGTTGTGTTAGAAAAACTGGGTGGAGAATATGGTGGCTGCATGTGAAACTTGAACAGGTCTTGGGTAGATTAAGAAAAATAGAGTGGAGAAAATGGTTGCAACACCTATTTTTAAAAGGCCCATTCATAATCATGAAAACTTAATTGTTTGTAGCAAGAAATGTGGAATTGTTGTGTCTAAAAAACTAAAAGGAGCACTATACATGAAACTTTTTATTATGCCAACTAATAGGGCTATAGAGATTAGGACATGAGAATATAAGAATGCAACTTATTACTCAATAATGCTATAAATGTACTTGACTTTTATATTTAATAGTTTTGTTACTTTTGTTCCTTGATTAGTCTTAAATCATGAT
The DNA here is from genome assembly GCA_037832345.1 of Rhizophora mangle. Classification (NCBI taxonomy): domain Eukaryota; kingdom Viridiplantae; phylum Streptophyta; class Magnoliopsida; order Malpighiales; family Rhizophoraceae; genus Rhizophora; species Rhizophora mangle. The sequence continues at coordinate 183,189 of JBAPLJ010001673.1, read as the reverse complement.
GATGATAACAATTTATAAGTTGTGGTGTTACCTTTTTTAGTTAAATTTAGGCATTCTGATAGATATTAAATTTTGTTTCATTTAAATATGTGCAATATGTTCACAATTTGAATGCCAAAGGTTCAACTTGGTCACTATATGAGGGTATTTTACTTGATGCTAGTGGGCAAATGGAATATGTAAAATACAGTGATGCCTAAGATACTATTAGTCAGTTAGAAAACATCAATACCATAACACACTTCTCATCTTGCTTACATAAACAATGCAACAACTTTGATAACCAATTTGATGACATTTTTTCAGTTGTAAACTTTGCAATAAACACTAAACTTTGTAATTAATATTGTAATATTTTATCATATTGATTATCATTTTTTGCTAAACTCGAAAAATAAATCAATAACTCAAACTTATGACTTATGTGAATAGCAACAAAAAATACAAACCCATAAAAGGCATTTCTCCACTTCAACTTTCAGGAACCCATTCCAAAACAAATGGATCAAATTACAAACACACACACTCTCTCTCTTTTTCTCTCTCTCTCTCTCTTTTTAGTGAGATAATTAGATTTTCAAAAAACTCTTCCACTAGGAATGCACATTTAATAGTAGTTGTGATTGATATAATTCTTGGTTCACCATGGTACTAATAAAATTAGCAAAACTAGGTTTTCTTTTCATGATTTCCAAAGATTCCTCCTTTACTAAGCCAATACTATATAGAACAACCTAAACATAATTTTATGGCTTACAAAATATAGCCTCAAATTCACATTTAACAAAGAATCAAAAAAAAAAAATATGATTAAAAAAATTAATTATTATTACCACCAAGTATTAAAACCTAACTAAAAACAAAATCACCATAATTGAACAAATTTGATCCCTAATTTGAACAGTAAAATGTGCACCTTTAAAACCTCCCAAAAGATTCTACAAAAAGAAACAAAAAGCAAAAAACCCATTGGTTTAGCAGTAAAGGTGATGGATTTGAGACTCTACCTTTAAAATTGAGCTCATTATGTTAGGCTTCAAGGCAATTAAGGTTATGATTCTTCTAGCAGATAAATAGGTGAAGCTCATGGATGTGCTAGAGATAATATTGCCAGAATCCCTCTCCTTGCTTCATTATTGCAACCTTAGTGGAGCACATCTCCTCTTCAATCACTAATTTTGGCTACTTCATTTCTACCCCTACGATGACCGTTATTATAAAGTAGAAAATTTTTCACCATTGATCTTACAATTTTAGAAACAATTTCACTCAAACGATTTTCATATCAAATCCTTTTCAAACTATTAGATTCAAATTCTTGACTTTAGTTTCTTAGTTCACAAAGAGATTGTGTCTTCTGTGGATTTATATCAAAGAAGGAAGAAAAAAATAAGGAATTGTGTTTGGTTATTAGGATATCTTTGAAAACAAGTTAGTCGTAATATGTTTTGGGCTTGAGTCAGTGTCTTAGATTGATATTTAGGGCTAAGTCTGTGTTCTAGATGAACAAAAGTAGGCTTCATGTTAGGCCCTTCTCAAAGGACTGAGATACAAAATAATTTAGGCCATAATTGTAATGAAATTCTTGAAAGTATGTTAATTTGTTCAACCAAGTGGGCCACATTATAAGGGTAAGTCTAATAGGCATATAAATGGTAATTCCTTAACTTCAAATCTAGATAAAGATGGTATAATAATTTAAGGTAACTCTAGTTACTATGTTAATAGTACAATTTAAGGGTTTTTTAAAAATGAATTTATTTTTAACTACAAATAAAAAAAGTTTTTTCTCAATTTTCCTATTATACTACTAATATATAAGATCAATTACAAAGAAAAGCATATTCATTGGAAGATTATATTATTTATAAAGCAAAGTAATTAGCCAAAGATTCTAAATATGTACTATACTTGCTTCCCAATTAAGCAATAACAAAAGCTATCTTTATTAGAGAGAAAAAGGAGTTTTTCCTTAAATAAAATTGGTAGGATGGTGGTAGAAAATTTTTTTTATTATCGTGTCTTGTTATTAACTTGGCTATCCTAAGTTTGGCAAAACTAGGCAAATCTCTTACCTCTCAATGAATTTTTTACCATAATTGGCCATATAGAAGTAAAGATGGCAAAGTTAGATGATTGTTATCCTTCTAGCATGTTTTTCTATTTTGCATCTCAAAAGCATAAGGGAAAAAGCAACCAAACATCTTTTTTTATATAAGAAGCAACCAAATGTCTTGATTCATCAATTGTTGATATTCATGCTTGGAGTTTTAATCTAGGTTGGGAATTGATTCCAACTCTGTGAGACTCTAATCCCTATTTGAAATGTGAGCATAAGTGTGCTAGAAATCACATTGGTTACTTGTATATTTGACAATTTCTTTCAATTGGAATGATTATTAACTACAACTTGATTATGAGTACTTGATGCAGATTAAATGGATATGTCCAACTAGTCAACTCAACTCAAATGTTAAGTATCTTTGGTGGCTTCCCATCCATTGATTGTAAGTTTAAGTAGTTGGAAAAACTTTTGTTTTTAGATTCTTTAATAAAATTTAATATCATAACTATATAAGCCTTGACAAATAATCCATTTGATGTTTTGATATTCTTTGTTAACAATATAATTGTAACCAATTTTAGCTTTGATCTAACTTTAAACCTCTTTTTTTAAAAAATAAAAATAACCTTTCTTTACTCAATATAAGGAGGAAAAACATGAATAAAAGATTGAATACACTCTTGGATTTGATGTGTTAAATCTCAATTTTACTCTATTTTAATAATTTTTTCATTCTTGTACAAATTTATTTTAATAAAATGATTTAAAGTTTTAATGTAAATGTAAAAAAGTACAATTTTGACGTATTTTATATATATATATATATATACTAAATAATTTCAAATGTGCACAAGATCATGGTAAACCCCTATCAACCAATTATTTTTTCCTAGTTTTTTTTTTTTTTTTGAATGTAAGCTACTATATAGCATTGAGAATTTCTTTTAATTTCCTATTTGGAGTTGCCATATTATATAAAAACAAAATACACAAACTTTTTTTATCTTGATTTCATAATTGCTATTGACACATGCAATTAAGAGCGATGCAACTTATGAGTTACAACTAGTACATGCAATGGAAATGTTAGATGCTAGGAGGGCGACTAAGGGAACATTGATCTCAATTACTTTGGTTATTGTAATGTTGAAGTCCTGGATACATATTCTCAACCTTATATTATTAAGTAGTAGACAATATGTAATAATCATGTTATAGGTTATAGGTTATAGTTTATAGTTAGAGGTTATAGGTGATTTGCCTTACTTTGTGGTCAAGGTCTAACCTTACATACAATCTTATCCAAAATTAAAAAATAGGTCATTGGCTAGCTGTTATAGTCATGCTCTTTGTTGTACTATAAGGTCAACTTTTAAGTTATGTCTTGCTCTATTAGTTTAGATTTTTAAATAGGAATATTGAGTTTAAAGAAATGTATTAAATAAAAAGTTGCCATCCAACTATTGTTAGAGGAGAAACAATGGTTAACATAGTATTACTCTACACATTCTTGTTAATTGGGGATTAAAATAAGAATTTTCATGCTAAACATTCATGTTAATTGAGGATTAGAATAAGAAGTTCATGCTAATTAATGACTAGAATAATATGTACAAATAACTGGCCTTTTTTCTCCATTTTCCAATTTGGAATTGTAAGTGGGAAGAATCAAAGACAAAGGAAGGGATTGTTTTTTATCAAAAGTCAAGGTAATATCTTTTATATATGAGTTAAAGAGAGGAATAAGGTGGGTTTTAAGGGAGAGGATAATGAGAGGAAAAGCTTTAGGTTAGAGAGATGGAAATTTCTTTCAAAGAGCATAGGAAAATGGGGGGAAAAAAAAACCCTTAACAATCTCTTAAAAAGAAGGAATTAATGACAAACACTTATATAGGTCACATGATTACAACATCTTAAGTTGTACTATTTGGTAAGAATTCAAATCATGGCTTTGAAAAAAAACATTTTTCATCCTTTTGTTACTACTTTTGTCCTTTCACTTTATATGGAAAAAAGGGTTAAAAACTCTTCTTTTTTACTCTCACTTTATTTTTTTAAAATTTCATTTTGTATTATCTTTTACAATGACACTTTTTATCATTTTCCTTTCTTTTCCACATGCTCCTAACAGTATGCCCATGAGTTTGCAATTTTAGTAAATGACAACAAGTTAGCAATGTATATACATCTAAGCATTTACCTAATTGTGACCCGTGATAGGATACAAATTATCGAATTAATATTGTGACAATGAACAACACTCATTGTATATATTGGTATTAACTTAATAGAAACTTTCCTTACTACCCAAGATTGACATTTTTCTTTCCACCCATTGAGTTTTTCTCCACACACATTCACTAAGGATATTCTACCTTCTTTAAATCTCCTTATACAAGTGGGTAGCCCAACTACCATTCCTTATTATCCACCATATGATGATAGAGCTAATAGCCACTCATTTGATTATTGGGTCAATATTTTTACTAAAAGTAACTTTAGATTTATCTAAGTTGATTAATTGGCCTAATGCCTATAATTGTAGATATTTATAGATTCTTTTGAATTATAGCATGACAATTGTTTTCAAGTAATTACTACTCAAAACAAGATGAGAGTGATAAACTGTGAAGATTTACTTGGTGCAAATGTATATCCTTTTTCTTTTTCCTTTTCTTTGGTTGTATATTCTATCATGGTTGAAAGACTTTTCAACACAAACCATGCCCAATTAAGTTTAAGGGGAAATTTATTTAAAATTTTTTTTTGAATGAGTTAAAAATAATTTAATACAAAAAAATAAAATGAAAAATACGGTATTTTTTATGGTAAGTTATTTCGATTCACCAAAATGAGTCAAAATAATAAGCATTTAAATTTAAATTTTTTTTACAAAATTCAATGAAATTTAAATTTGACTACTATCTATAATTTAGAGGAGAGAATTATAAGAATGAAAAAAAAAAATTATTTATATCGCTCATAGCAAGTTTTAATGGATTTTGATCAAATACAACAATAATAATAGCAATTTTATAAGTTTTAATCAAATTAATAAATAAAAGAGGTAAAGAATAATTCTCTTAAAAAAAGAGAGAAAGAAAAGAAAAAGGAAAGGATAACTAAGAAACAAAAAGACCATGAGCTCACTGCATAGCCCAAGCTACATATAATGAATCCATCTTGAAATGGAAAAACCATTATGTAAGCACCATAGGTCTGCAATTGAGGAGACCAACTGGGTGAAGACCAGGCCCATCTCGCTAACCACTCATCTCTAAGTTCAAAGTCCACATAACAAAGTTACTAGGCTTGAGAGTTAAAGACCATTGATTTGATGGCTTACATCATTAAAAGATTACAATGGCCCCATCCAATCTACTTTCACGAGGCACCCTTCTTGTAAGAACTTTCAACTACAGTAATGCATCACAATATTACAACTATAATTATATATTTATTGCATTTGTCAAAAAAAGACAAAAATCCAACTTAAGTATGAGTCCCAAGAATTTGCAAAATCAAACTCAATAGGTAAAAGTCAATAAAGACAAAAATCCAACTTAAGTACAAGTCCTAATAATTTATAAAAACAAACCAAGTAAATTTAGTATGTAAAAAAAATGATCAGTTGTATTAAGAATTGATTATTTAAATTATAATTTTTTACAATGATGGACATAAAGGAAAAATTTTAATTTTATGGTTTAGTATAAAGTAAATTATGTGAACATGTTTGAGATACTTTTTCAACCTAGAATCTTAGAAAAGAAAATTTCAATTTTGCAATTGAGTTTACTGAGTTACATTTGAGTTGGATAATAATTCTCAAATAGCTAAATTCTTAATTTTAATGAATTCAACATAAGTTGTGGCCTATTAATTTTAACATAGAGGTTGTATATATGTGTATTATATATATGGGTTTTAATGATAGGTAAATACCCATTATTACTCAAAATGAGCATGACCTTTTAGCGACATATGATTGTTCAAAGTTGCAAATTTTTCTTGTAGCATAGTGACATATTAGCTAGTGGAGGAGTTTTGATCTAGAAACTCCTTCCAAGAATGCATAAAAAAAAAACCAAAATCTTATGTGTATATCTTTATGTGCTAGTAAGAAGTACAAATGTCAATAATTGATGGTAATTTTGTCATATCATCTTATCTAGCACTCTTTGATATTTTAAATATCTCCAAAGAAAATACATACATCCATTATTGGTAACCTATAAGAAAGTAACTTGAAGTTTTGTCCAAATTTTCTACTCACATACTTCCAACAGGGCCAACTTTATGATTTTAAGAAGATATGTCAATCAAAATAAGCACATTTGTATTTCAAAATGTTGGCTTTTTCAAATTTATAAGTGTATATTCATCATTATGTTACACAAAATTTTAGTGATTAGCTTAATGAATGACCAAGTTTTTTCTTTTTTATTGATTATTTGAGAAATGTTTAGAGACCTAAAAAATGTAGAAAGGAAAAAAGAAATAGAAGAAGTTTAGGAACAATAGAGGGGCAATAATTGAGATAATTATAAAATTGATATTTTGAAAGTTCAAAACTAATAATTACATTTCTTGCGTATAATGTTAAAGCATTGTAATTAACATCAATTATTTGGAGGCTAGATCAACAAGATAAAAATATGATGAGACTCTTGCGTGGATATGATTACAAATTTCTCTATCGTTAAGGAAATTGCCCCCTAATACTCAAAAAGAAAAGAAAAAAAATTACAAATTGACCCCAAGCACTATGAAAAACAACAAGGGAAGCAGAATAGTCGATCAAAATGCAACAAATTGTGGCCCACATGACTGCCATATCCTAGCATGAAATGTTGCCACTTGTCCATCTTATCCTTATCTTCATCTAACACCAATAAAGATGACTTGAACTACCAAAAAGCTCCTCCACCTTGTGGAACTAGTGGATCCCTCTCTTTGGCTAGTCCTTGGAGGCTGACTACATTGGCTACGTGGATAAGGTAGATTATGATGTCCTAGGGAAAGAAGAAATCAGATATGAGGCTGGGACTAAACCAGCCAAATCTCAGTTCACTTTGAGATGCTTCATGGAGGAAAAGACCTAGTAGCTCTACATGATGACTGCCAACACATCGTTTCACAACACCATGTATCTCTCCCCAATCGTCCACCACCTTGCCTCTGAGTTTAAACCTTGCTCAGATTGGTAGCCCTTTGGCCTTTCCTTCGGTTAGTTCTTATGGACTATAGTCTCATAAGTACATTTTTTTTTCCTTTTCATTTACCATTTTTTTTTTCTTAATCTTTCAAACATTGTAATATAATTTAGTTCTTTCCTTCTTGGGGCTTCACTAATGTGTTTGATTGGTCCAATCTAGTGATGTTTCTTTTAGTTGTAAACTTTTGTATGGAATGTTGGAATCCATAATTATCATTATATTATCATATAATATTGATTATCATCCTTCCTAAGCTTAGAAAATAAATTGTTAGTGAAAACATACAAATATGATTATGAAAAATTTTTGGGATAGAATTGGTGGATGATGCTTGCATTGCATATGTTGACCCTTTTAATTGTTTAATTATAACTTATGGCTACCTTATTAACAATAATTATTGCGTATAAATCTAGTTATTACTAAAGTTTACATTGATAGCACAACACTTAATTTTACTTCAATTAGAATTTTTCTAATTTAATTTCATGTATTTGAATTGTATTTTATTTTTATATATTTAATTAATTAAAGATGCATTGATGAAATGCATATCACATTAGCCATTAATGTCATGTTTATTATTGCATTGGAGATAATAAGTGTACATTAGCCATTAAAGGAGTTCCAATCAAGAAATCAAAAATCTCCTCCTAAGATTTCATCCAAAGAAGAAAAATCTAAAAACCACATGCATATCTTTATCCACCAATGGGAAGCTTATAAGGAAACGTCACACCTTTGGAAGTAATTGATGATAATTTAATCATATCCTATTTAGCACTCTTTGATAACGTAAATATCTAAAAAGAAAATGTATAGATCTATTATGCTAACTAGTAAGAAAGTAACCGTTCACATTTTGTACTTGAATACTTTTGATTCCCACAAAATATTCAAATTAGAATATCATATTGTCTTTCAAAACGTTGGCTTTGCTAAATTTATAAGTATATGCTCATCAATATATTGTACCAAATTTTAGTGATTAGCTTAATGTATATTTGAATTTTTTTTTTCTTTTTTATTAGTTGTTTGAAAAACATTTGGAGACCTAAAAAAATGTAAGAAGGAAAAAGAAAGAAAAGTTTAGGAACAATAGAGTGGTTACAATTAAGATAATTATAGAACTAATATTTTGAAAGTTTTGAACTAATAATTACTTACGTTACATATGACATGCATTGTAATTAATGTATGTTAATGGGATTTCTCCAAAATTCAATCACAAATCCTCTCCTCCCCTTACCCCATTAATGCAAATTCCTTTATGATAATTCAATTCTTTTCAACTCAACAATCATAAAATCATGCTAAAAATATCATTTTGCACATTAAAAAGCATATTCTTAAACTACTTGTAATAATTATTATTTTTAACTACTTGTATGCATGGGCATCATATCCATAACAATTACTTTAGTTGTAACTACCAACCATTCACACATTTATTCTTCCAATGAAAAACATGATTTATGGATTTGAACTAATTTTCATATATCCCTAACAGAAAAAAAAAATTTGATACCCCCATAAACCAAGAAAAGTCTAAACCAAAACTAAGGCACCTGGAATAGTTGATATGATTGCTTAACAATTGACAATATGGTAAAAAAAAAAAAAAACTTAGTGAAAAGTACCATAATTAAGAATTGCATTGTAAAATTAAGTAAATAAATAAAATAAGAAAATAATAGAACAAGAAAAATGTTTGGAAAAGGATGCACCAGTAAAAGTCATGAGCAAATGAGCTAGCCAACATAGTCATAAACAATTAATTCCCTTCAAAACAAGCCTATGGCACTGTGAAAGTCAAAATGAAACACTACAATCACCCAAAAAAGCCAAACATTAGACAATCAAAATTCAAAACACATGTAGTGAATAGTCTAGAGAATGAAAGTAAAAAATAATCACCAAAAAAAAAGGTGGGGAATTTAGTCAAAGGAAGAATAGAAGCATAAATAAGAGGAACCAAAAACATAAATGGGGTACATTTGTTTTGCTTCCTAACATGCAACTTTCTTTAACAAAATTTAAACACAGATATTAATTCTAATCAATAATACATCAATCAACAAAGATTTTGAAGTAGAAACATACAAGTAATACGACACTCCCCAACTTGATTCTCACAAGTCATCATCTCATTAGTACATTTTTTTTCCTTTTTCAATCTTCTTCTCTTTTTCTTTTTAATGTTGAAATGTAATTTAGTTCTTTCCTTCTTGGGGCTTCATTGATGTGTTTCATTGGTTTGATCTGATGATATTTCTTTCAATTGTAAACTTTGTAATAAACACTAAAATCTATAATTATGATTATCAATGATTTTTGTGACAAAAATTATGGCTGATACTTGCATTATAGAAGTTGATGTGTATAATCTGGTAATTATGAAAGTCTAGATAGATGATATAATACCAAATTTTGTTTTATGATATCAATTAGAGACATTTCATTTTATTTATTTTAATTATTCTTTTATAATATTTTATTTTTATATATTTAATTAATTAAAGAAATATTGACCTAACTAATAGAAAAGTAGTCATCAATGTCAAGTTCATTGTCGCGAATGAGTAAGATGGTACTGTAATCCCTATGATTTGCCAATTCTAGGGAAATTAGAGGTGAGGGAAGAAGTTCTAAGAAAAATTAGAAATTTTCAATAACAATAGAGTGGTCCATGTAAATTCAAACAAATAAGTTTTCATGATTATAAATAGGCTTTTTACAAATAAGTGGAGCAACCAATTTCTCCTCTTTATTTTTCTTAAGCTACCCAAGACTTATTTGTATTTTTATGACCAAAATTCAAAGTTTTGGTTTTATGCTGCTACATTGAATTTATAAAAGAGCAAACATTTTGTTACCTAGCAAAAGTCACTAACCACTCATACAACTATATAAGATTAAATATATGTTTAATTCTACTGAATGCTTTGATAAGGAGTCAAACTCATGACTTTTGCATAGGATGATTGATCCTTTTATTACTTAAAACCCATAAATTGTAAAAGCTACCTTGATAAGTACTTAAACTCATGACTTACATGAATAACAATAAAAATATATAATTAAAAGCACAACGAATTTTGGTGGAAAACACAAAATCGGGAAAAAAACTATGGGCAGAGAATAGTCTAGAGAATGAAAGGAAAAAAATCAGCAAAAAAGAAAATGGTGGGGAATTTAGTCAAAAGAAGAATAGGAGCATAAATAAGAGAAAGCAAGAACTTGAATGGGGCACCTTTGTTTTGCTTCCTAATAGGCAACCCTCTCCAACAAAATTCAATCATAGATATTAATTCTAATTAATAATACATGAATCATCAAAAAGATTTCAAAGTAAAAACATGCATGTAGTATGACACTCCCTGGGTCAGTTCTTATGAGCCATTATCTCATTAGTATATTTTCTTCCATTTTCATTTTTCTTTGCTTTTTTTTTTCTAACACTTTAATATAATTTAGTTCTTTCCTTCTTGGAGCTTCACTAACCTATTTTGTTGGTTTGACTAGATGATGTTTCTTTCAATTGTAAACTTTGTAAGAGATGCTAAAATCTATAATTATGATTATGAAAGATTTTCATGTCATAAACCATGGGTGATGCTTGCATTGCAAATATTAGCATGTTCATTTATTTAATTATAACTTATGCCCAGTTTATTAATAATATACATTGTATATATATCCAGTTATTATGAAAGTTTAGATGAACAATATAATGCCCAATTTCATTTCTTGATAACTATTAGTGACTTTTCATTTTATTTTATTTTAAGTATTTTTTATTGTAATTTATTTTTTTGTATTCAATTAATTAAAGATGCATTGAGCTAACTAGTAGCAATTTAGCGATTAATGTCAAGTTTGTTATTACATTGGCTTTACTATATTTTGCATCTGTCTTGTCTAGTTGTTGCTACTCATATAAGTAGTAGTGGATGGTGAAGATGATAGAACTAATAATTTAATATTTTTAGAATTTTGTAATTGGATGATTAAGATTTGGAATGATTGTCCATCAAACATAACATATGGCCTAACTAATACTAATTTCAATGGTATTTCTAGTTCAAACATTTTCAGCTGAGACAAAAATGATCCTAATGATGAACTAAGGTCAATGACAATTTAAGATGTCTCTAGAATTATTAGGATCTTGGGTAATTCTTAACATTTTTCATGTGTGCATAGAGAATATGCCTATTTGTGTTCAAATGATTAAGTGCTTTGATATTTTTGAAAAGATTTTTCTCATTTTTTTTTAAAGTGTATAAGATTTATGGGAAAAAAAGGGTAAAGAGAGAAAATATGTTTATGTTGGGTAACCTAAAAAAAAGGAAAATATTTTTATTTTAATCTTGTTTAATTTTTTTAATTTTTTTAAATCATAGATAATAAACAAAATGATTTGGATGCATTAGAAGTTTTGGTTTTGTGTTCTTGGAAAAGCAAAATTTCAAATTGTAAAGGACTCACACTCCTTTAGAAAATGGTTTTAGAAGCAAGCATTATTCTCAAAGCAAAATTTAAATTACAATTCAATCCAATTTTCTCCTAAGCTACTTATGGTAATATCATGTATGACTCATAAAAATGAAAGTACATTGTAAAAGAGATGCAAACAGACTTCTTAACTATTTTGCATTTTCACTTGCTCTCAATATCATATAGATCTGTTCTCCTAAACATGTTTGCTAAGGAAATGCAACATTATCTGTAAAATATAAGATGGAGAAATATCATCCTCCAAGAGATTATCTATAAGATCATCCTAATAAGAAAAATAAATATATTAAAAGGGGACAAAATTAATAAAAACATGTTTCATTTTCACATAATTGGCTGCCACTACATTTCAGCCATGTAAGATATGGGTAAGAAGGTCTACTATGTGCCTCACTTAATTTTCCAAATTAACTTTCTACATGCAAGACATAGAAACAAATGTAAAATCTTTGTAGAGCTACAAAATTTGAAGTTAAGTAAAATGAATGCAATAAAACCAACAAAAAGTTCTCATGTTTATATTCATTAGAGGAAAGGATGATAGAGATGAATAACTCATAATTAAAATGAGACCAACAGAGAGAAACAAAAACAACAAAGAATGTATCTTGAGTCAATATTTGCTTCCAATTTCTGTTGTAACATTTCCAATTGTCAAAAAGGAAATCAACAAATGCTTGAAATTTGCTTTGTTGATTTTTTTTTTTAAACTTATACCTAATTTCTTGTATAGATATAATTGCTCAACCATTTACAATATGGTCAAAAAATTTAGTGAAAAATTAGAATAAGAAACACATTCTAATAATAACTAAACAAATTGATCAATAAAATAGTAGAATAAGTAGCAAGTTTGAAAAATGTTACACCAAGTAAAATCCATGACCAAGTGTGCTAGCCTACACAACCGTAATCATTTGGGCTTGTGGCACAGTGAGAGCTAAATTAAAACATTACAATCACCATTAAAAATGTATCAATGGATAGTTAAAATTCAATTCCCATGTAATAAATCATCTAAAAAATGAAGATAAAAGAAAAAATCATAAAAATTTGTGGGAGAGTTTAGTTAGAGGAATAATAGAAGCATAAATAAGGAACTAAGAACTTGAATAGAGGATCTTTGTTTTACTTCCTAACTAATGCCTCTTCTCAACAATATTCAAATATAAACATTAATTTTAATCAATAATATATCAATCAACAAAGATTTCAAAAAAGAATCATAATTGTAATAGGACATAGACCCATAATAGATATTTGACAAAAACTCACCAATTTGAGGCATAACAATCATACAATAAGGCCATAACTAGATGTCAATTTCGACAAAGCTTGTTCTTTGTCCAAATCTAAAGGGCCCATTGGCCATTTAAATTGGATGTTGACTCTTTAAAGAATAATTTGGGATGGAATTATTACTATTAATTTAAATAGAAAGCTAACTAATTTGAAGTACACCTAATTTTAATTTTAATAATTATTTTATATTTTAAAAAATCAAATTAATGGAAAATGTGATTAAGATATGTATTTGTTGGGACCATTCCTTTTGTTGGGAAAATTATATTATCAAAAATATCATGTTATTTCATTTTCCTCCAAATTTAAAAATAATAACATTTTTTTTATTATCATAAGTTTGTTAGTTATTTAATCCACTTGTTAATTGTTTGTATTTTCTATATATTTCCATATTTTGATTTCAATATTAGCTAATATATTAAAATTTTGATGTTGATTATGATAGACACTTGATGATAGGAATTCAACTATAAGTTGTCAACCTTAGAAAGAGAATAAATGAAAGAAAAACTTTAGTATAAAATATAAGGCATAATTATGGTTTGTATCTAAGATTATTTGAAATTATAAAAAATTTACTAACACTATTAGTTAACTTGGACAAAAATCATAAAATTATACTCATGCATGTAATATAGCATCAAAAACTATCATTACCTTACTAGAGATAATGGTAATTCAAGATGCCTCTAGAATTACTAGGATCCTGGGTAATTCCTTACTCTTTTTTTTTCACGTATGCATAAATAATATGCTTATTTGTGTTCAAATAATTAAGAGTTCAAACATTTTTGAAAAGTTTTTTCTTTTCTTTTTTTTTAAAGGGTATAAGATTTATAAAAAGAAATGGACAAAGAGAGAAAATATACTTATGCTAGGTAATTCAAAAAAAGGAAAATATTTTTGTTTTTATCTAGTTTAATTCTTTTACAAAGTTTTTTAAATCCTAGATATTAAATAAAATGGTTTGGATGCATTGGAAGTTTTGGTTTCATGCTATTGCAAAGGTAGTTTTTACATAATTTATATAATTTAAATATTAGGTTACCAACATTCATGAAAAAGTAAAAAGGCAACGTTTTTAAATATAAAACTTTAGATTTTAAAGACTTCATAAATCAATAAAAATGTTATTCAAATTTAAAATTTTATAAAGTAATTTATGTACTTTTAATAAAAAGTTATTCCAAAATCATCAAAATGTAAAATAAATAATATTTGAAGAAAAAACAAGTGATTTAAGTAAATATTATTTTTATTTTAATTGTTATTCAAATTTAAATTTTTTTAATATTATATATATAATTTAAGTAACAAGTTAGTCAATGTTTATGAAAAGTAAAAAATGACATTTTTTGAAAATAAACATTAAATTTTATTAACTATTTAAATCAAATCAAATATTATTTAAATTTAAAATCATTTATTATAATTTTTGCAATGTTAATAAGAAGTTACTTAAATTCATGAAATCGAAAGTAGACCTTATTTGAATAAAAATGATGAATTTGAATAATTCTTTTTGTCTTCTAACAACTATTTAAATTTAATATCTTTTTATGTAATTTAAATCTTAGCTTATTCAATATTCATGAAAAAGTAAAAAAAAAAAAACATTATTTTTAAATACAAAACTGTAAATTTTAATAGCTATAAATTAATCAAAATATTATTCAAATTTTAAATTTTTTACTGTAAATTTTGTAATTTTAGTAAAATGTTACTTCAAATTTAACAAAAAATAAAATAAATCATGTTTAAATAAAAAAAAAAAAATAATTCAAGTTATTACATTTTTCATTTTAATTGTTATTCAACTTTAATTTTTTATATTAATTACATAATTTAAGTAAAATATTAGTCAATATTCATGAAAAGTGAAAATTGATGTTTTTGAATAAAAAACCTCAAATTTTAGTTACTACTTTAGTTAAATAAAACATTATTTAAAATTATAATTTTTTATTGAAATTTTTACAATTTTAGTAAAAAATCACTATAAAATTACTAAAAAGTAAAATATACTCTATTTAAATAAAAAAAAATGATCAATTTAAACAATTTCACCTTTTAATGTAATTGTTACTTAAATTTAAATTCTTTTTTATCTTATTGACACTATTTATGTAACATGTTAATCAATATTCGTAAAAAGTAACAAAATGACATTTTTGAATATAAAACTCTATATTTTAGTAGTTATTTAAATTAAATCAAATATTATTTAAATTTTTAATATTTCATAGTATTTTTTATAATTTCAATGAAAGGTTATTTTAAATTTACTAAAAAGTAAAATAGATTTTATGTGAGCAATTTCAACATTGATTCTAACTGTTACTTAAATTTAAATTCTTTTTTATCTTAATTACACTATTTATGTAACATGTTAATCAACATTCATAAAAAGTAACAAAGTGACATTTTTGAATACAAAATTTTATATTTTAGCAGTTACTTAAATCAAACTAAATGTTATTTAAATTTTTAATCTTTCATAGTAATTTTTATAATTTTAATGAAAGGTTATTTTAAATTTACCAAAAAGTAAAATAGATCCTATATAAACAAAAAGTAACAATTTGAGTAATTCATTTTTTATTTTAGCTATTAGTCAAATTTAATATCTTTTGACATAATTTATGTCATTTATATAATTTAAATATTAGTTACTCAATATTCATGAAAAGGTAAAAAATGACATTTTATATTATAAAACTTTAGATTTTAGTAACTATATAAATCAATTCAAACTTTAGATTTTTAGTGAATTTAAAGTAACCTTTCACTAAAATTGTAGAAATTACAATAAAAGATTATAAATTTTAATAACATTTGGTTCAATTTAAGTAGAAACTAAAATTGGAGGCTTTGTATTCAAAAATTTCATTTTTTTTAATTTGTATGAATGTTGAATAACATGTTATTTAAATTGTATAAATAATATAAGAAAATTTTAATTATAAACAATGGTTAGAATAAAAAATGTAATTACTTAAATCATTTTTTTATTTAAATATGATCTATTTTACTTTTTGGTGAATTTGGAATATCATTTTACTAATATTGCCTAAATTATAGTAAGAAAGCTTTAAATTTGAATTACATCTAGGTTGATTTATATGGTTATTAAAATAAGTTTTGTATTCAAAAATGTCATTTTTTACTTTTTCATGAATATTAAGCAACCTAATATTTAAATTGTATAAATTATATAAAAAGACATTAAATTTGAATAATTGTCACTTATAAGACTAATCGTTTGATTTGATTTAAATAGTACTCTATTTGAATAAAACATGAATGTTCACTATCCTTTCACTTTTAAATCAATCATGGATGTTGACTAACCATTACCATTTCTGAGATAGGGTACCACATAGAAAGGTTACTCCAAACCAAACTAGGTCATATTATGGGTAGTTTAATAACTAATTTACTTGGATCATTTATGATCAACCAAATAAGAGTTAATCAATTCAAAATGGAGAATATACAATGTAAATTAGGATTAATCAATAATCCAATCCCTTGATAGGAGTTTAAGTAAATGTCTATGTACTTAAGTTACTATGTTAGTCAACATTCATGTAACTTAAATTGCTCATGAGTAAGTTATGAGAAATATGCGTGTACCTTGAACAAAATTGAATACTAAGTTAAATTCACCAAAATGTAACTTATATTCAACACTCTAATTCATCCTTAGGTTAGAGAATGCCCCATTTAATCAATCTTATCTTTTGCTTTGAAATTTGGTAAAAAAGGACATATTTATTGCAATTGAATTAGCCTATGAAATTTAGATTAAGTAGTAACCTTATGTGATCGATTCAAATATCACTAATAAAAATTAAAATTTTAAATTAATTAGTTTAACTTTGCAAAAATTAATGTTAATAAAAAGTAGGGATGTTTACTCAACATGTAGACGAGATAGTCAACAAGCTTAAGACTAGGCTAATAAGCAATCATTTGTAAATGTTAAGGTCTATTACTACAATTAGGCCAAATGAATCAGCTAACCCAACATTGGTTAGACCTTAACATTATAATCAACATGCTAGTAACATGCAAATGTTTGATTGGGATAGGAAAATATGGTTTGAATTTGAATTGTTACTAATATATGGGGTCAATTGTGTGATCATGAATTACTTAAGTGTCATAGTAATCAATTTAAGTAAAATTGAATACTTAGAGGGTTAGTATTTAAATTCAATTAACATTCACATCTATCAACATAAAAGTCAATGTGAACTTTCCCTAATTTGACTAAGCTATTGAATACTTAATTCCATTCATTAAGATGTACATTTGACAAGAGGGTTTGCTCACAACTAATCTAGGGACTCAAATACAAATAAAAATAGTATGGTTGTATGTTGATTTATAAGATTGTAAAGATTACCAATTTGAATAAGTTAACTTGTTTAGATAAATAATTGGTGATTACTGATTAAGTAATTCTAATAGAAATTGTAGTTACTATGACCAATTTAAACCTTAAATCTCAAAATGGTTAAACAAATTTAAAGATGTATTATTGATTCTTTTTGTTTCTTATTTATCCTTTTTCTTTTTTTTTTTCTCTCTCTCTCTCTCTTTTTATAAGAAAAATATTCTATACTAGTTTTATATATATTAATTTGATTAAAACTTACTAAATTTAAAATTAAAGTTGTTATTATTGTTGTATTTGATCAAAATCCATTAAAAAATGTTATAAGCCATATAAATAAAAATTTAATTTCATTCTTATAATTCATTCCTCTAAATCATAGATAGTATTCAAATTTAAATTTTAGTGAATTTTGTTAAAAAAAATTTAAGTTTAAGTGTTTATAATTTTGACTCAATTTTTTTTTTCGTGAATCAAAATAATTTTCCATCAAAAGACACCTTTTTTATTTTATTTTTTAATTTTTTTCGTATTGAATTATTTTTAACTCACTCACAAAAAAAAAGTTAAAATAAATTTCTCCTTAAACTTAATTAGGTATGGTTTTGCTAAAGAGTCTTTCAACCATGATAAAATATAGAACCAAAGAAAAGAAAAAAAAGGATATACATTTTCATTAAGTAAATCTTCACAATTTACCACTTTCATTTTTTTTGAGTTGTAATTGCTTGAAAACAATTATCATGTTTTACTACAAGAGAATCTATACACATCTTCAATTATAGGCATCAAGACAATTAATCAACCTAGATAAGTCTAAGGTCACTTTTAGTAAAAATATTGACCTAGTAATTAAATGAGGAGTGGCTATTGGCTCTATCATTATATGATGGATAATAAGCAAAGGTAGTTAGGTCTACCCACTTCTATAAGTAGATTAAAGAAGGTATGAATATCCTTATTGAATGTGTATGAAGAAAAACTCAAAGGCTGGAAAGAAAAATGTCTATCTTGGATAACTGGGGAAGTTTGTGTTAGATTAATACCAACATATACAACAAGTATTGTTTGTTGTTACAATATGAATTGGATAATCTATATCCTATCATGGGTCACAATTAGGTAAATGTTAAGATGTATATATGTTGCTAATTTGTTGTGGTTTACTAAAATTGCAACATGTGGGTGTGCTGTCAAGAACATGTGGAAAAGAAAGGAAAATGATAAAAAGTGTCACTATAAAAAATAATAAAAAATGAAATTTCAAAAAAAAAAAAGTGAGAGAGAAAAGTTGAGTTTCTAACCCTTTTTGCCATATAAAGTGAAAAAATGAAAGTGGTAACAAAAGGACAAAGAATCTTCTTTTCAAAGTCATGATTTGAATTCTTATCAAATTGTACAACCAAATATGTTGTAATCACATGTCATATTCAAGTGTTAGTCATTAATTCCTTCTTTCCAAGAGATCATTAAGGGCTTTTTTTCTTTTTAATTTGCCTATATTCTTTGTAAAAAGTTGCCATCTCTCTAACCCAAAGCTTTTTCTCTCCTCATCCTCTCCCTTTAAACCCACCTTATTCCCCTCTTCAACTTATCTATAAAAGATATTACTTTGACTTTTGACAAATAACATTTCCTACCTCTCTGTCTTATTCTTCCCACTTGCAATTCCAACCTAGAAAATGAAGAAAAGAGGCTAGTTATTTTTATATATTATTCTAGTCATTAATTAACATGAACTTCTTATTCTAATCCTTAATTAATACAAATGTTTAGCATGGAATTCTTATTCTAATCCCTAATTAACATGAACATGAAGTGCAATAGAACATTAATGTTTGTTTATTCTTTAACAATAGTCAAATGACAATTTTTTATTTAGTACATTTCTTTAAACTCAATGTTCTTGTTTAAAAATCTCAACTAATAGAGCAAAACATAACTCAAAAGTTGACTTACCAATACAATAGAGAGCATGACTACAATGGTCAACCAATGACCTATTTTCTAATTTTGGATAAGATTGCATACAAGGTTAAACATCATCAGTAAAATATGAAAAATTCAAATAAAAGTACAACTTATAACCTGTAACATGATTATTACATATTGCCAAGTATTTAATAATATGAGGCAGAGAATATTTATCAAAGACTTCAACATTATAATAACCAAAGTAATTAGGATCAATGTTCCCTCAATCAATCTAAAATCTAACTTTTCCATTGTGTGTACTAGTTGTAACTTATACATTACTCTTAACTACATATGCCAATAGCAATTATGAAATTAGGGCAAATTAGTTTGTGTATTTTGTTTTTATATAATATGGTGACACCAAATAAGAAATTGGGAGAAATTTTTTATGCTACATAGTAGCCTATATTCAAAAAAAAAAAAATTGGTTAAGAGGAGTTTGCCACAACCTTGTACACATTTGAATGAAATCAGGGCAAATTAGTTTGTGTATTTTGTTTTTATATAATATGGTGACACCAAATAAGAAATTGAGAGAAATTTTTGATGCTACATAGTAGCCTATATTCAAAAAAAAAAAAAATTGGTTAAGAGGAGTTTGCCACAACCTTGTACACATTTGAAATTATTTAGTAATATGTATATATGTATACACACACACACACACACATATCAAAATTGTACTTTTTTACATTTAAATTAAATTTTTAAATTTTTTATTGAAATAAATTTGTACAAGAATGAAAAAAATTATTAAAATACACTAAATTAAGATTTGACACATTAAACCTAAGATTGTGTTCAATCTTTTATTCATTGTTTGCCTCCTTCAAATATATTAAGTAAAGAAAGACTATTTTTATTTTCATTTTTAGTTTTTAAAAAGAGGTTTGAAGTTGGATAAAAGATGAAATTAATTAAAATTATATTATCAACAAAAAATATTAAATTAGCAAATGGATTACTTGCTAGGGCTCATATAGTTATGATAGTTAATTTTATTAAAGAATCTTAAAACCAAAGTTTTGCAAACATTTAAGCTTACAATCAGTGGATGGTAAACCACCAAGGAGACTTAACAATTGAGCGAAGTTGACTTGTTGGACATATTCATTTAATTTGCATTAAGCACTCATCATCAACTTGTAGTTAACAATCATTCCAATTAAAAGAAATTTGTCACATATACAAGTAACCAATGTGTTTTCTAGCATACTTATGCTCATATTTTGAATAGGAATCATAATCTCCTAGAGCTAGGATTAGTTGCTAGGCTACATTAAACTTTAAGCATGAATATAGGCAATTGATGAATCAAGGCATTAGTTGCTTCTTTTTCACATTTTATCCTTTTTCTTTCCTTTTCACATTTCCATGACAGCATGCCCATATGTTGCATTATAGTAAACAATTACAAATTAGCAATGAATATGCATCTTAGCATTTACCCAATTATGACCCATGATAGGATACAAATTATCTAATTAATGTTGTAACAATGAACAACACTTGTCATTTATGTTGCTATTGACCTAACACAAACTTCCTCTGCTACCTAAGATAGACACAAATTTCCCCTATTACCTAAAATAGTTTAATCTCCCTATACAAATGGGTAGACCTAAATACCTTTCATTAATATCCACCACATGAAGATAAAGCAAATAACTACTTCTTGTTTAATTACTAGGTCAATATTTCTATCAAAAGTAACATTAGACATATCAAGGTTGATTAATTAGCTTGATGCCTGTAATTTTATATTTGCATAGATTCTTTCATAGTAAAACATGATAAGTGTTTTCAAGTAATTACAACTTAAAAGAAAATGAGAGTGGTAAACCCTAAAGATTTACTTGGTGTAACTTTATTTAATTTTTTTTGAGTGAGTTTAAATAATTTAATGAAAAAATAAATAAAATAAAATAAAATATAAGAAATTTTTTATGGTGAGTAATTTTCATTCAACATAAAAGAGTGAGTTAAAAATAATAAGCACCTAAGTTTAAATGCAATGGGCATCTAACATAACTATTTCAAAACTTCTTTTAAATATTTAATGAAATTTAAATGTGAATGTTATCTATAATTTCAATGAGAAGATCATAAGAATGAAATTAGATTTTATTTACATATCTCTTAGTATGTTCTAATGGGTTTTGATCAAATTCAACAACAATAACAAAAGCTTTAATCCTACATTTAATAGGTTTTATCCAAATAAATATCCAAAAGAGAAGTATGGAACAATTCTCTACAAAAAAAAAAGAAGGATAAACAAGAAACAAAAAAGACTATGAGCTCACTGCATAGCCCAATGCTACAAAAATGAATCCATCTTGAAATGGAAAACCATCATGTAAACACCACAAGTCTGCAATTGAGTATACCAACTGGGTGAAGACCAAGCCCATCACACTGTCCACTCATTTTGTAAGTTCAAAGTCCACCTAACAAAGTTACTATGCTTGAGAGTTGAAAACTATTGATGCAATGCCCTACAAACATAAACAAAATACAATGAACCTAACTAATCTATTTTCGTAACACATCCTTTTCGTAAGAACTTTTAACTGCAATAGTGTAATTCAATATTACAACTATGATTATGTATTTTTTGTATTTTTTCCTTTCTTGATAGATAAAAGTCAAAAAAGAAAAAATAAAACTTAAGTACTAATCTTGATAATTTGCAAAAATAAACCAAGTAATTTTAGTATGCAAAAAAAAAAAAATATCAGTTACATTAAGAATTGATTATTTAAATTATGGTTTTTTTTATAATGATGGACATAAAGGTAAAATTTTAATTTCATGGTTCATTATAAAGAAACTTGTGTGAACATGTCTGTGGTACATTTTTAAACTTGAACCTAGGGAAAAAAAATTCCAATGTTGTATCTAAGTTTACCAAGTTAAATTCTAGTTAAATAGTAATTTTGAAATAACAAAATTCTTAATCTTAATGAATTCAACCTAAGAAGTGGCCTACCAACATCAACATGGAGGATATACAAGTGTATTATGTGTATATAGGATTTTATTCATGGGTTGTAATTATAGGTAGATAGCCATTAGTACTTAAAATGAGCATAGCCTTAAATAGCATCTGATTGTTCAAAGTTGCCAATTTTTTCTTATAGCATAGTGATGGACTAGCCATTGAAGGAGTTCTAATCTAGAAGCTCCTTCCATGAATGCATTCAAAAAGAACCAAAAACCCAAATGCATGTCTTTATGCACTGACAAGAAGCTCAGATGGAAACATCACTCCTTTGTAAGTAATTGATGGTAATTTAATTGTATCATTTATCTAACACTTTTTGATGTTGCAAATATCTTCCAAGAAATTACGTACATCTATTATTGTTGACCTATGAGAAAGCAACTTGAAGTTCCATCTAAATTTTCTACTTGCATACTTCTGCTAGGGCTAGCTTTTTGATTCCCACATAATGTGTAAATCAAAATGAGCACAATCATATTTCAAAATGTTAGCTTTGCTAAATTAATTAGTGTGCATGCATCATTATATTGCACATAATTTTAATGAATAACTTAGTGTATAATCAAGCTTCGAGCTTTTTCATTTTAATGATTGTTTGAGAAACATTTGAAGGCCCATAAAAATATGCAAAAAAGAAAAAGAAATAAAAGAAGTTTAGGAACAATAGAAGGGACACAATTAAAATAATTATGGGAGTGATATTTCAAAAGTTTAATACTAATAATTACATGCATTGCATATGACGTTAAAGCATTATAATTAACATCAATTATTAAAAGGCTTAATCAACAAGATATAAATATGACTAAACTTTTGCAAGGAGGTGAATGCAAATTGACCCTTGAGCATTATGAAAAGCAATAAGGCAATTGGAATAGTTAGTCAAAATACAACAAACGGTGGCCCACATGACCACTATTTCCCACCATGAAATGTCACCACATGTCCATCTTATCCTTTTCCCCAACTTTTTTTTGTCTTACCATGGGCCCCTCCAAGCCCTTGACTTCCCCCCTCCAAAAAATGCCCTTTAAATAGTGCCCAAAACACCAAGAAACCATTAAAACAAAATCCCATTTCCTCTACAACTGTAAAAATGGCTGCTAATCTCCTTCCTCTAAGACCCACCAAGGTCTGATCATGTGTTGCCTCATTTGGCACTCATAAAGTTGACCCAAATTGCTAGAAAAGCTCCTCTACCTCACCAATTTGGTCAATCCCTCTCTTTGGCTGGTCCTTAAAGGTAGATGATGATGTCCTAGGGAAATAAGAGATTAGATCTGAGGATGAGACTAAATGGGTCAAATCTTGGTTTGCTTCAAGATGTTTCGTGGAGGAAAAGGCTAGGTAGCTATGCATGTTGACTTTTAACACATCATTGTTTTACGATGCCATGAATCACTCTCCAATTGTTCGCCACCTTGTCTTCAAGTTTAAGC
This sequence comes from Rhizophora mangle, assembly GCA_037832345.1. Taxonomy (NCBI): domain Eukaryota; kingdom Viridiplantae; phylum Streptophyta; class Magnoliopsida; order Malpighiales; family Rhizophoraceae; genus Rhizophora; species Rhizophora mangle. Next base: position 159,254 of record JBAPLJ010001673.1, on the reverse strand, counting down.
CCCACTTAGAATAGTAGCTCTATGGCCCCCCCTTGGGTTGGTTGTCACAGGTCATTGTCTCATAAGTACATTTTTTTTTCTTTTCAAATGTTGTAATATAATTTAATGTTTGACTTCTTGGGTCTCCACTGATGTGTTTGGTTGGTCTAATTTGATAACATTTTTTGCAAGTGACACTAAAATTTGTAATTATCATTATAATATCATAAATATTGATTATCATTATGACTAAACTTAAGAAATAAATTATTAGTGATAATGTATCAATGTGATTAAGAAAGATTTTTGGGATAGAAACTATATCTTATATTTACTTTATTAATAATATTAATTACATATAAAGTCGGCTATTAGATGGGCAACATAATGTTAAAGATCATTTTATGATATTAATTAGTGACGTTTTATTTTATTTTATTTTAATTTTTTATTGTATTTTATTTTTATATATTCAATTAATTAAAGATGTATTGATTTAATATATAGTAGATTAACTATTAATGTCATGTTCATTATTGCATTGTAGGTAATAAGCATACATGCATCTAATATAGTTTACATTGTGTTAGAGGGCAATAATTGTACATTAGCCACTAGAGGAGTTTTGATCTATGAGCACTTCCCAAGAATGCATCCAAAAAAACCAAAAAACCATAGGCATGTCTTTATGTGGCAATAGGAAGCTCAAATGAAAACATCATGTCTTAAAAGTAATTGATGGCAATTTAGTCATATCCTATCCAACACTCTTTGATGTGGTTAATATCTTTAATAATAATAATAATAATAATAATAATAATATGTACCTATTATTGCTAACTAGTAAGAAAGTGACTTGAAGTTTTGTCCAAATTTTTTACTCATATACTTCTGTTGGAGACAACTTTTTGATTCCCACAAAATGGGCACATTTGTCTTTCAAAAGGTTGGTTTTGCTAAATTTATAAGTGTACATGTATCATTATATTGCACCAAATTTTAGTGATTAGCTTAATATATAATTGAGTTTTTTCTTTTCTATTAATTGTCTGAGAAATATTTATAAGCCCAAAAAATGATATATGCAGATTTTTACTTTTGTAGTTAAAGAAAAATCAAATTATTATAGTCGATGTTTGTCATTATTTTGCCATAGATTATCAATTGATTTTATATCTAGTTGATTGCTTTTCAATAATTGTCAATTGATTTGTTTCCATATAAATCCATAAAGGAGAAAATTTTGTTTTAATAATGGATAAAAAAACTTTAAAAATAAAAATTAAAGCAAGTCACTTATTTTAACTCATTAAAAATAATGGAATAACTCTTTGTCTATTAAGAGTCAAGTAATTTGATGGTAAAACTATTTGAACTCTCATTTATAAGTCTAGCATTATTATTAGTCCTTACAAACTAACAAAAGAAAATTTATTAAAAAAGGTAGAAAAAAATTGACCCAAATCTCCAGAATAGTACAACAAAATAATGGATTTTCCATTCAACCCACATTGACTTTTAAAATTTCCCTTTTCGACATGCTTTAATCACATGGAACTTCTTGTTCCATGTTTCAAAATTGAACTTCAAATGTGGTGAGATCTCAAATGGAATTGCCATTCACACTCTGATTTACTCATAACATATACCAAATATTTTTGTTGATCTTTAGTCAATAGTTGTTGTGAGACTACTAATGATTGGCACATGAAAGTTGCATAGGACTAGAAGTCAACTGCTAAAGGAACCAAAATATGTATTGACAAGGTGGCCAACGCCTAGTCTTCAATGACTTCAAGAGGAGGAGGAGAAGGGTTCCTTCTAAAACCTTAAAGTGTTAGAGAGATGACACACTAAATTTTTATATAAGATTTTAATTTTTTTTGACTTAATTGATGATGTTACTCTTGAGAAATTATTTCATTTTACTTAATGTTATTGCGTTTCATTGTTAGGTGAGTTAAGGAAGCAAATAATATGCAAATGAGGTAATTTAGACATAAAAAAAAGGAGAAAAATAAGGACTAAAGGATGAAAGAATAAAGTTAAAGCATTTGGAATCAAAGGTTTCAAAGCGTTAGATTTAACTAGATGAAAGTTTAGCAACAAGTGTGATATTTCAATATCTTTAAATCTTAGATAGGCAATATTTTATTTTTGCACATAATTGGTGCCTTTTATTTCTTATTTGAATCTAATGCCAATATAAATATAAGAGAGGAAATTTAAGGTTATTTGCAAAGATGGCTGGGAAGAAATCAATTAAGGTTAAAGGAGAAGACCCTCAGACATAAAAAATGAATACAAAAATTCTTTTTCTTTTTTCTTATAATTATAAAATTTTATATTTGAATATGAATTAAATTAATTTTTTAAGATGTTTTAATGTAACTTGTTACTTCAAAATTAATCTTTATTTCAATTAACTTTTTAAATTTATATATATATTATAAGTTTATTGTTAATTTGAATACTTTTAAATATCTAATCATTATTTGAAAGATTTATGATTGAGAAAAAGTAGTGAAAGGTAAATTTCACAATCAAATTTAAGTAGTGGACTAAAAAAAAATACAATTAAGGGTGGAAGTAATAATTTGCCTTGAGTGGATTCAACTAAATAATCATTAAACTTACTAAATCAATCAAAATTTATTATTTTAATTAAAAATTAAAAATAAAATTAGAGCTTTTTAGCTATAATATGAATAATTAAAGATTGAATTGCTATTGAACTAAAATTTGGTTAGATTGATATTAAAATATTCTAAGATTAGTTAAATTGGTGAATTTTTATTTAGTTCATAATTAATAAGTAAGGGTAATCTTTAAAATTTCATTATGATGGAGATAAATCATTGCAATTATTGGTATTCAACAAGGAATTCCTAATAAGTGCAAGTCATTAGCTTGGTTGACTATGTCATTGCCCTTTATACACATTATTCATCACTCTAGTTGGGCTGTTCTCGGTTTGCTCGCTGTTAGCAGGGGAATCCTTATAAGTTTCTTTTCCTCCACTTATTGATATGCTTAAACTCAGTGGATAGTCTCACCTAACCTGGGGTTGCGTTATGAGAAAAGGTAGGGTTCTTCGAGGAGTCTAGCCGTGTGGAGTCTAGCCGTGTAGCAAGGGGATACATTAATGCGTTGGAGTTGTTACACCCTTTTCCCCTTTCCCAAAGCAAAAATATTTTTGCCCTAAATTGAGAAATTTTTAATTTTCAAGGTATTCTTTATTTTATTTAATTTATAATTAATAAGTTAATTCTCAATAATATTAATTTAATTAAAATTAATTTTTTTATTAATTTAATTTTATTTTTAAAATTTAAATAATATTAAATTAATAAAAAAATTAATATTTAATAAATAATTTTTAAAAAAATAATACTTAATTTATTATTATATTAATTAAATAATTTTATATTTTTATCAATTTTATTTTTAAATTTTTAATTATTATTATAAATTAATTTTATTATTAATTAAAATAATTATTTTATATAATTATTAAAAAATAAAATAATAATTTTGTGATATCAACGTAGTGCCGTGAAAATCAATTTGAGAATTAAAAAGGAATAAATAATAATAATAAAATAATAATCCATAAATTTTACTTTTGCGTGGACAACTTTTCTTTTGTCCTCTGTTTGTCCTTTTTCGTTTCATTCAAATTGAAGTTTTCGCTTGACGCTTTTTACTCATGGTTTGCAAAAAGTTCTTTTCCATTTCCATTCACTTATTACTCATTCTTACCACTAAATTTTCATCCTATACTAGTTAGTTTTTCTTTCGTTATTTGATTTTTTTTGTTTGCAGGTGAATGAGACGTTCAAAAAGCTTGGAATTTTTTACAATACAGAAACTGAAGGCATTTGCAGGAGATTAATTCGAGAAAGAAGGGACATAATAGAAGCTGAAAAGAGAGCAAGAAAGCAAGAAAACATGGATGATCACAACGAACAAAGAAATCAGCAAGGAATTGAGAGAGGTGAAAGATTTATATTTGCAAATGATGGAGCTGCAAATGCCGATATAAGAGCATTAAAGGATTTCGCTGCACCGTCAATGAATGCCGCGACCTCAAGCCGGACCCTAGTTGAAGCCAATAATTTTGAAATAAAGCGACACATAATCCAGATGATCCAAACTTCAGACCATTTTGATGGGTTGCCAAACGAGGATCCCAACGCTCACATTGCAAATTTTCTGGAAATTTGTGACACTTTTAAATACAATGGTGTATCAAGTGATGTTTCCTTTTCCACTTGGGGATAAAGCTAATAGTTGGTTGCATTCCCTTCCTATAGATAAATTTTTGGCAAAATATTTTCCACCAGCAAAAGCAGCAAAGTTGAGGAATGACATCACAACTTTTAGACAATTTGAGATTTAAAACTTGTATTAGGCATGGGAACGCTACAAGTATCTACTGAGGAGGTGCCCCACCATGGACTTCCTCAATGGTTGGTGGTATAGACATTTTTACAATGGGTTGAATAACTCAACTTGCATCACTATTGATGCTACTGCTGGTGGAAATTTGATAAATCAATTGATCAAGCGAATGATTTGCTGGAGGAAATGGCGGATAAAGTTGACATTTAAAGAGCATTAAGACATCTTTACTAATTACCTTAAACTCTGGAACTTGTGGAAGATCTTTTTACGGGGAGGTGTAGAAGGAGCCTTGAGGAAGATAAAAAATTTTACTTAGTAGGCATAAGAATCTTTCTTCAGTAATAAAGATTTAAAGAAACGAGAATATCAGTATAACTGGGAGTACCAACTTTTCTGTTCAGGGGTCTTGCTCTAGAGTTACAGGCATTGGGTTTTTCATTTCCAACGAAGTCCACATTTATCGTGGACCTGAAAATTCAGAATATACCAAACAGCATATCTGGCAAAGTTCAGGCCTTCAATAGATTAAGAAACGTAAGTTGAGATAATCAACGCGTATCTGAGTGTCACCTATGCTGTTTTGCCCAATGAGCTGTTTCCAGGGTAGGTTCTCCTGGAATTGTAACTTTAGATCTACCAAGTGCTAAGCTAACATGAGGGTGTCCACCCTGCAAGTCAACCAAAAACTTCGTAGGAAATTCAAATAACTTGAAATTAATTTATAATCTTAAATCTGATTGCATAATTTCTCAGGACACAGTTTTACCTTTTTAAGTGTAAAAAAATTGGCTGATACTTTCAACGGTTTCTTATGGATGATGTGGAGTAGCATTGTTACATTTTTGTTTGTATCAAGTGCACTATTCTTACATTGATTTCTCTTACTTCGTACAACTAAATGAGAGCATATTACTAGAAATCATTATTAGCATTTTGTATTGTTTTCTCTCGTAAAGTATTATAGTTTGTACCTTTTTTTTTAAAATTGAGTACTATACCATAGTTATATATGTTTTTTGTTTTTTTGAAATTTTAGAAAAGGAGGTCGGAGCCTTTAAGAGGAAAGGAAAAGATGAAAAGTGGGCGGAAGTTAGAACTACCGGGGTACGCATGTCTCATTGTCACTAGAGTTAGCCGCGCGTCTCTTACATATGGAGGTTTGGTCTCATATAGAAACAACATTCTTCTCCTAAAACTGAAATCACATTTATCTCTGGTCCAATACATTTTCACCCAATCCTCTCCGACTTTGTTAAACTTTTACATACATTATTTTCAATCATCTTGTACATTCACTCAAGTTTCCTTTACTAAGGAGCTATGTTGCTTTCTTCCGCAAGTAATTTTCAAATAATCATCATTTATTTATTGTTTAGATATGTTTACCAATTCCCCGCCAAAAAAAAATAATCAACTGAAAAGATAAAATATGAGAAAGTCAAAAGAAAGGACATTATGGTCTTTTTGTTGAGAAAAAGGGCATTATGGTCATAGAAGCATGACCTATGCATTAATCCGCTCGAGATAAATGGTCAAATTTTTACAGGTCACGGATAAGCGTTTTCTCCCTGGTGCTGATGTGGAACGACCAAGCAACGTGATAGGTCGACGCGCTAGAAGGAATCGATGGTAATAATTCTACCTACTAAGTCAAAAGTAATAAAAAATTAAAATTTAGATGACATAATTAATAATAATTTTTTAATTAAGAAAATTTTGTTATTTTCACACTTTTCAAATTAGTTTTGTCCTTATAATTTGTCTTGATCAACTATTTTCTTTAGTTTGATCTTCTTCCATATAACTTTTTCCATATGATGTTTGAATATTGCTCTCTTTCAGAGATTCCATAAAATATCAACCATGACTTATACAAGGAACGATTGACTTACTTTTCTTAGAACTCACTTCATTTGGTGACTACTAACATTAGTTATTTTATCATTACATTTTCCCTATAACTCTACTATGTGTCCATTCAATAAAATTTTCATTCTTAATTTGGAGAAATTCCAAGTAATGTCTCTTAAGTTCTACAACCAATCAATACCACAAACAATTTCATAATCTTCTAAAGGTAATAAAAAGAAATCAATATAAATAATTTGACCTTATAACACAAGTTTTACCTTTGTGTACTTTCTTTGGCATGTCAAATTTTTGCCATCTACAACCTTCATAACAAACTTGTCACAGTCCTTTATTGACAAGGTAAGTTCTTTGACAATCTTATCATCTATAAAATTATTGGTACTAGCCAAGTCAACTAACATAATTGCTAGTCATCCATTAAAGGGTCTTTTCATTTTCATAGTTTGTAGATTAGAATATCCTACTAAAGCATGCACTGCGAGCTTGAATATAGATTTAACAAGGGTGTCACTAGCATCTAGATATCTGTGGTCATCATCTACCTCTTTGGCTTCCTCTACTAGCTTAATCATTAAAAGCTTCCCTTGCTTACATTGGTGCTCTTTGTGCCACTTCTCATCACAATGCCACCATAGTTATTTTTCCATTCACTCTTTCAATTGCTCTTGAGATAAACATTTAGTGTTAGAAGGACAAATAGAAAAGTATGAATTAGTGTTACTCTCACTAAATTTGTTAAATCCTTTAGTAGTTGGGTGATGAATTTTTATGCCTAGCATTTCCTCTTAAAGGTGAGCAAAGGAGATAGCTGCTACCACTATTTATGAATGATGAGCTTTGACTTCACGTTGGATGATAAGACTAAGCCCTTTAACAAATGTTCTCATAAATTTCCTTTCTACCTAATCTTTAGCTTGATTGGCAAGTTGCTTGAATTGACTTGAATATTCTAGGATGGTGGATATCTGATGAATTTTTGTGAGCTCTCCATCAACATTATGGTATTCTAAAGGCCTAAAATGCACATGGAAGTCTTTGGTGAATTCAAGCCAAGTTGGAACTCCAACATACATTTCAAACCAATTATATCATTATATTACATCACCCTCTAATTAAATAAAAGCAATTTTGACTTTAGAGTTTTTTGTTATATAATGGAAACAAAATTATTTTTCAACTCAGGAAATCTAACTTGCACAGTCACTCTCGTCCCAATAAGAAAAATCTACCTTTAAGTTTAGTTGTGTTTTGTCATGCTTAGTGCCTTTACTCTATTAGTTCTCTTTGTTTTATGGTTGATCCAAAAGTATCTTCTCTTCATTGATTTTGTGCTACAAAAAGAACCATCTATTCGAATCTTTTAAAAAAATTTTGCATGACAGACAATGATTTTTCAACTAGAAATAGTCTAGCATTAGAATCAGATGAATTGTATGTTGACATGGTGTAGGATTATAAGTTGCTTTTGTTGTTAGGTAAGAGGCATAATTTTTTTTTTTTAAGTAGTGAAGGATAAAATAGAAGCAAAATCCCTAAGAACACCATTCTAATACCAAATGATAAGGAATTACGGTTTAATAATTAAGGATTGGAAATAGAAATTAGGAATTAGGGATTTAAAATAAGAAATTTATGAAAATAAAGGATAGGATTGATCTCTTTGAAAGGATTAACCTCTAATGATTGCTTCAAGGGGATTGACCTCTAATAAGCTAAAGCTCTAATTAATATTATTAATTGCTTGAATCCAAAAACCTTAAGGCATTACAAATATATAAACTTGACAAACTATTATTACAGAAACAATTATACTTACTTATTTGAAAATAATAAAAAATAAAGATTAAATGACATAATTGATAATAATAATTTCTTAGTTGGGAAGATCTCAACATGTTATTTGCCCACAATGTCTTTATGCAAATAAGGAAGCTAATAATTTCTTAAATTGTCTTGATGTGTTTAAAAAACTTCATACTAACATTCCTTTTGTAGAAACATTAACTTAAATGCCAAGTTATAACAAGTTTTTGAAAGAAATTTTATCTAACAAAAGGAAACTTAAAGATTATGAAAATTGTGATGGTTATGAAAAAATTAAGTGCAATCATGCAAATCAAATTACCTCCAAAGTTGAAAGATCCAAGGAGTTTTACAATCCCTTGTTTTATTAAAAATTTTGAATTTAATAAAGCTCTTTGTGATCTTGGCACTAACATTAACTTAATGCCTTTTTCTTTATTTATGAAATTGGGATTAGGAAAAGTAAAGCCAATCACTATTTCTTTACAACTACAAACTGATCAGTTTCCATTTGGTATAATTGATGTTTTAGTAAAAGTGGATGCTTTTATATTTCCTCTAGATTTTATTATGCTTGATATGGAAGAAGATAAGGATGTTCCTTTGATTCTTGGCTACCCAATTTTTAGCAACTAGTGAGGTGTTAATTGATATCATGCAAGGTAAGTTGACATTATGGTTAGTTTTAAAAAAGGTAACTTTTGATGTATTCAAAAACCCCAAATTTCCTATGGAAACTAATTCATGTCTTTGAATTGATGCTATTGATGGTTGTCCAGCTAATGTGGTAAACAAGACTAATAATTTTGTTGTAATTTTGCATAAGCATGAATATTGGAAGGAACATATGGAGTAGGATTTAGAAATGAAGGTAAAATAGCTAGTAAAAGAGGGAATGTCAAGGTGGTTAAATAAATGGAAGGCATGTGAAGAGCCTAGTAAGTCATCGATCTCATTGCCTTTAATTCAAAAACCTTCAGTACTTGAACTTAAATAGTTACCTACACATTCAAGGTATGCTTTCATAAGTGATTCTTCCATTCATCCTATTATAATGTTCATGCATTTAAGTAAGAAAGAAAACAAAAATCTTTTGCATGTTTTGAAGAAGCACGTTAGAGCTTAAGTTGGTCTATAGTTGATATAAAAAAGGAATTAGCCCTTTTTATGCATGCATAAGATTTTAATGAAAGATTAATTTTTTAGCCATCTAATAAGCAACAACACAAACTCAACCCTCCCATGAAAGAGGTAATTAGGGTCAAAATAATTAAGTGGTTAGACATTTGAATAATATATCCTATCTTTAACAACAATTGGATGAGCCTAATTCTTATAGTTCCTAAGAAGAGTGAGATGACAGTAGCCACAAATGAGAAAAATGACTTAATTTTGACAAGAATAGTAATGGGTTGGCATCTTTGTATTGATTTTAGAAAATTAAATAACGCCACTTATAGGGATCAATTTCCTTTACCCTTTATTGGCCAAATGCTTGAGACACTTGTAAGTTATTGATTTTATTGCTTTTTAGATTGATACTTAGGTTAAAATCAAATTTTGATTGCACCAGAAGATCAAGAGAAAGCCAAATTTACATGTCCATGCATTGCTTTTACATTTAGAAGAATATCATTTAGTTTGTGCAATGCACCTACAACTTTTCAAAGGTATATGATGTTTATTTTTACCAAAATGATAGAAAATTATATTGAAGTATTCGTTGGTGATTTTCTATTTTTGGTTTTTCTTTTGATATATGCCTAGATAATCTTCCTCGAGTTTTGTAGAGATATGAAGGAGTTAACTTAGTGTTAACTTGAAAAAAAAAATGCCATTTTATGATGTAGGATGGAATTGTATTAGGTCATAAGATTTCAACTAAAGGAATAAAGGTGGATAAAGGAAACATTGAAGTTATAGCCAAATTACCACCTCCTACCTTAGTTAAAGGCATGAGGAGTTTTTTGGGGCATGCTGGCTTTTACCAAAGATTCAACAAGAATTTTTCTAAAATCACATAGCCTATTTGTAAACTTTTACTTAAAGATGCACCTTTTGAGTTTACTAATGAATGCTTATGTGCTTTTAACAAGTCGAAGGAAGAATTGATTCTTACTCCTATTATGGCAATCCTAAATTGGACTTTACCATTTGACCTCATGTATGATGCAAGTGATTATGCTTTAGGAGTAGTTTTGAAGTGATGAAAGGAGAAAAAGTTGCATGTTATCTACTATGCTAGTAGAATTTTAAATGATGTACAACTTAATTATGCAACAACTAAAAAGGAACTATAAACTATTGTTTTTGATAAATTTAGATCATATCTTATTCGTTCTAAAACAATAGTTTTTCCAAATCATTTAACTATTAAGTATTTATTAACTAAAAATGATGTAAAAGCCAAGACTAACTTGTTGGATTTTATTACGGTAGGAATTTGACCTTGAAATTTGAGATAAAATCGGAGCTAAAAATTTGGTAGCTAATTGTCTTTTGATATATGAAGAAACAAAAGAACCAATACCACTATTAATGAATTATTCTCTAATGAGCAATTGTTTACCTTCTTAACTTCTAATACTCCTTAGTTTGTTGATATTGCAAATTATTTGGCATGTAAGATTGTTTTTTTTTTAATCTTTCTTAGCAATAAAAGAAAAAATTCTTTTCTAATGTAAAATATTATTTTTGGGATGATCCTCACTTGTATAAATTTTGTTCCTAAAAAAATTATTAGGAGATGTATGTCTAAAAATTAAATTTGAAAAAAATATTAGCTTATTAGCTCATTGTCATTCCTTAGATTATGGAGTGCATTTTGGCCTAACTAAAACTGTTGCTAAGGTACTTCAATATAGTTTTGTTTGCCCTTTATTATTTAAGGTTGCACATGCATTTGTTGCCTTATGTGACCAATGTCAAATAATTGAAAATATTTCTCATAGGAATGAAATGCTCTTAAATAATAGTTTAGAAGTTGAGCTATTTGATTTATGAAAAATTGATTTTATGGGACCATTTTCTCTTTCTTTTTCTAATCAATATGTTCTTATTGCTATATATTATGTTTCTAAATAGGTAAAAGCTATGACCATTCCTAATAATGATGTCAAAAGTGTCTCCAATTTTCTTAAAAAGTATAATTTTACTCATTTTGGCACCCTTAGGGAAATCATAGATAATGAAGGTATTTGTAATTGGGACTTGGATGCATTATTGACAAATCATGGGGTAATTCATCATGTAGCTACACCACATCATTTTCAAACTAGTGGACATGTAAAAATTTCTAACATGAAGATAAAATAAATTTTAGAAAAAAGAGTTAAGGCTTTAGAAAGGATTGATTTAGGAAACTAGATGATGCATTATGGGCATATAAGACAAAATGAAAAACACCTATTAAAATATCCACATTTCGTCTATTATATGGAAAGTGTTGCCATTTATTGGTTGAATTAGAACATAAGGCTTATTGCATAACTAAATTTTTTAATTTTGATTTGCAAGTTGTGGGTGAAAAGAGATTGTTACAACTAAATACAATGGAGGAGTTTTACTTGAATGCATATAAGAATGCTTGCACTTATAAAGAGAGGACCAAAAAGTGGCATGATCAACATATTCCTAAACACAATTTTCAAGTTATTGATAAATTGCTATTATTCTATTATTGTCTTAAGTTATATCTTGGTAAGTTACAATTTGGATGGTCTAGTCCTTTTATTGTAACTAGTATATTTCCTTATGGTGCAATTGAGCTTTAAACTAGTAAAAGAAAATTTGCAATAAATGGTCATTGTGTGAAGCGTTACATGGAGGGAGGTCTTGAACAACAAAAAACTTAAACCAGTTCAAAAGGTACTGTTGAGGTTCAGCTAGCAACAATAAATGAAGTGATTTTGGGAGGGAACCCAATCTTTTTTTTCTTCTTCTTTTTTTTTTTTTTTGAGGAAGCATATATAGTCCTCATTTTTTGAAACCATAAAACCTTCAAATTATTGCATGTAGATGTCCTCCTTAAGACCTTTATATAAAAATGTTGTCTTTATATCCAACAACTCAAGCCAAAAATCATATTTGGTCATAAGACCAAGTAAGGTTTAGACTGAACTATGCTTTATAATTAAAAAAAAAAAAACACATTTGTGAAGTTTACACCTGAAACCTGAGTATAACTCTTTGCAACCAACCTTTCCTCATACCTAGTTTCTTTAACTTCTCGTGTACCTTCTTCTTTTTTTTTTTGAACACCCATTTATAGCAAATAGCTTTCTTACCTTTGGACGATGTCAATAAATCCCATGTATCATTCTTATGAAGGGATTCCATCTCTTTCTTCATAGCAATCATCCATCTACTAGAATCTTTACAACAAACTACTTCTAAGTATGTAATTATAGTAAGTTTTTTACTAGAATCAATACCTTTAACCATATTTAAGGCATAACTAATTAAGTCAGCCTTAGTATACCTCTATGGTGGTATAATTTCTCTTTTAGGTTTGCTTATAGCAATAGAATTTTGTAGAGGCATTGGTGGTAGAGAGGGAGCAACATCAACTTGCATCTTTAAACTAAATTGAGTTATAGAATCTAGTATAGATATTGCACTAATCTTAAACTTCACTTGTGTAATTGATTTCTGTCGACTTCTATGACAATAATCTCTAGAAGAAGTTAGTGAGTATAATAGTTTAATCAAAAATTACATTTTTGCTAATTATGACTTTACTAATTTCTAAGCATCATAATTTATATCCCTTAATATCAAAATTATAACCAAGCAAAATGCACTTTCTAGCTTTAGGTTTTAGTTTTCCATTATGAATATAAGCATATGTAGAACTTACAAATATCTTCAAATCAAAATAATTTGGAGAAGTACTAGATCAGGCCTCTTTTGGAGTCTTTTTGTCAATAGTAGTTGAGGGAGAGCAATTTTTTCTTTAAAAAAAAAACACATTGTAGTAGTAGCTTGACTCAATAAGACTTAGGTAAATAAGAATGAGAATGCATACAATGCACTTTCTCAATCATTGTCTTATTCATTCATTCTATGATATTGTTTTGCTTTAGAGTACTAGGAACTATTAAATGCCTCAAATTGCAAAAACTATTGAACTTATAAGGACAAAATTCCAAGTCATTATTAGTACAAAGACACTTTATTTGTTTTTCTATCTACTTCTCCATCATAGTCTTTCCACTATTTGAATGTAATAAACACATCACTTTTTCATCTTAAGAAGAACACCCTAGATGGACCCTAGAGTTTAGAATGTAAATAATAAAGTGTCCCCTTTGTATTATGGATGTCATTGTTGAACCAATTCTTTTTTTCTTCCCAAAAATGCAGTGCTCATAAAGATCCAATTTAGTAGTACATTGTCCATCATGAAGACTCCTTTTACTTAGTTTAACTATCCCTTTCTTATTTATATGTCTCAAATGCATATGTCATAATTTGGTAATATCTCTATCTAACAAAGGAGTAGTGATAACTAAATCACTCATAATTGTAAAACCTTGCAAGACATGTAACATGACAAGTTTTAAAAGTCATCACAATAAAAGCACCTTTACCAATCTTCAAGACTCAACTTTCACCCTTGTACTTTTACCCATTTGAATCAAGACAACTTAAAGAAATAAGATTACATTTCAGATCCATAACATGTCTAACATCCCCAAGTGTCCCGATAACACCATGAAACATTTTAATTTTGATTTTTCCAATACTAGCTATCTTGCAAGGTGCATTATTTCCTAATAACATAGTATCCTTAGGCACCATCTTATATGTTAAAAATCCAATCTTCACAAGATTTGGAGTTGTCATTAGAAATAGCTAAAAGTTCTCCATCACTAGAATTATCTTTCGCAACACTAAGTGTACTAGAGCTTTTCAAATTTTTTTTTCCCTTTGAATTAATGATAATTTTTTAATTCTTATTCTGCAACTTATAAGATTTAACTTTGATATGCCCCTTTTTCTTTTCTTACAATAGTTACAAGTCTTATTTCTATTTTTTTGACTTGAATATGTCTCTTCCATCACTACTAGAATTCCTTTGTTGTAACCTCCTTTGAACAAAAAGACTCTTTGTCTAAGCTTGAGAACCAACCATAAGCTATTTAATTTTCTTTCCAAAAAGTAAAACATCATATACGTCATCTAAAGTGAGAATACGATGACTATATAAACTAGTATTTCTAAAAGTGAAATATGAAAGAAAGTAGAAAACATAGTAGAATCAATGCTAAATCTTCTTCATCATATTTAACCTTCTTATTCTCTAGATCAAATACTATTTCCTTAAAAAAAGTTAAGTGGTCTTCAATAGATGTACATTCAGTGATACAATGAGAGTACAAATGCTGATTCAAATGCGTTTGATTGGTTAAACTTTTCATCATATATAATTGCTCTAATCTCAACCACAATGCAACAACCATTTTCTCCTTCACAACATCTTGCAAAATTTGATTAAACAAATATAGATGAATTTGAGATAGGGTCTTTTGATCCTTGCATTGTTTTTCCTCTAGTGACCATGACAAGGAGATGTTCTCAAACCCTAACAGTACATTATCTAAATGTAGTTGCACAAGCATAGCTCACACCTTGACTTGTCATAACAAAAATTTGGTGTTGTGATTCAATATTGGAATATCATATTTCATAGTTGCCATTATGGAGATTAGATCAAATGTTGGTGACAAAACACAAAATTAAAAACATGTAGAATTTATGTAAAAAATCTCAAATTGGGAAAAAACCATGGGCAAGGGATAAGAAATTCACTAACTCAAAAAAAAAAAAAAATACAAAGAGATTGTTTTGAATAACTTATTTTGCCCTAATATAATATATATATATATATATATATATATATATATATTTATATGGGTGTATAATCGTCAGCCTGAATATAACTAGTCTATACTGCTTCTCCAAACTGGAGTGAATAGAATTCAAGTCACCAAATTGTAACAATCTTTTTCATTTATGATTCATTTTAGGATTAAAAGTATACAAGTCTTGCACAATACAAAGAGATATTTGTCAATGAGAAGATTGAAAGAAAGTGACTGGTTTATATATGTTCATTTGGCCTAAATGACAGCAAATATTCAGTTCTGCTGTGGCCATCAGACTACCATGAGAATCCTAAAATTTTCTTTGACATTCTGCACGATGGCGATGTTTCTTCATCAGTATCCCCAAATGCAAATCTTTCAAATGGTGTGGAATCTCCACATCGTGATAATATTAGAATAAGGAATGGCCAGGCAGCTGTAGCTCAAAATTCCTTGTCATGTTTTGGTGGATCAAATGTTGGCACCCTGTTTTTTTATGAAGTCTTGATTTGCATTAAGCTAGATTATAAAATGATTATGACTATATCATCAATAATGGTGCTGATTGACAGAAGACATGAAAATCCATGTTATCCATTATTTTCGAAGATTGCAAATTATGCAGCTGGATGTGCTGCAAGCCTCCTGTCAATTTTTTGCCGCAGTTTCTTCCAAGTCTGAGGTAATATTATTATTTATTATTATTTAGTTTTTCAATTTCTTTGAGCTTCGTGAAGAGAAGCGATTGAGAGTAAAAAGTGGACAAGCAAACCAAGGAAGCGTATAAGAGGAAAAAGCAGACAGGGCACGAAGTGAGGTTTTTTGGTTGTAATGTTTCAGGTTTCATTTGTCTAATTTCAATAATATTTTGCTAAAAAATTTTGATAAATTTCACATAAGCCGTGATTCCTTTTCTGATTCGTTGGATCAAAAATTAATATACCGTTGTTACAGCTTGGCAGGATTGTTTCTTTGTCTGTCTCATATAGTGCATCAATCACTTAGGTCTATTCACCCAATTTCTGTGTTCGTAGGCGTTGCATTAAACTTTATCTTTGAGACAAACCTCCATGGGGTAATTTCCATTATAACTGGGACGGTGATAATTCTTTCTTTCCGCAATTTCTTTGAGCTTCTTGAAGAGCAGCGATTGAGAGTAAAAAGCGGACAAGCAAACCCAGGAAGTGAATAAGAGGAAAAAGGAGACAGCACAAGGTTTTTTGGTTGTAATGTTTCAGGTTTCATTTCTCTAATTTCAATAATATATTACTAAAAATTTTAATAAATTTCGCATATCTGCTAACTGCAATTCGATAGTTGTCCTCGGCATGTACAACTCAAATTCCTGTTACCTTCCAGCATCAATGAATTTCAAACTTGCTGACCAGAGCAGGGAGCCGATGGTGACTCCTTTTTCTCCTTGCCAACATTTACCTGAAAAAAAAAACAAAGATGGTGTGTTGGCAGATGTGTGGATATATGGCTCAACATCAAGGCATCCTGTCCGCTTAGCTAATGGAGTGTTGGCAAAGAGATAAAGGAGTCACCATCGGCTCTAGCTCTGGTCAGCAAGTTTGAAATTCATTGGTGCTGGAAAGTAACAGGAATTTGAGTTGTACATGCCGAGAACAACTTTCGAATTGCTCTTTTGAAATTTATTAAAATTTTTTAACAAAATATTATTGAAATTAGACAAATGAAACCTGAAACATTACAACCAAAAAACCTCACTTCGTGCTGTCTGCTTTTTCCTCTTATTCGCTTCCTGGGTTTGCTTGTCCGCATTTTACTCTCAATCGCTGCTCTTCACAAAGATCAAAGAAATTGCAGAAAGAAAGAATTATCACCGCCCCGGTTATAATAGAAATTACCCCATAGAGGTTTGTCTCAGAGATGAAGCTTAATGCAATGCCCACAAACACAGAAATTGGGTGAATAGATCTAAGTGATTGATGCACTATATGAGAAAGACAAAGAAACTATCCCGCTAAGCTGTAACAAAAGTATATTAGTTTTTGATCCAACGAATCAGAAAAGGAATCACGGCTTAGAAGAGGACGCGACTGCGCCACCTCTAGTGGTATTAGGAAGGGTGAAGGGGAAATCGCCGTGTGTTTGGTGCCCAGAAAGCTTGATTAAGCACGTAAAAAATGAGTGGAAAATACTGAGAATAACCTCAAACAAAGTTCTGATGGTGGAGACCAGAGGTCGTCAATGGTAAACATAACATTAGCGAGCACTATCGCTGTAGGTATCATTGCAATCGGCATCCAATGAGACGGAATATCGAGCTTGGGATAAAAATTATCTACTACATTGGAAGATTTAATTGAAAGAATTGCAAGCGAGGCCATAACAATGGCAAAACAGGTGGGCCTAAAGATGAGGACTCTAGACTGGTGCGAGCGAACCTGAATCGAAACCATGGAAAGGACAGAAAAATAAATAAATAAAACTTTTCTTCGCAGAGTGGCTTCCTTAGGCAACACTCTAGTATGTATGATCGTGCTTACACTTCACGGTTCAAGCAGTTAGCTTTTCCGTAATTTATAGCCATTAAAATTGGTTTCCAAATTAATTGGCATGACCGAGTCTTTCTGCCAATCAAAATCACAACTTTCCCGGATCAATTAGTTCAAGAAGGGACTCAGTCAGCACATCGGACTAGAGGGTTAGTATCATTTTTTCGCGTGCCCTCAGCATTATCTAGTGCGTCTTACCTACTTATCATTTTTCTGAAAAGAATGTTGAAATTTTCAAAAGAAAAAACAAAAAGAACCCGCGGATATCGGTAGACCTACAAATATTGTTAACCAAGGAAAAGAATTCGTTTTAAGGACAAGATAAACTTGGATCACAAAAATCCATACTCGAAATATATTTTCAGGCTTTTGTTGACAAACAAAAAATCAAATGTAATCAAATGGGTTGTTTCATGCCATAAATAAACTCTAGTAGTTAGAAAAAAAATCTGTTGGACAGGCGAATTCACATCTCTTACAACTGACACAGTCTTCTATTCTTGGAGCAGAAGCGATTTGCTTAGCTTTACATCCATCCAAGGGATCATTTCTAATACATCTATGAGGCAGGCTCGGATACATTGAGTACACCCTGAATACGTATCATAAATCTTTACTGAATGTGATATTAGAAATATAATTTTTTTTAATATTATAAATTTTTAATTTAATAATTTTTTAAATGAATCATATATTTAAATATCGGATGAATCAATGATTTATTAAAATTTTCTTATTTAATTTAGAATTAATATATAAAATAGAAATAGAGTCAAAACATTTTAATTTTATATATTTTAACAATTATAATCAATATGTTATTATTTTATTCATCAATTTAACTTGACGAATATATATATTTTATTTTATATAATTAATCCTATTTATTCAATAAATTTGATTAATTGATACAAATTGGTTTTTTATTAAAATAAATTGATAAAAGAATAGTCAATCCAATAGCTACTTCTACAGCTACAATGGCTATAATAAAAATTAAGAAAATATTCCTTTTAATTGATGATTATAAAAAAAATTAGAAATATATATATTGATAATAAATCAAATAAAAGAATTTATCAATAAAAAACATTTTAAAAGTTTAATTTAAATTGTGATTGCTAATTTAAAAAAATTATCATTGATAAGCCATTGCAACTAAAAGAATTATTCAAACAAATTCAAATGGAACAAAAAAATTTGATGATAAATGAATTCTAATTTATTGAGTATTACTTATCAACAAATCTTACTCTAGAATCTAATTGGCTCTTGTGATCCAAATAATCCAATACCACAATGTACCTAGAATAATAGTAATTAATGAATTAAAAATACTTGTACAAACTAAGAAAGTAACCCTATCCCCAACAGTGCTATGATTAAAATCCTTGTAATATTCTGAACCATTCATGAACACACAATGAATATAATTAAAACATTTATAACTCCTACATAAATAAGAAGTTGCCTAGCAAATACAAAATGAGAGTGTGATAAAATGTAGAATAAGGACATACAAACAAAAATGAATTCTAGCAAAAAGGCAGAAAAAATTGGGTTGGTAAATAATATTACTCCCAAACCCTTAATATAAGACATAATCTAAAAAATATTAAAAGAAATCATGTATTGGTCCTAGTAAATCCATTGTATAGTTAAATAAAAGATAAAAAATCAAATTGTATTGTCATGACCTTATTGGTCTGACTGGAAAAACTTAATTATATTTGATTCCTAATTAGATTAAAGTCTAAGAGATGTAAATTACTGTAGGTATAAGTTAAACTATTGGACTAATTTTATTCTTTCAGGAAAAGGATAATTCGACACTTTAAATTCAAATTTTGAAATAATTATGAATAGAATTAGGGATATATTAATAGATTTCTAATCCAAATTAAGTTGTGATACAATTCTCATCAAGCAATTAAATCAATATTTGCTATTTGTAATTATTGACTAAATAAAATGAAAAAAAAAAATGTCACTCTAGTTTTCTTTTTATAGATTAGATCAAAATAAAATTTGAGTTTAGTAATTTTAGTAATTAAAAATTGTTCTTTAATCAATTTTGAAGTCGTGAGAGGTTTACTCTTTTTTTTTTTTAGGCAAATTCAAAATTGTACAAATTGTATAATTGTCAATTACTAACATTAGTAAACAACCTAATGTAATTTGATTATAATTTAATTCATGTTGATCATAAATAGAAAGTGCATATTCTTTAGTCATTGATAAACAATTTGTTGGACAATACTTAACATAGTTTTCACAAAATATACAAATTCTAAAATCAATATTATAATTAAGTAGCTATTTCTTTTGAATACCAGCTTCCAATATCCAATCAATAAGAGGTAGATCTATAAGATATAAATGAACACATACTTCACAAGCAATGCATTTATCAAATTCAAAATGGATTTAGCCGCAGAAACGTTCAGATGTGATTAATTTCACAAGGATATTGAATCATTATAAGTAAATAATTCACATGGGATAAGGTGATCATGAAACTTTGACCAATGTACCTTGTAGCTCGTATAATTTGTTGACCGTAATTCATTAGGCCAATAACCATAGAGAGCGTATTGTAAATACTTATGAAGAATTTTATATTTGTTTCTTTCTTTTGTTTGAGACAAGTTATAAATATAAAAAAATATTCTTTTTTTATTATTTTTTATTTATAGTGAAAAGAGTTGGGAAGATGTTGTTAATAGTAATTTATATAATTTAAGTTTTAGGTTACATAATTTAGCATCTTTTAATGTCTATTTACATAATTTTTATAATTTTAATAAATGTTTACTCTAAATTTATCAAAAAGTAAAATAGATTTTATTTGAATAAAAAATAACTAATTCAAGTAATTGTAATTTTTAATCTTACCAATATTAAAATTTTAATTTGTTTTTATATTATTTATAAAATTTAGGTAATATGTTAATCAATTTTCATGAAAAATAAGATATGACATTTTTTGATACAAAACCCCAAAATTTCACTAATTAATTAAATCAACTAAATGTTATTCAAACTTATAATATTTTATTATAATTTTTTACAATTTCAATAAAAAGTTACTTTAAATTCACCAAAAATTATAATAAACGCTATTTGAATAAAAATTTATTAATTTAAATGATTGCATTTTTTTAATCTTACTAACATTAAAACTTGAATTCTTTTTATATTATTTATATAATTTAAATAACATATTAATCAGTATTCATAAAAAGTATACATTTTTTTAAATACAAAATCCTAAATTTTAATTGTTATTTAATCAAACTAAATATTTTTTTCAAATTTATAATCTTTTATTATAATTTTGACCCTTTTTTAAAAAAGTTTCTTTAAATTAACAAAAAAAAGTAAAATAAATTATATTTGAATGAAAAAATGATTGATATAAGTGATGGCATTTTTATTCTAATTATTACTTAAATTTAAATTTTTTTATTTTATTTATATAATTTATATAATTTAAGTATCAAGTTGGTTAACATTGAAGGAAAGTAAAAAACAATATTTTTCAATACAAAAACAAAGATTTTAGTAGTTATCTGAATCAAATTGAATGTTATTCAAATTTACAAACTTTTATTATAATTTATGTAATTTTAGTAAATAACTACTTTAAATTTACCAATATATAAAATAGACTCTATTTGAATAAAAAAAAAAAACCAATATAAGTAATTCTATTTTAATATCTAACTATTATTTAAATTTAATATCTTTTTATCACAATTATATAATGTAACTATTGTGTTGCTCAACATTCATGAAAGAGTAAAAAAAAATATTTTTTTAACACAAGACTTAAGATTTTAGAAATTATATAAATCAATTCAAATGTTATTTAAATTTAAAATCTTTGATTATAATTTTTGTAATTTTAATAAAAAGTAAAATAATCATATCTAAATAAAAAATAATTGATTTAAATAATTATATTTTTTATTCTAACTATTATTAAAATTTATAAATATTTGATTATAAACATTAAATTATCTTTGATGGTTCATGCAATAGATTTAATCCAAGTCACTTATTAATTTAATCAGAACCTAACTAATAGTGGACCTCAATTTGATTAATGGCAAGGTTATGGCTACAGATTTGGTGACATTTGAAATGATTACTTAAATCAAATCGGTGGAGATTATTAATCCATAAGATTAGTAATCTAATTGAGTAACCAATTGCAATGGATGGTACCATTATTTGGTTAATTTGAAAATGAATTACTTGACTTATTTTATTATTCGTTGGTTACTCATAACCATGTTCTTAGTCACCCAATTGATTGTTATTGAATACTCTCTAACCTATTTGCATTAACCAATTAATGGCAAGGGTATTGTACTATTTACCAATAATAACAATCAATGTCATTTAATATATGATGTTGATTTGAATATAATCATATATCTCAACCTTTTTAGTAAAGTAACATGATTCATTAACCAATATACATGTTGGTACTCATTAATTTGATAACCCAATATTGATTGTTCTCATTCTAAATCTTTAGTAATGGTACCTTACTAAACCTTCAAATTTGGCTTAAAATGATAACGATATTCTATGACCAAGTAACCATCTGGAGTTAAAATAAACATCATCATGGTAATTAACCTGGTTAAAACCATGGTAACATATTTACCCATAGGTTGTTCTTTGAAAGTACAACATGTAACCTAACTAAAATCCCAAGATTGGTAATAGAGTAACCAATTACATTAATGTAATTGACTAATATGGTGAGAAATTCTGTAACATTACCACCAAATGGAAAATGAGAACAATCAAAGGTTATTATCATGATGCGATATGATGGGTTACATAATTACCATGATTGTTAATGTTTGGGTTAGTCATCCCATTAACTTTTTACTAATTGGATTGAATTGGTTATATGACCAACGGTTATTGATAATCTGAGAGGTGACTAAAATGATAATTATAGGTTAATCATCAATAGAGTCAGTTACATCGAAGGTTACAACATTATATAATTGATAACTGGAGGAATACAAAAGGTAACCGTAATTGGTAAATTATGATACACCCAAATGACCTCTTTACATAAAGTATCCTTTCCCTAGATCATTGGACCCCCAAAGACTATTATATTCTACCAATTCATGATACACTATTTACTAGTACCAAACCAATCTTTATTGATCAAATGACTAAATGTTGGTCCCTAGATAACATTGGTCGATCGGTTATTGAAATGGTCAATGGATTAGTGGATACAAAAGGTAACCATTTGATCAATTACTAATGGGGAAGATGGTCAAATCCATAAGCGTATGACCAAATGGTACGGTGGGTGAACCATTAATATGGTTACTAGTTGATTAATTAACCAACCAAGGTAAGATGTGCCATTATGTGAATAGATTGTAACCATCTACAATCCTTTATGTGTAACTAACGATCTGGGTGAGTCATCATATATGGTTAACATACATGAGTTTAGAGGTAATTGTTACTGACAAATGCATTAACCCTAGTGGAACAATGTCATTAGGTTACTCACCATTCATTAAACAAGAAAGGTGTAATCTATCATATTAGTTACCTTATGGATCATTGATGAAAGGTACCATATCACAAAATGTAACAATTTATACCATTACTAATATCGACATGGTTAGATCAATTTAAGTAGTGAGATGATGTCAACCATTACAAACCCTATTTGATTCTGACCATTACATCATAAATTTGATCCTTGTTCATGGTTCATCATTTAGATTACCAACATTTTGTAATAGTTACGAGTCTGGAATAAGGGGCTAAATGGAGGTATAACATTACCCAATTAAAATGAACAAATAATATCATATCATCTGTTTAATTGGATATGGCAAGTATTGGGCAACATTGCAATGAAAAACCATTATAGGTAATTACTATTCAATTATTTAACCTATTGGCTTTATTCTTACTTATGTTATCCGATTGGGAATACTCTCAAGAAGTAACAATGTGAAGTATAGGTTAAATAAGTAACAATGGTAGACCTAAAGATTAATTAATGAAGATGGTAACCGTTACAACTTAAAATCATTATTTTAAATGTTTAGTGTATAGATCTAGTGATTACATAAGTGAACATTGGATAACCCATAATATGACCAATTAAAGATATTTTAGTCATAGTGGGGTAATATCAATAACCCAATTAATCAATGGTTCAAAATATTTAATCGTGTTATGACCGATTAAGTTAGGTTAACCCCATAAACCATCTAGTTAGATTGGAATGGTGGCAATAACCATGCATTATATTTATTGGGGTTACAAATTGGTTACCTTCGTCCATATAACATAATCAATGTTGATTGATATAGATTGATCAAAGGTAACCCCACTAAGTTACCAATTATATTGATCATACTAATATCAAATATATTAAACCATTTGGCATTAAAATTGGACAAATTAAGTTGCATTGTTGGTTACCTCAGTGGGGTTACCATTGATTAGTCTAACTGGTAAAGTGATCCACCAAGATGGCCTAGTAATAACTTCCAATGATGAATGGTTAATTTGTATTACTGATCATGGGATATTATCAATTGGCCAATTAACCAAATGGTTGTCATATGGAGATGAATGGTTAATTTGTATTTCTTTGAATGGGTAATTTGCATGTTAAACCATTTGGTTACCTTAGTTAATCATACATTCACAATAATGTTTATTCCAATCTCTATTAATCCATATAAGTAACCATTTTAGAGTAATCAAGGATATTTCATCTATTATTTTAAATAAACCATTCAATGATGGTTATTACTTAGAATCTGACCATATAATTTTCCAGACTACTGTAATGCAATGGAGTAAATTGCTTAATTTACTTAAATTAATCTAGGGTAACCTCTAATGGTTACCAATGTGACCGAATGGTTAATCCATTGTTTAAAAGGTTATTGGTTGACATTTTTGGAAATATTCAAATTGAATATACTGATATAATATTACTTGAAGAGGTTGATCATATGATCAATGAAAAGGGATTCAGTATTGTCATGATTATGTAACCAATATGAAAGATAATCATGACCGTATAACCACTTGGTTACCCTTAAATTGTTGATCAATGTTATCATAAACCATTATTGTTTAAATTAATGACCATATTTTGAATCATTACTCCAAATCTTTGTAAATTCATTTTCGTAACAATTTGCTGACTCAAATGCAGGCTTAGAAGGTGTCCCCTCTAAATTGATTGTTCAACCATATCAAATACGTGGTTATTACTCATATAAACTATTGATTATTTGGTACTTATATAAAGTTCATATTATAGATGACCAACCAAATTAATTGATAATGGCTAACTTAAAGAATAATGGCAACATTGCATCAGTTATGTCACATTCCAATTACTTGTTAAATTACATAATCACATTATAACCTTGAATATTCACATACAATTGTAAACAAAAATTTAGCAAGTAATTAAATAAAGTGGAATTTCTAATGTTATTAAAAGTTTACTGATGATTGTGACTAACATGATTAAATGTTACCCAAGTTGATATGCCTTCAGGTGGATAATCTTGAATGAGTTGATTATGATCATTTGTAATATGGAGTTTACCCTAATGATTAAAAGATCCATTGGGTAACCATCAATATGAAATTTGGTAAAAACAACCATAATTGTTTACCATATCAATGCAATAAGTATAGTTACTATTAGACCATTTAAGCAATATGAAGTAAAAGATAATTGATCTATTAATTCATCTAAAGATGATTGGGTCAATCCATATTCAAGCATAACTAGGCCGAACATTAAGTCAATCTCGTCAGTTTATATATTACTCAAGGGATACATACATTTATGACATTGGTGAAATTCGATTGTTCTGTAACCCAAATTTGTTATGTGGTAATATTACAATGAACTTTTAGGTCCACTATTGTAAATCAATCATGTTAACATTAAATTGGTTGATGCACTCCGTAATCTTTTCACAATGCAAGATTAGTATCTATAATATACTTATTGACATTATGCATAAATCATTCTAAGGTTCTTTACTAATTTTCTTTCTGTATATGCATGTATATGGCATATTTAATTGGCATGTCTCCATCATCAATAATCAATAGGTTTATTCTGGGGTAATTAGACCCATCCAACAATTGATTATTGTGAACCATACATTCATCACCATGTTTGAATGGTTGACAAATCCCAACGGTAATGGTTCCATATTGTCACCTCTAATAATTAATTACTAATTGGGGATTAACTGACCATCAATTTATCCATATCATTAAATTGCAAATAACCTTGTAACCAATGATTATGGGCCTTTCACCAATTGGTGATTTTACTCACCAAATTTTAATACTATGATGGCAATTCTCAATTTTAGGTTAATCATGTAAGAATCATCGCCGTTTAGATAGTATTCACACCCTATTCATAAATATTATTATTTGGTTTATCCATTAAAATGATGTTTTTGGTTAGTTATTCATGCACTTGTTACCTTAATAAAAAACATTGGACACCAAATTTTATGTTAATCTTACATTTTTACTATACAAAATAATTTGCATTGGATAACCAAACCAATTGTTCAGATTTTGAGAAATGTCAACCATGAATTTGTTATCCTAATGCATTGTAGGATAATGTCAATCATGGTTAGAACAATTGATGAAACTGGGATGCAAATTGGTTATTTAGTAACAATTGAGTTAGTTAATTTCTTTCATAATATTGCTTGTTAACTAATTTATCAATTATTAACCATTTGGTAACCTAATAGTATCAAATATTGAATGCTTAGAACGATTCAACCTACTTAATTGAGTCATCATATTTGGAATAGGTTAAATTGGTGACCAATTTCTTTCAATTTGAATTACCATTCACATCAATAGTTTATATATTAAGGTTCAGTGTTAACCAATTCATTTGTATACAATTAGTACCATTTAAGTAATCATTATTAAATAACATTATTCTTTGGCCAAACCATAGAATTAAAATCATGTTATTCAATTGGTTAGTAAAATCCATATCCATTTACCATCAACATTTCAATGGGTTAAGTAACTAAAAGGTTATGATTGTCACTTGTTAGATTGTAACCAAATTCATGTTCAAATGGAATTTTAAAAATTTTGAATATGTCAATCATGAAAAAAAATTTGATGAACTTACCATATGGTTATAAAAATTTACTAACAATGACTCAATTAAGTAGGTTAACAAAAAATGTGAATTAAATGAAGGCAATTTAGAGTGACTTAATGTTATCAAATATTCCATGAATAATCTCAATATGAATATTGATTACTAATTTAAGTGATAAGAAAATTTGGATAATAATTTGTTGATTGAATAAAATGATTAGTTACTCCAATTAACCTTTACTCTAAATTGCCAATGGACTTGCCTAAGTTTTCAGCCTATGGGCTCACTTTAGAAGGCATCCCTACTTTGTTCATTGGGCTTGCCCCTACATTGGGCCTAATAAATGTCTCTCCCTCCCTCTATGGTGCACCATTGCCTCCAAATACCACCTTAGCATCCTCCTTAACGACCACACCTAAACTAAGATCGGACGTCTCCCTTAAAGCGACCTTCCCTTGGACCAACTTCCTATCACAGATTTTTTTAGCGCATTAGGTAGTACTCGCTAAAGTTAGTGGGGTTACTATTCTTGCACCTTCCTCCTATCTCTTTAGCATCTTCTTGATTGATCCATTTCTACCAATTGTTATAAATATAAAAATAACCTTAAATATTGATTTACGAGCTTTGTTATCAATATCCTTCCTTCAGATTGAGTAGGTCAATGTGATCAAATGATTATATTACTAATTTGATCTATCTGGTCACTCAAAAATGTATGAGTAATAGCTTATCAATCCATATCATTACTCAAAATGTTATTCTAATTTACAATTTAATTAACCTTAGATCATCATATGGGGTTAATTACATTACTATATCCTATTACTCAAACATAAAACTAATTCAAATATGACTTATAGTTCATGTGAATTTGATATTATTTATGATTGAATGATCCTTTTATGCAATTCCCCAATTTGATGGACTCAATCTACCCAAAGTGTATAATGATGTGAACCCTAAAAGACATGATTTAGAGGCCTAACAAGCATAAGAAATCAAACAAATTCCCATAAAAGATAAATCAACCTAAATTATCAAATTAGTAAACATTTTCAATCAATTACCATTTTGAATGGTTAGTCAATCATTTTTTAAATAACAAACATATTACTTAAATTACGTAAATAATATAAACAATCTAAATTTTAATAATTGTTAGAATAAAAAGTGTAATTACTTAAATTTGCCCTTTTTTTTTCATTCAAATATGTTATATTTCACATTTTAATGAATATGGAGTAACCTTTTATTAAAATTGTAAATATTATAGTAAAAGATTTTAAATTTGAATAACATTTCAATTGATTAATGTAATTACTAAAATTTTGAGTTCTATATTGAAAAATGTTGTTTTTTTACTTTTCATAAATGTTCAGTAGTCTAATAATTAAATTGCATAAATTATATTAATTAGGAGAATGTAATTTAATTATCATTCAAAATGTTCCTTGCTAAAATGAAAGAAATTGGTACCATTATAACTATTTTGATAAGGTATGTAATCTGTTGATATGGTTATCATGATACTTATCCTATATGGGTGAGTAACCTACTACTTAAAATAAATGTTAACTACTTAAAGATATTACCTTAATCAAAGGTTAATAACCTTAAAACATTTAGTTGAGTATGAATCAATAACCTATTTGGTTATTAGTTAAATGAACATGTTAAGATACTTATCCTCACTATAATGTATGGATGGTAAATGAATACAAATGTAATTACAAAAATTGGCTATTTTCTATTCAAATATGATATATTTTATAATTTGGTGAATTTTGAGTAATATTTTATTAAAATTACAAAATTGACTAAAAAATTGTAAATTTGAATAATATTTAGTTTCATTTAAGTAACTATTAAACTTTCGGATTTTGTATTCAATTTTTTTTTTTAACTTTTTCATGAATGTTATAAAATATATTATTTAAAATACATAAATTAGGTAAAAAAATATTTTAAGTTTGAATAACAGCTAAAATAAAAAATTTAATTGTTTACATTGGTCTTTTTTTCAATTAAAATATAATTTATTTTATTTTTTCTTAAATTTTAGAATAACTTTTTACTGAAATTATATAAAATTATAGTAAAAGACTTTAAATTCCAATATTATTTAAATTGATTCATGTAGTTAATAAAATCTTAAATTTTGTATTTAAAAATTTCATTTTTTACTTTTTTTTACGGATGTCGAGTAACCTTATAGTTAAAGTATGTAAATTACATAAAACGTTATTAAATTTGAATAATAATTAGAATTAAAAATTAATCACTCAAATTAATATTTTTTAAAATAAAATAGAGTTTATTTTTTACTTTTTATTGAATTTAGATTATCCTTTTAACTAAATTATTGTAATTATATTAAAAGACTATAAATTTATATAACACTTTATTTTACATAATGACTAAAATATGAGGTTTTATATTAAAAAAGATCTTTTTCTTTTCTTTTTTTTCTTTTTTTAACATTTCATGAATATTGACTAATTTGTTACTTAAATTGTGTAAATAAAATAAAATAAATTTAAATTTGAATAATAATTAAAATAAAAAGTGCAATTATTGAAGTTGGTTGTTTTTTTTATTTAGATATAATGTATTATATTTTTTTGATAAATTTTGTTTAACTTTTTACTAAAATTGTAAAAATTATAATAAAATATTATAAATTTCAATAATATTTGAATTTATTTATTTATTTGCTAAAATCTTGAGTCTTGTATCAAAAATATTATTTTTTTACTTTTCATGATGTTGACTAATTTTATTTTTTTTCAAAAAAAAAATATGATCAATTTTACTTTTTAATAAAGTTAAGGTGACTATTTATTAAAATTACATAAATTACAAAAAAAATTATAAATTTAAATAAATTTAGTTTGATTTAAAGAGGTACTAAAATCTAGGATTTTGTATTCAAAAATAATTTTTTTTACTTTTCATAAATATTGAATAATATGTACGTAAATAGTTTAAATAATATTAAAAAAATTTAAATTTAAATTTAAATAATAATTAAAAATATATATATAATTATTTAAAATTGTTTATTTTTTTATTTAATTTTACTTTTTAATGAATTTAGAGGTTATTCAAATTTAAAGTAACCTTAATTGAATAAAATACATTCCAAATCTAGGGTAATTTACACAAGAAATTTATGTTACTCAAATGATATCTTATTCAACCATAAAAAAATACAATTTTGAGTAAGAACTATAATTATTCAAATTAAACCAAATGCAATTGAATAACCCTAAATGGATATGTAAAATGGGGTCTTGTATTTTAAATAACCTTACTATCAAACTTAAAATGCATTTT
Organism: Rhizophora mangle; assembly: GCA_037832345.1. NCBI lineage: Eukaryota > Viridiplantae > Streptophyta > Magnoliopsida > Malpighiales > Rhizophoraceae > Rhizophora > Rhizophora mangle. The sequence continues at coordinate 129,267 of JBAPLJ010001673.1, read as the reverse complement.
ACTCTGAAACATATTTGAATTTTACATAACCCAATTTCATAATAAATGATATACCTAAATCTCTCTACTAATTTAGTAGATAAAACTTGACTTTAGTAATCCTATTATTAAGTTATTAACTATGAAAAAGTAAATTGGTCAAGGACAACAACGTTTAGAATAAACTTGACCAAATTAACTTTCAAATCAATTGGAGTAATCAAAAAGTAAAATTGGTGAATTTGGTGCATGTTAAGTAATGACCAATTTACTATCCATTTAGATAATTCAACTCAAAGTCACATTTTGAAAGTAATTTTTAATTTAATAAAAAAGACCAAATACTTTACTCAAATGGTCCATTATAACCATTTAGGTATTTTGATTATATCCAAAATGTGGCTTTGGTTAGTCTATTACAACATACTTTTACTCAAAGTTAAAATGGTTATGAAAATGATTATGAAATACATTTGTTATTTTATTTAAATGTAAATAAGTTATGGCCTTAAGTCAAATTGGAGTAATAGATTAGTCCAATTATCAACATTTTTTTAATAACATTTGGTTGGCATAAAGTAAACTCTAAAGATATACATAAATTTGTTAGAGGGAGTAAAAATGTTGTACAATCATAAATTGGATTTGTAATCTTGATTTATCATGAAAAAGTAGCTATAATGTTACGAAGAGTGTCTTGCAACTATTATATATTTGAATAATGTTGATAATTAGACCAATCTATTAGAGATTATACTTCACCAAATTCAAACCATGTATGTAATTGGGGTTAGGGTTATTATTAATCGAAATTATAGTAATGTTGACCAATAAATTTGGTCTCTTAGATTATTGAATGATTGTTTAAATTGGAGAATTACTAAATACCATTGAAGTTTTGAGTGAATGGTTTACCATGCATAAAAGGTAATTCATATTTGAATAAATAATCAAACTAGAATAATAATTGATATTTGGTAAAAAGATGTTAAATTTATAGATTAAATCAGTCATTTAAGACAATTATGGTGGCCTAAATAATTGCAAATCCATTAAACCCCATAAAAATGAATTAAACTATCTTAAATTGCAATCCAAATGTACCACATTATTATATGTTAACAAGTGATTGATTGTGGAAATTATAAAGTATAATCAATTACTCAATTGATTATAGATTTGAATAGTCTCAACTAAATTAGTAATTGACTATTATTTTGACTCATTGATTAGAATAAATGAGGTTACCAATTGCATTTTATTTGAGTCACCATATAAGGTTAATTTGGAAAAATGAATTTGGATTTAGTTTGGTTATCAGTTAATTTCAAATTAGGTCACGCCATTTTTTAAAATGGTTGTTAAATTAACTAATGAACGTTATTTAAATCTATACAAAACTCTAAATGTTTCATACAAGTTAGTTATTCAATAAATCAAATTGAATTGTATTATCTTTATGTTGGTACACAAGTACATGCAATAAAATGGTTATTGAATGATTCTTGGTTATTACACTAAAATCTTTCCCATAATCTAATTAGGATTGGTCATTAGCTTGAATGTTAAATGCTAGTTACTAAATTCAATCTAATGATTGGTCATGTGTAGAATTGATTGGTTTATAAATGGTACCCTTAAGCTGCCATGGTAACCTAGAATGGACAAATGGTTATCTATTGAAGAAATTCAAAAAATGATAACATAAAAAAATGTGACTTAAGTAAGAGTTTAACTTCATTTGTTCAAAAGACACTATTTAAATAACCATGGTTAAATTACCATTTGAATGTCTAACTCCAATTATGTTAATCCAGATGGTAACTATATGGTAAATTTGAATAACATTAACATCTTAATAGGAAGAGTTAAAAGACAATTGGGTCTTGGTTTACAAAATTAAGGGAGTGAGTGAGTGAAGACCCAATTATCCATGGTTGACACAGCATTAATGGCAGATATTTTGACAAATCATTGGTAAAAATTGTTAAGTAAATTACTAACATGCTAACATTGAAGTGAACATGGATAATTGGGACTTTAATCATGGTACTGATTTAACTAGTAAGGGTCTAATTGATTGTCAACCAATAAAAGATTAGTAATGGTCATGTCAAATGACCAAAAATTATCTAATGATTGGATAAAACATTAGATGATAATTAAATCAAATATTATTCAAAGATTAATCTATTTGATATTATCAATGTTTGAATTCTAATAACCCTTTAGTGAATCATATTTACTAAATATCATTGGGTAAAAAGACAATTTTTTGTAACTACTAATTAGACAATTGCTTTATTAGATGTTACTCATATATGTTGTTTGATTAATTTCATATTAGCTAATGAAAGTTACTTTTCAAACCATTGGTCATCAACATAAATAACGTACTCTCACCCATACTATGTTGATAAAGCTATTTTAATGAACCCAAACTCCTTTATACCATACATGTCACAAAAGGTTAAAGGTTATAAATAGATTATATTGTTTGCAAATGTGTGCAAGGGATACGCAAATCAAATTGCAAATATGTCACCATTGGTGGACTGGAGATAGTTAAATTGAGTTTGAATAGTCCAATTAATCAATATGGTAAATTTAAAATATACTAACCATATAATTAACCCTAATCAACAAAGATTATGATTTGAAAATAACTAGGTAAATAAGTTTGAATGTCCCATGGATTGAGTATGGCACTAATAACCATCTAACATTTGTTACTAGAGGTACTTTTGGTTACTTAAAAGGTAGGCCCCAAGTTGAACTTCTAGTCTAGTCTCAATGGACCCCCAATTTCATGAATAATAAAATGCACTAACCATATTAGATGTATTAATAACTTTTGGTTAGTCTACTTACATAAAAAGATTAAAAGTGTTGTTTTTGCAATGCAATTTAATGAAAAAGTCTATTAAATCTATATAATGGTCGATATCTCACATTGTAGCATGTTTAGTATTAGGGTTAATATGGGTATTCTTAAATCAAATTGTATTAAGGATATTTACTCATAATAAGGTACTCATCAATGCTTAGTAATCAAATTGGGTAGTCCAATTGTATTCACAAATTTGATTACTAGGTGAGTAAGTGGTGAATATCCTTAAATTAAATTGAGTCTAGTCAAATTAATAATGGTTTATAAATGAATATAAACATACTCTAACATTAGTCGATTAGGGTAAATAACCAAGAGTAATAATAAGCCTAAATGGTTAAGAAGATGGTTAGAATTTGAGTACATGATTAATCTATGATTAGCATAATGGTAATTAACTATTAGTCTTACTTTATGAAATAGTTGATATGGTCATTGGTTAGGTTGATGAACCTTTGCATTCGTTTGGATTGGATGACCTTATCCAACCATATTGATTAATAATTTTGTGTTACTCAATCCCTTATTGAGTAATGTAATTGATGGTACCAACTAATGATCAATAAAAAAAACTTAATTTTTAACCTAATCATTAAAATGTTGAACAAGTTATTCAATATGACTAGTAACCATATACATTAATGGGTTAAATGTTATATACATTTGTTAATATGATCAAACATTATGGTAATGAATGGTAGATTGTTAAAGTCATGGTTAAATAAGTAACAATGGCAAACTACAAATTGTTAATGACAAATCTATATTATATTGAATATCAATCAAAATTTTTAAGTATTCACTTCATTATACAATGGTCAAATAAAGATTAACATTGGAACAATCTTGATTTTATGTACTACTGCTCGTACATTAACCTTCATAACCATCAACCTCATTGGTTAATGATTTTCCCTTTAAATTGGTTACTAAAGTATAGGTAATTTATCTAATACCTCGAAGATTACATCAACACCAAGGTTAGCCAATAACCTCTAACCTAATTAAATTTTGAATTGTTCTAATCTTCATTGATTACACATAGTTAAAAATGTTGCCAATTGGATAAATTCTAATTAATGCATATGGTCTTACCAATTTTAATAAAAGGTTACTATAAATTGACCAAAAAGTAAAATAGATCACATTTTAATAAAATATGATTGATTTAAATAATTATATTGTTATATTCTAACTATTGTTTGAATTTAAATTCTTTATATATTATTTAAATAATTTAAGTAAAATGTTAGTCAACATTCATTGAAAAGTAAAAAAGGAATTCAAAAAATTGATTCATAATATTAAGTAGCAACTAAACCATTACTTTGAATAACTTAAATGTCTATACTTAAATTACATAGATGTTAGTCAAAAAATCAAATTCAAGGTTATCAAGTAACCTTTCCTATTGGTTAAGTACCCTAGGTTGAAGCTTTAAGGACCATGTGAGAATATGGTAAATTGCAATACTCTAAATAGTTTCCTATAATAATATAACATTGTAAATAAATGAGTAAACAATCATGATCAATTGGATAATGTAACATTAGGTTAGAATAATAATCAATTACTAATTTAGTAGAGATATCATATTTGAAAAGCAAATATGTAATATTTCATATGGTAACCTATAATGGGTCTCTTTAATGGAGTAAAGGATATCAAGATGGGGTTTAAACAAAGTTATTGATGAAAGTAAAATTGTTATTTGATGTGATTAAATTTAGTAATAAACATTTTGAAAGTTAAAAACCACTCTTTTGGTTAGTTATTCATGTACTTGTTACTTTCATAATAAACATTGGATACCAAATTTTATGTTTATGTAACATTTTTACTATACAAAATAATTTGCATTAGATAACTAATCCAATTGTTCCTATTTAAATATTTGGAGTTGAATAATATTAGATTGCAAATGTTGAATTACAATTACAAATATGGTACTTTGTAACAATCTCACCAATAACCTTTTGTTCATGTAAATAATGGTTAACTAATTACTTAACACAATATGAAATTTAATAATTATAACTACATACCTTATTTTAAAAAATGACTAATTCAAATGAAATAACCTTAATAAAATTGAACTCACAAATTTGAGTAACCGAGAATGTTTGGGGTGCATCATGAGTAACAGGTTAATATGTTATTATTCTATTGGTTACTATTCAATCTTACCCAATCTTCTTATGAGTAATTTTTTTTTGAAATTACAACATGTATTCACAAATTGTATAAGTAACCTATTAAGGTTAAAGGCAATCTAGAAGGGACAATTAAATTGGTTTGCAATGACTAATTGATAAATATTATGGTTCCAAAGATTTACTAGGTAACAATTTACATATTTAGTGTAAAAAATTTAAAATTTTTTATTATAATTTCTGCAATTTCAATAAAAAGTAAAATGAATCATATTTAAATAAAAAATAATTAATTTAAATAATTTTATTTTTTATTTTAACTATTGAAATTTAAATTATTTGACTATAAACATTAAATTATCTTTAATGGTTCATGCAATGAATTTAATCCAAGTCACTTATTGATTTAATTAGAACCTAATCGATGGAGGACCCCAATTTGATTAATGGCTAGGTTATAGTTACAGATTTGGTGATATTTGAAATGATCACTTGAATCAATCAATAGAGATTATTAATCAAAAAGATTAGTAATCTAATTAAGTAACCAATTGCAATGGATGGTACCATTATTTGGTTAATTTGAAAATGAATTACTTGTCTCATTTTATTATTCGATGGTTACTCATAACTATGTTCCTACTCACCCAATTGATTGTTATTGAATATTCCAATTGGTTACTCTCTAACCTATTTTTATTAACCAACTAATGGCAAGGGTATTATACTATTTACCAATTACAACAATCAATGTTGTTTAACATATGATGTTGATTTGAATGTAATCCTATATCTCAACATTTTTAGTAAAGTAACATGATTGATTGACCAATATACATGTTGGTACACATCAATTTGATAACCCAATATTGATTGTTCTCATTGTAAATGTTTAGTAATGTTACCTTACTAATAGAGTAACCAATTACATTAATGTAATTTACTAATATGGTGAGAAATTCTACAACATTACCACCAAATGGAAAATGAGAACAATCAAAGGTCATTATAACCATTGTTGATATGGTATGATGGGTTACATAATTACCATGATTGTTAATGTTTGGGTTAGTCATCCTATTAACTTTTTACCAATTAGATTGAATTGGTTATATGACCAATGATTATTGATAATCTGAGAGAGGACTAAAATGATAATTATAGGTTAATCATCAATAGAGTTAGTTACACCAAAGGTTACAACATTATATAACTGATAACTGGAGGAATACAAAAGGTAAACATAATTGGTAAATTATGTTACACCCAAATGACCTCTTTGAGTAAAGTATCCTTTCCCTAGATCAATGGACCCGCAAAGACTATTATATTCTACCAATTCATGATACACTATTTACTAGTAACAAACCAATCTTTATTGGTCAAATGACTAAATGTTGGTCCCTAGATAACATTGGTCAATCAGTTATTCAAATGGTCAATGGATTTGTGGATACAAAAGGTAACCATTTGATCAATTACTAATGGGGAAGATGGTCAAATCCATAAGCGTATGAACAAATGGTATAGTGGATGAACCATTAATATGGTTACTAGTTGATTAATTAACCAACCAAGGTAAGATGTGCCATTATGTGAATAGATTGTAACCATTTACAATCCTTATATGTAATTAGCGATCTGAGTGACTTATCATATATGGTTACCATACATGAGGATAGGGGTAACTATTATTGACAAATGCATTAACCCCAGTGGAGCAATGTCATTAGGTTACTCACCATTCGTTAAACCGGCAAGGTGTATTCTATCATATAAGGTGTATTCTATCATATTAGTTACCTTATGGATCATTGATGAAAGGTACCATATCACAAAATGTAACAATTGGTACCATTACTAATACTGACATGGTTAGATTAATTTAAGTAGTAATTGGGTACTATTATGATTATGTAACCAATATGAAAGGTAATCATGGCAGTATCACTGTAATTGGTCTAACCATTGGGTTACCCTTAAATTGTTGATCAATGTTATCATAAACCATTATTGTTTAAATTAATGACCATATTTTGAATCATTACTCTAGATCTTTGTAAATTCATTTTCGTAGCAATTTGTTTACTCAAATGCAGACTTGGAAGGTGAACCCTCAAAATTGATTGTTTAACCATATCACATACATGGTTATTACTCATATAAACTATTGATTATTTGGTACTTAGTTAAACTTCATATTATTGATGACCAACCAAATTAATTGATAATGGCTAACCTGGAGAATAATGACCAACATTCCAATTACTTGTTAAATTACATAATCACACTATAACCTTGAATATTCACTTACAATTGTAAACCAAAATTTAGCAAGCACTTAAATAAAGTGGAATTTCTAATGTTATTAAAAGTTTGCTGATGATTGTGAATAATATGAATAAATGTTATCGAAGTTGATGTACATTCAGGTGGGTAACCTTGGATGAGTTGATCATGATCATTTGTAATATGGAGTTTACCCTAATGAATAAAAGATCCATTGAGTAACCATCAATGTGAAATTTAGTAAAAACAACCATAATTATTTACCATATCAATGCGATAAGTATGGTTACTAATAGACCATTTGAGCAATATGAAGTAAAAGATAATGATATATTCAAGCATAACTGGGCCAAACATTAAGTCAATCTCTTTAGTTTAGTATATTTTTCAAGGGATACATACATTTATGACATTGGTGAAATTCTATTGCTCTGTAACCCGAATTTGTTATATGGTCAGATTACAATGAACTTTTAGGTCCACTATTGTAAATCAATCATGTTAACATTGCATTGGTTGATGCACTCCGTGGTCTTTTCACAATGCAAGATTAGTATCTATAGTATACTCATTGACACTATACATAAATCATTTTAAGGTTCTTTACTAATTGTATTTATGTATATGCATGTATATGGCATATTTGACTTGCATATCTCCACCATCAATAATCAAAGGTTTATTCTGGGGTAATTAGACCCATCCAGCATTTGATTATTATGAACCATACATTAATCACCATGTTTGAATGGTTGACAAACCCCAAGGGTAATGGTTCCATATTGTCACCTCTAATAATTAATTACTAATTGGGGATTACCTAACCATCAATTTGTCCATATCATTAAATAGCAAATAACCTTGTAACCAATGATTATGGGCCTTTTACCAATTGGTGATTTTACTTACCAAATTTTAATACTTTGATGGCGATTCTTAATTTTAGGTTAATCATGTAAGAATCATCACCATTTAGATAGTATTCGTACCCTATTCATGAATACCATTATTTGGTTTATCCATTAAAATGATGTTTTTGGTTGATTATTGATGCACTTGTTACCTTTATAAAAAACATTGGACACCAAATTTTATGTTAATCTTACATTTTTACTATACAAAATAATTTGCATTGGATAACCAAACCAATTGTTCAGATTTTGAGAATTGTCAACCATGAATTTGTTATCCTAATGCATTGTAGGATAATGTCAATCATGGTTAGAACAATTGATCAAATTGAGATGCAAATTGGTTATTCAGTAACAATTGAGCTAGTTAATTCCATTCATAACATTGCTCATTAACCAATTTATTAGTTATTAACCATTTTGGCAACCTAATAGTATCAAATATCAAATGGTTAGAATGATTCAACCTACTTAATTAAGTCATCATAGTTGGAATAGGTTAGATTGGTGACCAATTTCTTTCAATTTAAATTACCATTCACATCAATAGTTTATATATTAAGGTTTAGTGTTAACCAATTCATTTGTATACAATTAGTACCATTTGAGTAATTGTTATTAAATAACATTATTCTTTGGCCAAACCATAGAATTGAAATCATGTTATTCAATTGGTTAGCAAAATCCATATCCAATTACAATGAACATTTCAATAGGTTGAGTAACTAAAAGGTTATAATTGTAACTTGTTAGATTGTAACCAAATTCATGTTCAAATTAGAATTCTAAAAATTTTGAATATGTCAATCATGAAAAAAAATTTGATGAGCTTACCATATGGTTATAAAAATTTACTAACAATGACTCAATTAAATAGGTTAATGAAAAATGTGAATTAAATGAAGGTAATTTAGAGTGACCTGATGTTATCAAATATCCCATGAATAATCTTAATATGAATATTGATTACTAATTTAAGCCATAAGTAAATGTGGATAATAATTTGTTGATTGAATAAAATGATTAATTACTCCAATTAACCTTGACTCGAAATTGCCAATGGACTTGCAGGGGTTTTCAGCCTATGGGATCGCCTTATAAGGTGTCCCTACTTTGTTCATTGGGCTTGCCCCTAAATTGGGCCTAATGAACATCTCTCCCTCCCTCTATTATGCACCATTGCCTCCACACACCGCCTTGGCATCCTCCCTAACGACCACACCTAGACCAAGATTGGACATCTCCCTAGAAGCGACCTTCCCTTGGACCAACTTCCTATCACAGAGTTTTTTGGCACATTTGGTAGCACTCACTAAACTTGGTGGGGTTACTATTCTTGCACCTTCCTCCTCTCTCTTTAGCATCTTCCTGATCTATCCATTTCTACCAATTGTTATGAATATAAAAATAACTTTAAATATGGATTTACGAGCTTTGTTACCAATATCCTTCTTCTAGATTGAGTAGGCCAATGTGATCAAATGGTTATATTACTAATTTGATCTATTTGGTCACTCAAAAATGAATGAGTAATAGCTTATTAATCCATATCATTACTCCAAATATTATTCTAATTTACAATCTAATTGACCCTAGATTTTCATATAGGGTTAGTTACATTACTATATCCCATTACTCAATTATAAAACTAATTCAAATATGACTTATAGTTCATGTGAATTTGATATTATCTATGATTGAATGATTTTTTTACACATTTCATCAATTTGATGGACTCAAACTACCCAAGGTGTATTAATGATGTGAACCCCAAAAAACATGGTTTAAAGATCCAACATGCATAAGAAATCAAACAAAAACCCACGAAAGCTAAATCAACATAAATGATCAAATTAGTAAACATTTTCAATCAACTACTCTTTTGAATGGTTAGTCAATCATTTTTTAAATAATTAACTTATTATTTAAATTGCGTAAATAATATAAATAATCTAAATTTTAATAATTGTTAGAATAAAAAATGTAATTACTTTAAATTGTCACTTTTCATTCAAATATGTTCTATTTCACATTTTAATAAATATGGAGTAACCTTTTATTGAAATTGTAAATATTATAGTAAAAGATTTTAAATTTGAATAATATTTCAATTGATTTATGTAATTACCAAAATTTTAAATTTTGTAATAAAAAATATTGTTTTTTAATTTTTATGAATGTTCAGTAATCTAATACTTAAATTGCATACATTACATTGATTAGGATAAATGTAATTTAATTACCTTTCGAAATGTTCCTTGCTAAAATGAAAGAAATTAGTACCATTATAACTATTTTGATAAGGTATGTAATCAGTTGATGTGGTTATCATGATACTTATCCTATATAGGTGAGTAACCTATTACTCAATGTTCACTACTTAAAGGTTAATAACCTCACACCATTTAGTTAAGTACAAATCAATAACCTATTTGGTTATTGGTTATATGAACACATTAAGATACCTATCCATCACTTAGAAGTAACCATCTTTAAATTAATGGTCAGTTACCCTAATCTATGGTTTGGAATCCATGAATTGCCCAGATGGTTTCAAAAGATAATCATTATGGTTAATCGCCTTGTTAAATTATCAATTGACATCATCCATTGGCCAAAGATTAGGTTACTTATTTCATACTAATCAATAAACTCATTACTCCTAAGTGCAAAATATCATGTTTTGTCATTTCCTCAAAAGTACATATTGACATTACTTTACTCAAAAGTAAAAGGTTACCCTTAAAAATCATTGGTTGTATAACCAATTCAATCCAATTGATAAAAGGTTAATGAGGTTACATATTGAAAAGGTTAAATGATAACCATAATGTTATCCTATAATGTCAATTGTCATTTACATTAGTATTGACTTTATGTCAATTGTAATTTTAATCAACATTATAATCTTATATGGTTATAATGTATGGATGGCAAATGAATACTAATGTAAATGACAATTGAAATAAAGTCTACCAAAGTAATTGACCCAGTAAATTAGGTTAAATTGAATAATTTATTTGAGCCAAAGGATGATCATTATTAATGCAATTAAAGGAAATCCTTAATAACATGATCAACATTAAAACTGCTCGATGGTTAAATTGGCTGCTTGATGATAGTAACATTGGTTATTCATCATGGTTTAACATGGTAGATGGTTAAATATTAACCATGTTCCTCCATGATAGGTCAATCATTCAACATTTATAATCTAATGATAATTCATCTCCATATTCACATATCCTTCTAGATTCATTATGATTTAATAGTGTCTAATGGTAATTTGAACATGAATTTGGTTAAAATCTAACAAGTTATGATCATAACCTTTAAGTTACTCAACCCACTAAAATGTTGATTATGAATGCATATGGATTTTATTAACCAATTAAATAACATGATTTCAATTTTATGGTTTGGCCAAAGAATTTATTGAATAATGATTACTTAAATGGTATTAACTGTATACAAATGAATTTTGTCCAACACTTGGAATTTTTCTAAACCTAATTATGGAAGGTTATAATGTCTTCCAATCCAAATTCAAGCCTTAAATTGATCAAACTTCTTTTCCTCAATTATTACAATTTTGTTATATTTTTAAGCTACCATGAATTTGTGCTTAGGAATTACAAATCTAGGATGATCCTTTCACAAGGACTCCTATTCTAAGCTAGATAGAATAAAGAATGCAATTACATTAATTAATTAATTTTTATTTAATTTTATTTTAATAAATTAAGAGTAACCTATTAATGAAATTATAGAAATTGCAATAAAGATTGTAAATTTGAATAAAATTTGGTTTGATTAACTAGTTACTAAACTCTAGGGTTTCGTATTAAAAAATGACAATTTTTACTTTTCATGAATGTTGATTAACTTATTTCTTAAATTGTGTAAGTAACATAAAAGAATTACATTTAAATGACAATTAGAATAAAATTGTAATTATTTAAATTAATTATTTTTTATTCAAATATGATTTAATTTACTTTTTGATGAATTTGAAGTAATCTTTCACTAAAATTATACAAATTACAATAAAAAATTTTTAAATTTAAATAACATTTGTATTGATTTGTATAGTTACTAAAATATGACATTTTTATACAAAAATATGGTTTTTTTATTTTTTTTCATGAATATTGAGTTACCAAACACTTAAATTTCATAAATTATATAAAGATTACATTAGAAAATACAATTACTCAAATTGATTTTTTTTATTCAAATAAGGTATATTTTATATTTTGATGAAATTTAAATAATAATTTATTAATATTACAAAATTGACAATAAAAGATTACAAATTTGAATAACATTTGACCTAATTTAAGTAACTATTAAAATTTGGAGTTTTGTATTTAAACTTTTTTTTAACTATTTCATGAATGTTGTAAAATTGATTACTTAAACTATACAAATTATATAAAAAAAGACTTTAAATTTAAATAATAGATAAAGTAAAAAATACAATTACTTAAATTAATTTTTTTTATTAAAATATGATTTATTTTACTTTTTCTTGAATTTTGGATTAACTTTTATTGAAATTACATAAATTATAGTAAAAAATTTTAAATTTCAATATTCTTTATTTGATTTATATAATTAGTCAAATCTAGAATTTTGTATTTAAAAAATTTCATTTTTTTACTTTGTTTTTATAAATGTTGAGTAATGTAATAATTAAATTACGTAAATTATATAAAAAGTTATTAAATTTTAATAATAATTAGAATTTAAATTTAATCACTCAAATTATTTTTTTTTTAATAAAATAGGGTTTATTTTACTTTTTAATAAATTTAGATTAATTTTTTAACTAAAATTGTAGTAATTACAATAAAAGATTTTAAATTTTAATAATACTTTATTTGATTTAAGTAATGACTAAAATTTAAAGTTTTATATTAAAAAATATCCTTTCTTTTTTTTTTTACACTTTCTATAAATGTTGACTAATTTATTACTTAAATTATATAAATAATATAAAATAAATTTAAATTTGAATAATAATTAAAATATAAAAAAGTAATTATTTAAGTTGGTTGTTTTTTTTTCTTATTTTGGTATATTATATTATAATTTTTTTGGTAAATTTGATGTAACTTTTTAGTAAAGTTGTAAAAATTATAGTAAAAGATTTTAAATTTTAATAACATTTAGATTTATTTATTTATTTGCTAAAATTTTGAATTTTGTATCCAAAAATTTTATGTTTTTACTTTTCATGAATGTTGACTAACCCTATCTTTATTCAAAAAAAAAAAATGGTGAAATTAACTTTTTGATAAAATTAGAGTGATTTTTTATTGAAATTGTAGGAATTACAAAAAAAATATATAAATTTGAATAATATTTAGTTTGATTTAAAGAGGTATTAAAATTTACGATTTTGTATTTAAAAATATGTTTTTTTACTCTTCATAAATATTAAATAACATCTTATTTAAATTGTATAAATAATATTAAAAAAAAATAAATTTAAATAATAGTTAAAATAATAAATAGAATTATTTTAAATTAATTATTTTTTTATTTAATTTTATTTTTTGATGAATTTAGAGGTTATTCAAATTTTAAGTAACCTTAATTAAATAAAAAACATTCTAAATCTACTGTAATTTACACTAGAAATTTATGTTACTCAAATGACATTTTATTCAACCACAAAAAATATAATTTAGAGTAAAAATTACATTTACTCAAATTAAACCAAATGCAGTTGAATAACCCTAAATGGATATATAAAATAGGGTTTTGTATTGTAAATAACCTTTTTATCAAACTTAAAATGCATTTTACTCTAAAACATGTTTGAAATTTACAAAACCCCATTTTACATTGTTGAAATAAAATTCAATTACTACTAAGAAAATGCAATTTTCATTTTGAGTAAAATGATGCTCTAGATTTAGAGAATGTAAAATTCTTTAACCCCAAATTTCATCATAAATGACATGCCTAAATCTATCTACTAATTTAGTAGATAAAACTTCATTTTAGTAATCTTGTTATTAAGTTATAAACTATGAAAAAGTAAATTGGTCAAGGACAATAATGTTTAGAATAAACTTGACCAAATTAACATTTAAATCAATTGGAGTAATCAAAAGTAAAATTGGTGAATTTGGTGCATGTTAAGTAATGACCAATTTACTATCCATTTAGATAATTCAACTCAAAGTCATATTTTGAAAGTACCTTTTTAATTTGATGAAAAAGACCAAATACTTTACTCAAATGGTCCATTATTACCATTTAGGTAATTTGATTATATCCAAAATGTGGCTTTGGTTAGTCTATTACAACATACTTTTACTCAAAGGTAAAATGGCTATGAAAATGATCATGAAATACATTTTTTATTTTATTTAAATGTAAATAAGTTAGGGCCTTAATTCAAATTAGAGTAATAGATTGGTCCAATTATCAACATTTTTTAATAACATTTGGTTGACATAAAGTAAACTCCAAAGATTTACATAAATTTGTTAGAGGGAGTAAAAGTGTTGTATAATCATAAATTGGATTAGTAATCTTTGATTTATCATGAAAAAGTAGCTATAATGTTACGAAGAGTGTATTGCAACTATTATATATTTGAACAATGTTGATAATTAGACCAATCTATTAGAGATTGTACTTCACCAAATTCAAACCATGTATGTAATTGGGGTTAGGGTTATTATTAATCCAATTATAGTAATGTTGACCAATATATTTGGTCTCTTAGATGATCAAATGGTTGTTTAAATTGTAGAATTACTAAATACCATTAAAGTTTCGAGTGAATGGTTTACCATGCACAGAGGGTAATCCATATTTGAATAAATAGTCAAACTAGAATAATAATTGATATTTGGTAAAAAGATGTTAAATTTATAGAGTAAATCAGTTATTTAAGACAATTATGGTGACCTAAATAATTGCAAATCCATTAAACCCCATAAAAATGAATTAAACTACCTTAAATTGCAATTCCAAATGTATCGTATTATTACATGTTAAAAAGTGATTGATTATGGAGATTATAATGTATGATCAATTACTCCATTGATTACAAATTTGAATAGTCTCAACTAAATTAGTAATTGATTATTATTCTAACTCAATGATTAGAATAAATGAGGTTACTAATTGCATTTTATTTGAGTCACCATATAGGGTTAATTTGGCAAACTGAATTTGGAATTAGTTTAGTTATCAGTTAATTTGAAATTAAGTCACTCCATTTTTCAAAATAGTTGCCAAATTAACTAGTGAATGTTATTTGAATCTATACAAAACTCAAAATATTTCATACGAGTTAGTTATTCAATAAATCAAATTGAATTGCATCTTTATGTTGGTACACAAGTACATGTAATAAAATGGTTATTGAATGATTCTTGGTTATTGCACTAAAATCTTTCCCATAATGTAATTAGGGTTAGTCATTAGCTTGAATGTCAAATACTAGTTACTAAATTCAATCTAATGATTGGTCATGTGTAGAATTGATTGGTTTATAAATGGTACCCTTAAGATGCCATGGTAACTTAGAATGGATAAATGGTTATCTATTGAATAAATTCAAAAGATGTTAACATAAAAAAAATGTGACTTAAGTAAGAGTTTAACTCCATTTGTTCAAAAGACACTATTTAAATAACTATGGTCAAATTACCATTTGAATGTCCAACTCCAATTATGTTAATCTAGATGGTAACTATATGGTAAATTTGAATAACATTAACATCTTAATAAGAAGAGTTAATAGACAATTGGTTAACCAATTGTTATGGTTGACAAAATTAAGGGAGTGAGTGAGTGAAGGCCTAATTATCCATGGTTAACACAACATTAATGGGAGATATTTTGACAAATCATTGGTAAAAATTGTTGAGTAAATTACTAACATGCTAGCATTGAAGTGAACATGGATAATTGGGACTTTAATCATGGTACCAATTTAACTAGTGAGGGTCTAATTGATTGTTAACTAATAAAAGATTAGTAATGGTCATGTCAAATGACCAAAAATTATCTAATGATTGGATAAAACCTTAGATGTTAATCAAATCAAATATTATTCAAAGATTAATCTATTTGATATTATCAATAATTGAATTCTAATAACCCTTTGGTGAATCACATTTACTAAATGTCATTGGGTAAATAGACAATTCTTTGTAACTACTAATTAGACAATTTCTTTATTAGATGTTACTCATAAATGTTCATATTAGCCAATGAAGGTTACTTTTCAAACCACTAGTCATCAACATAAATAGTGTATTCTCACCCATACTAGGTTGATAAAGCCATGTTAATGAACCCAAACTCCTTTAAAACATACATGTCACAAAAGGTTAGAGGTTACAAATAGATGGTATTGTTTGCAAATATGTGCAAGGGATATGCAAATCAAATTGCAAATATGTAACCATTGGTGGAATGGAGATAGTTAAATTAAGTTTAAATAGTCCAATTAATCAAAATGGTAAATTTAAAATATACTAACCATGTAATTAACCTTAATCAACAAAGATTATGATTTGAAAATAACTAGGTAAACAAGTGTGAATGTCCCATGGTTTGAGTATGCTACTAGTAACCATCTAACATTTGTTACTGAGGGTACTTTAGGTTACTCAAAAGGTAGGCCCCAAGTTGAACTTCTAGTCTAGTCTCAATGGACTCCAAATTTCATGAATAATAAAATGCACTAACCATATTAGATGTACTAATAACTTTTGGTTAGTCTACTTATGTAAAAAGACTAAATGTTTTGATTTTGCAATGCAATTTAATGAAAAGGTCTATTGAATCTACATAATGGTCCATATCCCACATTGTAACATTTTTAGTAGTAGGGTTAATATGGGTATTCTTAAATCAGATTGTATTAAGGATATTTACTCATAATAAGGTACTCATCAATGCTTAATAATCAAACTGGGTAGTCCAACCGTATTCACAAATTTTTACTAGTGAGCAAGTGGTGAATATCCTTAAATTAAATTAAGTTTACAAATGATATATCAAATTAATAATGGTTTATAAATGAATATAAACATACTCTAACATTAGTCGATTATGGTAAATAACCAAGAGTAATAATAAGCCTAAATGGTTAAGAAAATGGTTAGAATTTGAGTACATGATCAATCTATGATTACCATAATGTTATATACAATTGTTAATATGATCAAACATTATGGTAATGAATGGTAGATTGTTTAAGTCATGGTTAAATAAGTAATAATGGTAGACTACAAAATGTTAATGACAAATATGTATTATATATTGAATACCAATAAAGATATTTAAGTATTCACTTCATTATATAAGGGTCAAATAAAGATTAACATTGGAACAATCTTGATTTTATGTACCAGTGCTCATAGATTAACCTCCATAACCATCAACCTCATTAGTTAATGATTTACCCCTTAAATTGGTTACTAAATTATAGGTAATTTATCTAATACCTCAAAGATTACATCAACACCAAGGTTAGCTAATAACCTCTAACCTAATTAAATGTTGAATTGTTCCTATTTAAATATTTACATTAGATTACTAATTTAATTGTTCCTATTTAAATATTTGGAGTTGAATAACATTAGATTGCAAATGTTGAATTGCAATTACAAATAGGGTACTTTGTAACAATTTCACCAATAACCTTTTGTTTATGTAAATTATGCTTAACTAATTACTTAACACAATATGAAATTTAATAATTGTAACTACAGACTTTATTTTAAAAATGACTGATTCAAATGAAATAACCTTAATAAAATTAAACTCACAAATTTGAGTAACCGAGAATATTTGGGGTGCATTATAAGTAACAGGTTAATATGTCATCATTCTATTGGTTACTATATAATCTTACCCAATCTTCTTATGAAGAATTGTTTTTTTGAAATTACATGTATTCACAAATTGTATAAGTAAACTATTAGGGTTAAAGGCAATCCAGAAGGGACAATTAAATTGGTTTGCAATGACCAATTGATAAATATTATGGTTCCAAAGATTTACTAGGTAACAATTTACATATTTGGTGTAAAAGATTGGAGAAATTCATAACGGTTGTTCAAATTTGGTGTACTAATTTGAAGGTAAATATTTGTAGAATTTGTTTTTATGATTACTGCCCCGTTCGCTCCCCATGCTTCCGCACCCCAGCGTTGGTAGGGACCCAGAGAGCTGCCTTCGCTTTTGGTGTTCCTTCGTGGATCTCCGGATTTCACACAAAATTCTACTCTCCTCTATCTCACTCAAGTGAATTGGTTTCGCAAGCAATCTACCAGTTTTTGGCGACTCTCACTTTCTACCCTATTCACCGCCTACGTGCCCTTTACATTTAAATCAACTCAAGTAATCCTTAGTAACAACATTTTTAACCTTTTGGAATAGTAAAAATTTATGTTCTTAAATGTTATTTTAAGTTTTGGTGAATTTGGAGACAATGGTGATCTTAATGCTCCAAAAGGAGCTCCAGACATTAAATATTTTAAATGTCTGGGCCATTGGTAACTACCATAACCAACAGTTTTACCGATTATAAAGATGTTACTGACCAATCAGTTACTAACTAATTTGAATTAACCAAATTGCTCATTTTAATAACATTTGTTATATTAGTGTCTTACTCCCAACCATATTAACCTTAGTTAAACATGATCTATAAGTCATTTTCTAATGTAACCTCAAATTTGAGTAACCCCCTTCTCCATAACTAAATGGTAAGGAAATATTAACGAACATTCATTTACCCTTAGCAAACTAGTTATTCGGTAATGGTTATCTCACAAGGTGTGACTGACCGTTCCCCATAGATGTTGAATTCGTTTATGTTATTTTAGTACACCAAATTTGAATAACCATTATGAATTTCTCCAATATTTTAGACCAAATACCTAAATTGTTACCTGGAGTTTACCAAACATTATTGGTGAATGGTTGGTTACATTTGAATTGAAATTATCCAAACATATAATTCGATAACATTTTTTTACATTACCATTTTGATTTTATTTAAATACCTTTTTGGTAATGTCGTAATAACCTTATTAGTAATCTAATTAAATCTTTGTTTAATAACTCACAGAAATTAGTAATTGATAATGGGTAACCAAATTGGTATTGTCCGTTAAAGATTGATGTAACCCCATCATATTTCTAAAAATCATCACGAAATGGGTAACCATATTCTTCAGTTAGTAAATATAAATACCATCAAATTGCAGTCTAAACTCCTTATTTAACCTTCTTTGTATGTTACGCGGTTGACCATAATTGCATTATAATGGTGACCGTTTAGAATCATGAATAATAAATTGCAACTAAATTTGACCAACACTAACCCCAATTATGTACACTAACGTCCTAATGTTTAAATAAAATTTGTGAATAACCTCCAATCTTTTATTCAAAGATTGATTTTAGTTCATATTCATGTTAATATGATGTAAATGTTACCATGTGAGTAACCTTTGTCGTTATTTAATTTCGATTGATTTCCTTGATTAATTGAAAGGTTACTCTTATATTGGTTAAGATTGTAAACCAATTAATTGGTTAAGTAATAGGGATTTGAACGTTTGATTATAAAGGTTAGGTGATCATAATAACTAGCGATTTGGAGTAACCATGTGTTTTTTAATCATTGTTATTGCAATACTCCAACGTTTTTTCATGAATGGTTAGAGTAAATGTTTACTCTATTTTGGGTCAAAACCATAGAAGGGCCTGTGGTTACCTATCAAGTGCAGTTACCAATCTATTATGGGTTGGTCAATTGCAATTTGGTTAACGGTTACTAAATTTTGGATGATAAACTGATAATGGTCGTGAGGCTAAATGAATGGTCTATGTTGTTAAATGATTGGAACCATTAAGGAGTAAGTTAAATTCTGTTACCATGCTGAATAGTTAATCAAACAATTGGTGGGAAAACCTTAGATAGACCAAATACATTGTATTTACGATTGGTAAATTGGTTTGATAGGAATAATGGTTACTCATTGAGCTGTAATTCATGGGTGATAATGGGTTATGTAGTTTAAGACAAATGTATCAATCAACTAACCAAATGAAAAATGTTGTAATGATTGGTCCATTCATGAAAAATTCACTTTAGAGTAATCAATACAAAACATATGTCTACCAAAGTAAAAATTGAATGGTAACTACAAAACAATAGATTATTAACGGACCACTAGTTATTTACCATAGGGTTAAATTATGAGAAATTAAAGTACAACTAATCATAAAAGAAAAATGTTATGGTTATAATTGCATTAGTAATATATTAGTAACCATTGAATGTGACCAAATAAGGTTACCAAAATGTTATAATTGGTCAATTATTGGTTAAGTTAAAATATTTAGATGGATACCAATCAAGATTTTAGTAGCTAAAATCAAAAACTAGAATGTTACCCTTAATGGACATTGGTTATGGGTGGAAATTATTGGTTTATGGTATTACCAATAAGAATAAAGAATGACTCTTAAATTATTATTTAAATTGTATAAATAATATAAAATAATTTAAATTTAAATAATAATTAGAATAAAAAAATAAAATTACCTAATTAGTTATTTTTTTTTTATTCAATTAGACTCTAATTTACTTTATAATGAATTTAGAGTAACTTTTTACTGAAATTACAAAAATTACAATAAAAAGATTGTAAATTTGAATAACATTTGATTTAATTTAACTAGTAAAATTTAGAATTTTGTATTAAAAATATAGTTTTTAACTTTTTCAAGAATGTTGAGAAATCTATTGCTTAAACTATGTAAATTATGTAAAAGGACTAGATTTAAATTGTGGTTTGAATAAAAAATATAATTACTCAAATTAGTCATTTTTAATTTATAGTTTTAACATTTTAGATTACTACAAAACTAATATGGTTATGAGGCAAATCTACATTTTGATTGCACTCTAGCTAATATATATAGGTTACCAAGTTAACTATGGACTAAACCTAGGTCTAAGAGTATATTTGATTATCAAGCAATCACAATTGTGTTGACATTTTAGTTTGGAAGTTTGAAGGAGTCCTTTCGGCTTGACCTGAGAGGGTTTTACTATGATGTGGTGGATGGATGAACAAGGGGTAGGCTTTATCATCCAAATAGCTTGTTTGGTTTGTCAAATTTATTAGTAGATCAATTGCTAATTTCTTTGATGTATTAATCCACACTAATTGAGAGGAAGTGCTTGTCTAGAAGCATGATAAGGGTGGTTCAAAACCTTAAAATAATGGATGCACTCCAAGAGAGGTTAGTGATGCTTGGGGAATCACCAATAAGGGTCAGGGTCAGGAGTAGAACTGAATGTTTGTTGATGTTTACTTCTATAATGGAGATCATGGAGGTGCTTGAGGAGAGGGTTGAGGGGCTATAGCCAAAAGAGGTTGGTGATGCTCAGGGAATCACCAATAAGGGTCAAGGTCATAAGTGGAACTGAATGTTTGTTGATGTTTACATCTATAATAGACATCATGAAGGTGCTTAAGGGGAGGGTCAAGGGGCTTTAGTGTTGCTTTCAAAGTCTGACGCCATGGTTAATTGACAACATTGGCTCAAATTAAAGGGTCTAGGTTTCACTTGAGGGATTGCTACTATAAGCATGGTGTGTTGATTTCCTAGCTCAGTTAGGGGAGACACGGGGAAGGTATCTAGGGATGGATTTTATGTTTGAGTGGAAGGAACAATTAGATCAGTGTTGATTTATTATTTTGGTGGACTTTGAGGTGGTCCTCCCATAGTTACTAGTAGTCAAGATAGTTGGACAAAGATGTGTCCTTCACATCAATGCAAGGCCAAGTATGGATTTCAGAGGAAAGGAGGATGTGTAGGAATAGGAACCCCACTAACATCACTAAGTGCTACCTAATGCACAGGAAAGCTTTGTTACAAGAAGCTAGTCTAAGGGAAGGTCACTTTAAGGGAGATGTCTAATCTCAGTCCAAGCACAGTTGTTGAGGAGGATGCTAGGGCAACATGTGGAGGTGGTGGTGCACAATGGGGGGAGTGAGAGATATTCATTAGGCTTAGTGCAAGGGTTAGTCCAATGAATAAAGTAAGGTCACCTTCTAAGGTGCGCCCATGATAACAACCAAGTTTTGCATAATATTTTGTCTCATACCTAATATTTTATGCATGTCTAATAGTCTAAATGATGAAATTTGATTGACTTCTCACTCAGTTGTCCATATGCCTAATTATCAAAAAAATCTAGCTAAATTAAGTTTTTGCACAGTTTACGTACTTTGGTTATTTCTTAGGTTACAAGGGGTTTCTTTTAACAAAACCAATTTCTGTGGATAGTTAAGAGATTGAGCTATGACTTCCACTAAGAAACCACATGTAAATTCTGAATCAATTGGAGAAGGCAAAATATTGAATTCTGAGCATAAGAGGGGTGCTGGACAGAGCAAATTAGCCACGCACTGCTTAGGTTTTTGGCCATATCTCATAAACAAGAAGGAGTTTAGCTGCCAAATTTGAGTCTTTGGAAAGCCAACTCAAAGAGCTATAACTCTCATGAAGGAAACAAAAGAAGATAAGACCATTTGTATGGACTTATGCATGGGTAAAGTTCAGTAAGCCACCATGGAGCTGGAAACTAGGCTGATTTGTATGTTTTGGGCCATGATACTCCACCCTCCAAATTTAAGGCCTGGAATTATATCCAAAACACTTGGGATTAATGTCCAAGTTAAGGAATAATCCATTCTAAAAGGTTAGAAGATGAAGAGGCAAGCATGAATGGCCAAAGGAGCATTATGTGCAAGGAAGATAAAGAGGTGGTGAAAGAACAAAGAAAATGGATGGTCACAGCCTAAAAAGAGGGGGGGGAGGATAGAAGGAAAGAGCTCATTCTTCTCATTTTGCATTTCTCTTTTCCTTTGTTCTATGATTGTATAAATCATTTCAACTCTAGAGTTCTTGAACTCATGTACCTGGAGATCATGTTTTATCATTGAATGAATGCATTTTGGTTTTCTCATTCTAGCCATATTCTTATTTGGTCACTTAACAAGATTCCTTAGGTGATAATACCGATTGGTTTTGGGTGAGTTAAGGAGTGTCTTGAGAGTTACCGATCAGAGACGTGGGTCATGATTAGGATGAGATTAAGGGGCAGATTTGCTACTTAGGTTAGTAAACTCCAGTGCTTATACTAGTTAGATTGCATGATAATTGCGCAATAACGGGTTTTTCATGAGTCATAATTAGTCAAATCTAGGCAATCATCTAGAGATTTTAGGGAGTGCAGAGTCATCTAATGCAAGATCATGGCTAGGACTAAGGCTAACCAATTAGACATACATTCTTATATCCATAGGAATCAAGGATAGGTCATCAAGGTTCAAGAATTACTAGAGTTAATCTCATATTATATAGTCAAAAAAAAAAACACATTGGTTCATTAGGAGACAACTAAGGTCATGCCACTAACTACAAGCCTTCAAGCTACCTTAAGAATTAATTTAACCGACACAACAGTCGAATTTGTCAAATTTTGGCACCGTTGCCAAGGAACCAAGGTATGTTTATGACCTTTTCTTGTTTATTTGTAAATAATTAACCACTTTTGTAGGTGTCTTACTACTGGTCATGACTAATGAAAAAAAGGGAAGGACATCAATTTGAAGATAAGATAATTCATCTCAACTGTTTTTTTTTTCTTCCTTAACTACCCATGTGTCTTTCTACCAACATCCAACCAATATAAGTTTTCTTTTGACTCTCCTTTTCACTTCTTACTTGTTGATGTTATTTGATTCTTTTTTACTTTAGTTTATTCTCTGGTTATTTTATTGATTTAGCTTTAATTTGTTTATTTATTTAAGTTTTGATCAGTATTGGTTATATTTTGCTAGTTTTATTGTCATTCCTTCCAAGTTTGCCTTGTTTCATTTTTTTAATTGTTGTCTATTCCACCCATTTTATCTTCGTCTAGATTTATTAAGGAAAAATATCAAGAACTAGAGCTAGCCGAGGATAACAACAAGGTTGGGAATAATAGAAATTACAATCAAACTCTGAAAGTGCTAGTAGCACCCAATATCAATTTCCAACCTCTGTGTATTCAATATCCGAGTGTTGAAGCTAACTTGGAACTTAAATCTAGTCTCATTCATTTGTTGCCTAATTATCATGACTTTGCAGGTGAAGATCCCTATAAACATCTCAAGGAATTTCATATTGTCTATTCGACAATGGGACCGCAAGGAATCTTTAAGGACCATGTCAAGATCCAAATATTTCCATTTTCTTTGAAGGGAGCTACAAAAGATTGGCTTTATTATCTCCATCCTAAAGCCATTTAGAGTTGGAAGGACATGGAAAAGGCCTTCATCAAAAAATAGTTTCTTGCCTCGCGTACTACTGCCATTCGAAAAGTGATTTGTGGGATCTGACAACTTAATGGCAAGACCTTCTATGAATTTTAGGATCAGTACAATAAATTATGTGTGAGCTGTCCATTTCACTAGATATCAGAACAGCTTTTGATCCAATACTTTTGTAAAAGCCTACTTCTAATGGATTGTAGCATGATAGATGTAGCAAGTGGTGGCATACTAGTGGATAAGACACCCCAGGCTACTCAAACATTAATTGAAAACATGGCAATGAATTCCTAGCAATTCAGTATGAGGGTCATAGTTCCACCTTGAGGAGTACATGAAGTATCAACCACATGTCAAGATCATCATAGAGTGGATTACCGTCTTGACAAACTTACCTTACTTGTAAAAAGATTGGCTATAGATCAAAAATAGCCAAGCCAAGGGGGGTTCTCAACTTTCCATTAGGAGCCAAGTTTATGGTATTTGTGCAAGTTCAGGGCATCTTACTACATCATGCCCAACATTGGCAGAGGAGTCATAAGATCAAGTCCTTGTAGCCAGAGGATATCAAGGAAGGTCATATCAATAATATGATCAGCCTCGGTACAACCCATACTCAGTCACTTACAACCCAAGGTGGCATGATCATCCCAACCTTCAATATGGGAACTCAGGATCGACATCACAAGAGCAACCAAGACAGCCACCTTGGAGATTTGGCCAAGGTCAGCATTAATAGCAACTGCATGGCCAGACACATCAACCTCCTCTACCTAGGTTCAAGTTATCTTAGGAGGATATGTTGAATCAGCTAATAACTCATACCACGCAGTTGGCCAATCAAAATATTTCATTCCAGCATGACTCAACAATACAAGATCTACGGACATAGATGACTCAACTAGTCACTTCAATGAATGCCCTTCAACAACAAGTCTCCAGGAAATTACTGAGCCAATCCATTCCTAATCCAAAAGGAGGTGTAAATGCCATTGAATTAAGGTTTGGAATGGTGCTAGATGACCAATCAAGACTAGTGAAGAAGAAGGATGAAAAATAATCATTTGCCTCAAACTTGACCAAGACCCAAACGAGCCAGGAAAATCAAACCACCAAGGGAAAGAGATAGCTGACCAATCCATTGAGCCACTCCCATTTCCTTAGAGAATGAAGTCTAAGAAAAAAGATGACATACTAGACAAGGATAAGGAAGTTTTGGAGATGTTTCAAAAGGTGGAAGTCAACATTTTGCTTCTTGATGCAATCAAGCAAGTGCCATGGTACGCTAAGTTTTTGAAAGAGTTGTGCACAAATAAGTAGAGGCTCTAAGGAAGGGAGAAGGTCAACATAGGATAAAATGTATTGGTTCTTATACAACCTTTACCGCAAAAATGTGAGGATCCTAGTACTTTCACAATTCCTTGCATTATTAGTAACCAAAAATTGACAAGGCTTTCCTGGACCTTGGAACTTCAATCAATGTTACACCTCTTTTGGTGTTTATTGAGCTGGATCTTAGACAATTAAAGGGAATAGAATTGGTTATCCAATTGGCTAATAGAAGTAACACCTATCCACTCGGAATAATTAAGGATGTTATAGTGCAAGTCGGTAAGTTGATCTTCCCTACTAACTTTTACATTCTGGAAATGGAGAGCAAGAGACAAAGTAGCCATTCACCTCTTATGACCATTCCTTAAAATGGCACAAACTAAAATTAATGTGCACTTTAGGGTGTTATCGATGGAATTTAGTGACTCAATTGTTTAATTTAACATTCTTAAAGCCATGAAACACCTATTGGAGGATCATTCTTTATTCCATATCAAGCTCATCAAGGATTTGGTAGAGGAAGTGCAACTCAACCTTGAGAAGGAATTTCCAAAGATAGCTCATTTTGATGACTTTCTAACTTGCGACATAACCCTTTTTGGGGGACAAGGAGTCCAAGAAGGTGTTGAATTTGAATAGATGAAAGAAGTGCCACTCAGCCCAAAACAACTTAAAAGAATTGGTAGAAACAGAGTTGATCAAAATAGCTTTGAAAGTGCACTCTCTCCCTCTCCTTCAGTTCCATGTCATAGTGCACAGCTTGGGAATGATGTATGTAGCATCTCTGATTCATGCACACTTAGAGGAGTCCCTGAGTGGACAAAATAAGTGATGCAATTTGCAGATCAATAAGGAATGAACATATCAAAATCGAGAATAATAGAGAATGCTTGATTAGAAAAAATTAAGATCAAGTCGATCAGACTTTTTCCATCCTTTTTACAACCTCCTGAGCTTGATTTAAAGCCTCTTTTAGAGCATCTAAGGTATGCATTCCTAGCTGAGAATAGAAAACTTCTAGTGATTATTGCTATGAGCCTTAATGAGTTGCAGGAAGTTTAGTTGCTTGAAGTTTTATGGGAGCACAAGAAAGCTATTGGCTAGACACTTGGGGACATCACGGGGATTAATTCAGTAATTTGCATACATAAAATTTCCTTAAAGAAGGAGCCAAACTCATGAGGCAAGAAAGAAGTTTCCAAATTGCTCCAAGCCAGAATTATTTATCCAATCTTGGACAGCAATTGGGTAAGTCCAGTTTAAGTGATGCCAAAGAAATCTAGAGTTATAGTAGTCAAGACTGAAAATAATGAATTATTGCCAACTTGTGTGCAAAATTCTTGGTAAATGTGTATAGACTACTAGTGGCTCAACCAAGCGACACAGAAGGATCGTTATCCTTTACTTTTTATCAATCAAATTCTTGAAAGATTGTTTGGGAAATCTCATTTCTATTTTTTGGATGGTTTTATGGGATACTTTCATATTCACATCGCCCCTAAGGATCAAGAGAAGACTACTTTCACATGTCCTCTTGGCACTTATGCCTATCGGAGGATGCCATTTAGGTTGTGCAATGCTCCGAGCACTTTTCAACGTTGTATGGTAAGTATTTTCTTTGATTTCTTAGAGGAAGGCATGGAAGTTTTTATGAATGATTTCACCATCTATAGCTTCTCTTTTGATGAATGTTTAAAAAGATTATCTTGAGTTCTTAAGAGATGCATAGAAACTAACATGGACCTTAATTATGAAAAGTGTCACTTCATGGTTAAGTAAGGAATTATGTTGGGACATATAGTTTCTAAGGATGGTATTAAAGTTGATCCAACAAATGTTGAAGTTATTTCTCATTTATCCTACCTCACGTGTGTGTAGGAAATTCAATCTTTTCTTGGTCATACAGGGTTTTATTAGAGATTTATAAGAAATTTCAGCAAGATAGCACTCCCATTGACCAACCTTCTAAAGGCAAACATGGAGTTCAAGTTTGACAAGGATTACCATGAAGCTTTCAACCAACTCAAGCATGCCTTGACCACCATGCCAATTGTGCAAGCCCTAAATTGGTCTCAATTATTCGAGCTAATGTGTGATGCATCCAATAATGCAATGAGAGATGTTTTGGCACAAAGATTTAATGGGTAACCATGAGTCAACCATTACACATCATGCATGCTCGTTGCTGCTCAATCCAACTATATCACAACAGATAAGGAGCTTTGACTATTGTTTTTTCTCTTGACAAGTTTAGATCTTATTTACTCAATTCTAATGTTGTAGTTTTCTATGATCATGCAACATTTAAATATCTCCTAAAAAAGCCTAATGCAAAGCCATGACTGATTCGATGGATGTTATTACTTTAAGAGTTCGATGTTAAGGTTAAAGACAAAAGTGGAGCTAAGAATTTGGTGGCTAATCATCTCAGCTGAATTGAAGGGAGTCTGGAACCCCTTCCCATTCAAGATGACTTCCCAGATGAGCACCTCTTGCAAATACATGGTATGTCTTGATATCAACACACTCCTCGGTATACTGACTTAGTTAACTTCCTAGTTGCTGGGGTGATTCCTTCTTATTTTTCTAAGCATCAAGCAAACAAGCTTTAAAGTGAGTCCAAACATTATGATTGGGATGATCCTTACCTTTGGAAATTTTGTTGTGATAACATCATTAGGAGATATGTGCCTAAGCACAAGCATGAATCTATCTCGAAGTTTTATCATTCTAAAGCATGAGGCAACCATTTTTGTTACTTTAGAACAGCTAGGAAAATGCTAGATTCAGGTCTTCATTGGCCAACTCTATTTTGCGATGCCCATGTCTTTTGTAAAGCATGTGACTAATGTCAACAAATTGGGAATTTATCACGTAGGTAAGAGATGACCCAACCGTTGTTGTTCTATGAAGTTTTTTATGTTTGGGGTATAGACTTTATAAGACCATTCCCAATTTTGTTCAGTTATATTTACATTCTTTTGGCAGTTGATTATGTTTCTAAGTGGGTAAAAGCTAAGGTTACCTAAACTAATGATGCCAAAGTAGTGTCAAGCTTTGTTCATTTGTAGATTATTTGTAAGTTTGGAGTTCCACAAGTTATCATCTCATATCAGAGATCCCATTTTTGTAATCAACAAGTAGAAGCCTTGTTAAAAAAATATGGCATAGTCCACAAGATCTCCTCCCCATATCACCCACAAATAAATGGCCAAGTTGAGGTTTCCAATTAAGAAATCAAAAGTATACTCAAAAAAATGGTTCAACCAAACCAAAAGAATTGGAGTGCATAACTAAAGGAAGCATTATAGGCATATTACATTGCCTACAAAACACCAATTGATATGTCTCCATACCGAATACTCTATGGGAAGGTGTGTCACCTACCAGTGGAAATCAAATATAAAGCATATTGGGTAGTTAAGCGTTGCAACTTTGATCTAATCCGAGTAGGAGCTGAAAGGAAGCTACAACTTCAAGAGCTTAAGGAGATATGAATGGAGGCTTACAAAATGCTCAAATTTACAAGGAGAGGATAAAGCGACTACATGACCAAATGATTCACCGTAGGACTTTTAAGCCTGGGCAACGAGTTTTTCTCTATAATTCAAGGCTCAAGTTCATATTGAGTAAGTTACGTTCTCATTAGGAAGGACCTTTTTTGGTTACTCATGTGTATCCTTATGGTACTGTGCAAGTGGAAGAACCATTATCAAAGAGAAGGCTTATAATGAATGGCTATAGGCTCAAGCACTTCCATGAAGCACTTAGCTATGAAGAAGCACCAAGAGAGGAATTACATATGTTGGATGCACACTACCCAGTACCTTGGTAAGCTTTTTAATCCCATCATTTTCTTTCAATTGTAGGTGTTTGCTTGCATTAAATAAGGATAGTGGTATGGTAGTTTCATTTATGTCCATGAATAAAATTTCCCAGATAGTTGCCATGACAATTGTTAACTTAAGCTGATGAAAAACTATCAAACAACAAATGACATACTGATATTCCATGGCCTTGATTGGTTTAAGTGAGTTCCATCATGAATAAGCATGCTAGGAGCTAGATTTTGGGTTGCTTGGCCACATTGATAGATGGAAACTAGGTGAGGATATTTGAGCCTAATTGAATGGATTATATCACATGTCATTCTCATCATTCTTTCATGAGTGTCCACTTCTAAGAACTTTGCACACTAGAACTTACTCTCATTCTTTATCAAAATCACATGACATTTGTATGCATGAAAATGATAGAGACATCTTTTTCTTCCTAAGTTTAGGCCAAATATCGTCTTTTATAAATTATGACCATTGCTAGCCCTACTGAGCCTTAAGCTTGTTTGTCCTTAACCATTATACGTTCATGATTGACACCCTCAAACATTACAGAAAGAGATTTTAATTTAAATATAGGGGAGTCCCTTTCATATGTTTAAGGACAAGCATGATTTAAGTGTGGAGGAGGCATTGCAATTGTGTGGGGCATGTAAAATATGAAAAATAAGCTTTCATCTAAAAAAAATAAAATAAAATGAAAATCATGAGAACCCAACTAAGAATCATCATTTAGGTATGTTTTCAGTAGGAAAGGAAAAGGAAAATTAGAATGATTGAAAGAGATAAATGGGTATAAGAAGAAAGGTAGAATAGTAGGAAGAGTGTTTTGTTTGATATTATTTGCATTATGGGAAACTTTCACCTTTAGGTTAAGAGCTCTTCTTTCAATAATGTTTTATCCCTTTCCTCTATTTTCCCTATCTTGGAATGTCATTACAGTCCATCCATCTCTCATTTTTACCTACCAAATGCATTACAACCCATAACCTTGTTACAACCTATGAAAGTCCTCTTGATTTTTGTATTATACCTATATTAAGTGGTAGAAAATTAGAATGATTGCAAGCTTATGGTTGTGTAGGTTATCTATGGAGCATTTTTTGAGTGTAAACAAATCCCTGAATCCTTGAGAGAATTGAGAGAATTCATGAGGACCTATCACTTGGCTGAAATTTCTCATATAATGGTAACTTGTATGTGATTTTCATGGTGTGGATGAATAAGAACCATGATGTGTGGTGTGGTTCAAGTTTGGTTGTTTGTTTTCTGATGAGATATTCTGGGACTTAGAAAGTAATATGAAGTGGGAAATGTCTAGGAAAGGGTTGCATCTTGCATAAACATAGCATTTATAGGATAGGAAGTTTGAGGAACCCTTTGGAGTTATTTATATTTTTTTCTTTGCCAAGAACATGCAAACATTTAAGTGTAGGGGAGTGACAACAACCAAGTTTTGCATGATATTTTGCCTCATACTTAATATTTTATGCATGTCTAATAGTCTAGATGATATAATTTGATTGACTTCTCACTCAGTTGTCCATATGCCTAATTATCAGAAAAATCTGGTAAAATTCATTTTTTGCACAGTTTATGTACTTTGGTTATTTCTTAGGTTATAGGAGGTTCTTTTAACAAAACCAATTTTTATGGATGGCTAAGAGACTGAGATATGACTTCCACTAAGAAACTACATGCAAATTCCAAACCGATTGGACAAGGCAAAACATTAAACTCTGATCACGAGAGAGGCGCTAGACAGAGCAGATTAGCCGCGCATTGCTTAGTTTTTTGGCCATATCTCATAAACGGGAAAAAATTTAGCTGCCAAATTTGAGTCCTTGGAAAGCCAACTTGAAGAGCTACAACTCTCATGAAGGAAACAGAAGATGATAAGGCCATCTGAATGGAGTTGTGCATCGGTGAAGTTTAATAAGCCTCCATGGAGCTGGAAACTAGGCTGATTTGTATGTTTTGGGCCATGATACTCCACCATCTGAATTTAAGGCCTGGAATCAGGTCCAAACCACTTAGGATTGATGTCTAAGCTGAGGAATAATCCATTCTAGAAGGTAAGAAGATGAAAAAGCAAGCATGAACGGAGCATTATGTGCAAGGAAAATAAAGAGGTGGTGAACAAACAAAGAAAATGGATGGTCACAGGCTGAAAAGAGGGGGGGAGGATAGATGGAAAGAGCTCATTCTTCTCATTTTGCATTTCTCTTTTCCTTTGTTCTATGATTGTGCAAATCATTTCAACTCTAAGGGTCCTTGAACTCATGTACTTAGGGATCATGTTCTATCATTGAATGAATGTATTATGGTTTTCTCATTCTAGCCTTATTCTCATTTGGTCACTTAATGAGATCCCTTAAGTGATAATACCAATTGGTTTTGGGTGAGTTAAGGAATGTCTTGAGAGCTACCAATTAGAGACTTGAGTTATGCTTAGGATGAGATATAGGGGTGGATTTGCTACTTAGGTTAGTAAACTCCGGTGCTTAGGCTAGTTAGATTGCATAAAAATTGCACAATAGCAGGTTTTTCATAAGTCATAGTTAGTCGAATGTAGGTGATCATCTAGAGATTTTAGGGAGTGTAGAGTTGTTTAGTGTGAAATCTCGACTAGGACTAGGGCTAACCAACTAAACATACATTTCTATATCCTTAGGAATCAAGAATAAGTCATCAAGGTTCAAGAATTACTAGAGTTAGTCTCATATTATATAGTTAGAAAAAAAAATAAATTGGTTCATTGGGAGACAACTAAGGTCATGTCACTAACTACAAGCCTTTAGGTCACCATAAGAATTAATTTGACCAACGTGATAATCGAATTTGTCAACCTACATGCTAAAACTTAGGTAAGCCCATTAGTGATAAAACATACGGTGAACATCCATAGGAACTTATTTGATTAGAGCCCATTAGGCAAGATGAGACCTATTCACATTCACTAATGCAGCCTAAATGCCAAAGAAATAATGGGCTACTCTAGAGGCTTATATCCATCAATCTTTATGGCTTGGTAGCTAGAAAGAAGTTTGCACACCATAGACCAAGAGTGGGTTATTAGGGTTGGGCCACATACTCCTCTCTTATTAGTGTAGCTACCACAATGGCAAAAAATTAGAGGGACACCCTAGCAAAATGGAAGGATGTTGATTCACTATTGGCAAGTAAGCATAATAATGCCAATAAAAGGGGAGAAGCCAAGATACAAGGGCAAATAAGAAACAAGGTAGAAGTAATGATGACTCCAAGCTATGAGAATGATGTTAGGGATGATGCATTTTTAATCAATGACTAGGATCAAGAAGTTAAGAATTTGCTAGGAAGATGCAAAGGAGAAATAGCTACCATCATCTAGGTGATGAGATGGGGTAGACTAACAAGGAGGAAAGGGCTAGGCAACAAAAGGTGAGGGGTCAATGTGACTCAACACCAATCAAGTAAACAGGTTTAACATAATGAGTCACCTATGAAGGAAATTTTCTTTAGGTTGAGGGAGTTGTTAGATGGCCATATTAGGTTTCATAATGAAGTTATTAGATAGGAATCATACAAAATGCTTAAGCTAGGAAAGATAATGGGCTTAACAATATCTAGGGATGAAGCAACAATTACATTTATGCTCTCTTTGCTAGAAGGTAAGGAAAGGATGTGATAATTTTGTAAGCTAGTTGCAAGTAGGTCAAGTTTTCAAATTTCATCATGATTATTTGTTCAATAAATGTTAAAGGTCAAAGGAGGCCCATGAAATGTAAGGTGGTCCAATGATGGGTACATCAAGTAAACTTGATATTTTGTTTATGTAAGAAACTAAATTAAGCATAATGTTAAAGCTAGTTTTGAGATAGGTTTGGAGTGGCCAAGATATTCAAGTTTTGGCTACTGCTTTTAAGGGGGGTAGTAGAGAGTTTAGTAGTATTTTGGAGTGAATCTGTGTTTAGGTTACAATATGAATTTTTGGCAACTAGTTATATGGTATTGGTAAGGGAGATAGTGTCTTTAGGCAAAAAAAACTATGTTAGTTAACGTTTATACTCTAAATAGTCACTTAGACCAATAAGAATTTGGGAGGATTGAGAAGTCTAAGGAACTAAATTGAGGGTTAATGGTGCATGAGGGGCGACTTTAATATGATAATGGCAGAGGTCCAATGAATATGGGTTACAAAATAATTAGGCTATTCAAGAGTTTAATGATTTTGTGTATGATATAGGACTTATTGATTTACCTATGCAGGAAAGGTGATTCACTTGGTGTAACTTTTGTCGGAATCCCTCCATGTGCTAGACTAATAGTTTTTTGATCGAGGCTAATTAGTTAATGCTAATACCAAACTTAAAGTAATAAGGGGTTTCTAATTGTTTCAGTGATCATTTTGGGGTTTGCATTAGGAGTGATAACAAATAATGGAGTCATAAACCTTTTAGATATTTTAATCATTAGGGAGATAATCATGTGTTAGGTCAACAAATTCACGAGGTATGGTCTAGGCAATGGGGTAAAGGCCACCTAGGATATATGTTGTGTGATAGAATGAGATTGGTTAAAACTTTTTTAAAGCCCTAAAGCCTAAGGCAAAGAAAGCAAAGATAGAGGGGTTTAAAGGAAGCAAAGTTAAAAGTGGGGCAATTATCCTTGAAATAAGAAACATAAGTGTTATCTAACATGGAAAGAGAGGAATTGATGCAAGTAAGGGTTGACAATTAGGTGTGCCTTAAGAGTGGATGTAGAAATCACAACTGAAGTGGCTAGTGGAGGGTGACAAAAATTTAGCATTTTTCCACATCATAGCCTCCTACATATGCTAGAAGAACATAATTGACTACATTGAGAGAAGGGGCAAAACTATACTAATCCTATGAAGATCTAGAAGGCTATAGTGTCCCATTTTAAGAAGTAATTGGGCACGTCAATGATGTCATGCCTAAAAATTGGATGAAAGCTTTTTTCCAAAACTAAAAGATGCCAATAATATAATCTTAAAAGGCCTATTCATGGTTGGGGAAGTTTAAGAGGCAATTAAGGATTGTGATGACAACAGGGTGCTAGGACTAAATGGTTCAATCTTAATTTGATTAAGTAACATTGGAAGACAGTTGAACAATTGGTGATGGATTTCATGTAAGATTTTTATGCAAATGGTTAATTATGCCAATCTCTCACCTCTACCTTTTTTGTCCTTATTCCAAAGGTGGTAGATATAGCATCACTTAGTCAGTTCCACTAAATCTCTTTAGTTGGATCTATTTATAAGATACTAGCTAGAATACCTTCTAGAAAAATCAAGTTAGTTATTGGGAGGTTGGTGGGGGAATTGCAATTTACATTTTTAGGGGGGTACAATATTTTAAATAGCATCTTAATTGCTAATAGGACAATAAATGAGATGAAGAGAAGAAAGGAAGGAGGGGTTATGATCAAGATTGATTTAGAAAAGGCCTATGACTTAGTGGAATAGGGATACTTGATGAACATTTTAAAATATATGGGTTTTGGTGCAAGATGAAGATAGTGGAAATAAGAGTTTACATTGACACCATGTCCTCCCATTTTGGTTAATGGTCACCTTATAGAGTAATTCAAAATGGCAAAAGGTTTATAGCAAGGTAACCCATTCTCTCCCTTTTTTGTTTGCTCTTATTGTTAAAGGCCTAAACTTCTTATTTACAAAAGGGTCAACAATGGATCTTATAAAAGGTATTCTTATTGAAGATGACATCTAGTTAAGACACTTGCAATTTACAAATGATATTATTGTTTTTAGTATGACAAATGATGAGTTTGTCAAGAGTTACAAAAAGATTCTCAAATACTTCTTATGCAAAGTAGGGCTAAAACTTAATTTAGCCAAGACAGTTATCTATGGAGTGAAGGGATACAACGTGAAGATTTAGTGGTAGGTTGAATATTAGAAGTGTAGTGTGGGCTCACTCCTAATGGAATACCTCAAGTTTCCTTTTGGGGTCAATCTGAGAGCAAAATGATTATGGGACCTTCTTATCTATAAGATAGAAGGTTGGCTAAAGAACTGGAAAGCGAAATTCTTATCTAAAATGAGTTGGCTAGTTCTTTTAAATTCATGTCTTTAATCTTTCTTGGTTCACTTCATGTCCATGTTCAATATGCCAAAACAAGTAGAATGACAACTAGAGGATATTTAATGATCCATCTTTTAGGGGGGAAAAGAGGGTAAAAAAGACGATTTAAGCAATTTCATCTTTTAATCTAATTGTTACTAAAATTTAATTTTTTTTATCTTATTTACACTATTTATATAACATGTTAATCAACATTCATAAAAAGTAATAAAATAACATTTTTTAATACAAAATTTCATATTTTAGTAATTACTTAATTCAAACAAAATATTATTTAAAATTTTAATCTTTAATAACAGTTTCTATAATTTCAATGAAAGGTTATTTTAAATTTACCAAAAAATAAAATAAATCCTATATGATCAAAAAGCAACAATTTGAGTATTTTATTTTCTATTCTACCCACTAGTCAAATTTAATGTCTTTTTACGCAATTTATGTCATTTATATAATTTAAATATTAGATTACTTAATATTAATGAAAAGATAAAACATGACATTTTAGATTACAAAACTTTAAAAATTTTAGTAATTATATAAATTAATCCAAACTCTAGATTTTTGGTAAATTTAAAGTAATATTTCATTAAAATTATAAAAATTACAATAAAAAATTATAAATTCGAATAACATTTGGTTTCATTTAAGTAGCAACTAAAATTTGGGGTATTGTATTCAAAAATGTTAATTTTTTGATTTGCATGAATGTTGAATAATATGTTAGTTAAATTGTATAAATAATATAAAAGGAATTTAATTTTAAATAATGTTTACAATTACTTAAATCATTTTTTTAATTCAAATATCATTTATTTTACTTTTTAATAAATTTGAAGTATCATTTTACTGAAATTACCAAAATTACAATAAGAAAGCTTTAAATTTGAATTATACATGGATTGATTTATATGGTTATTAAAATCTGGATTTTTGTATTAAAAAATGTCTTTTTTGTTTTTTCATGAATATTAAGTAATCTAATATTTAAATTGTGCAAATTATTTAAAAAGATATTTAATTTTAATAATTGTCGCTTATAAGACTAATTGTTTAATTTAATTTAAGTAGTACCCTATTTGAATAAAACAAGAATGTTGACTTACCTTTCACTTTTGGTGAACAGAGCTGAATAGAACAAGAGCAAACAACCAAGAATTGCAACTATTTAAAACAACCTTAAACAGTAAAAAGTAGCCAAGCCAATCTGAAAATGGAATAGACAACAACAAAAAAATAAAAATAAAAAAAGGCAAAGCTAGAAGGAATGGCAACAGAACCAACAAAATATAACCAATACTAATCAGAACTGAAATAAATAGACAAATTAAAACTAAATCAATAGAATAACTAGAGAATAAACCAACGCATACATGAATCAAATAATATCAACGAGTAAAAAGTGAAAAGGAGAGTCAAAAGAAAACTTATACTGGTTAGATGTTGGTAGAAAGCCACGTGAGGTAACAAAAGGAAGAAAAATAATTAGCAGCAAAATTAATGTTCTTCCACTCATTTCTTTAGTTGTGACTAGCAGTAAGACACCTACAAAAGTGGTTAACTATTTACAAATAATCAAAAAAAAAAACCATAAACATACCTTGGTTCCCTGGCAACGACACCAAAATTTGATTCGACTGTTGCGTTGGTCAAATTAATTCTTAGGGTGACCTGAAAGCTTGTAGTTAGTGGCAAGACCTTAGTCGTCACCTAATGAACCAATGTAGTTTTTTTTTTTACTATATAATATGAGACTAACTCTAGTAATTCTTGAGCCTTGATGACCTATCCTTGATTCCTAAAGATATAAGAATGTATGTCTACTTGGTTAGCCCTAGTCCTAGTTGAGATCTCACACCAAATGACTCTGCACTCCTTAAAATCTCTAGATGATCACCTAAATTTGACTAACTATGATTCATGAAAACTTGCTATCATGCAATTATCATGCAATCTAACTAGCCTAAGCACTAAAGTTTAGTAACCTAAGTAGCAAATCTGCCCCTTAATCTCGTCCTAAGCATGACTTAAGTCTCTGATCGGTAGCTCTCAAGACACTCCTTAACTCACCCAAAACCAAATTGTATTATCACCTAAGGAATCCCATTAAGTGATAGAATGAAAATAAGGCTAGAATGAGAAAACCATAATGCATTCATTCAATGATAGAACATGATCTCCTGGTACATGAGTTCAAGAAACCTAGAATTGAAATGATTTACACAATCATGGAACAAAGGAAAAAAAAATGCAAAAATGAGAAAAATCTGTTATTTTTTTTCTGTCCTTCCCCCCTCTTTATCTATGTTTGTTCACCCCTTGTTATCTTCCTTGTACTTAATGCTCCCTTGGCCACTCATGCTTGCCTTTTCATCTTCCTTGCAATTCAATGCTCCTTTGGTCGTTCTTGCTTGCCTTTTCATCTTCCTTGCAATTCAATGCTCTTTTGGCCGTTCATGCTTGCCTCTTCATCTTCCTGCCTTCTAGAGTGGATTATTTCTCAATTTGAACATTAATCCCAAGTGGTGTGGACATGATTCCAGGCCTTAAATTCGGATAGTGGAGTATCATGGCCCAAAACATACAAATTAGCCTTGTTTCTAGCTCCATGGAGACTTGCTGAACTTCACCCATGCATAAGTCTATTCAGATGACCTTATCTTCTTCTATTTCCTTCACGAGAGTTGTAGCTCTTTGAGTTAGCTTTCCAAGGACTTAAATTTGGCAGCTAAAATCCTTCCTATTTATGAGATATGGCCAAAAAGCTAAGCAGTGCACGGCTGATTTGCTCTGTCCAATGTCCTCCTGTGATCAGAGTTCAATATTTTGCCTTGTCTAATTGGTTCAGAATTTGCATGTGGTTTCTTGGTAGAAGTCATAGCTTAATCGCTTAGCTATCCATAGAAATTGGTTTCACTAAAAGAAACCTCATGTAACATAAGAAATAATTAAAGTACCTAAACTACGTAAAAACTAAATTTTGCTAGATTTTTTTGATAATTAGGCATATAGACAACTAAGTGAGAAGCCAATTAAATTACATCATTTATACTATCAAATATGCATAAAATATTAAGTATAAGGCAAAATATTATGCAAAACTTGGTTTTTATCACTCTCCCACACTTAAATGTTTGCACATCCTCGACAAAGCAAAAATAAAAATAACTCCAAAGGTTTCCCAACATCCTATCCTATAAATGCTATGTCTATGCAAGATGCAACCCTTTCCTAGACATTTCCCACTTCAAATGATTTCTTAGGTCCAAGAATAACTCATCCAAAAACAAACAATCAAACTTGAACCACATCACACATCATGGTTCTCATTCATTCACACCATGAAAATCACATGCAAGTTACCATCATATGAGAAACTTCGGCCAAGTGATAGGTCCTCACAGATTCTCTCAAGGATTTAGGGATCTGTTTACACTCAAAACACTGTCCATAAACAACCCACACAACCATAGGCTTGCAATCATTCTAAATTTCCATCACTTAATACAAGTGTAATACAAAATTCAAGAGGACTTTCATAAGTTGTAATGGGGTCATGGGTTGTAATGCATTGGGTAGGTAAGAATAAGGGATGGATGGGCTACAATGTCATTCTAAGGTAAGGACAATAGAGGAGAAGAATAAAAGATCATTAAAGGAAGAGCTTTTAACCTAAAGGTGAAGGTTTCTCTCATTGCAAACAATATCAAACAAATTACTCTTCCCGCTCAACTCTTCCAATCATTCTAATTTTACTTTTCCTTTCCTACCAAAAACATACCCAAATGATGATTCTTAGTTGGGTTCTCATGATTTTTGTTTTTTATTTACATTTTATGTGCCCCACATAATTTCAATCCCTCCCCACACTTAAATCATGCTTGTCCTCAAGCCTATGAAAGGGAGCCCCCACACTTAAATCAAAAGCTCTTTCTGCAACATCTAAGGTGTCAATCATGAATGTATAATGGTTAAGAACAAACAAGCTTAAGGCTTAATAGGGCTAGCAATGGTCTTAATTTATAAGGGGTAGCTTATTTGGCCCAAACTCAAGAAGAAAAAGATGCCTCTATCATTTTCATGCATACAAATGTCATGTGAATTTGATAAAGAATGAGAGCAAGTTCTAGTGTGCAAAGTTCCTAGGAGTGGACACTTATGAAAGAATGATGAGAATGACATGTGATATAATCCATTCAATTAGGCTTCAATATCTTCACCTAGTTTCCATCTATCAATGTGGTTGAGCAACCCAAAATCTAACTCTTAACATGCTCATTCCATGATGGAACTCACTCAATCCAATCAATGCCATGGAATATAAGTATGTCATTTGTTGTTTAATAGTTTTTTATCGACCTAAATCATCAGCTGTCATGGCAACTATCTAAAAAATGTTATTCATGAATATAAATGAAATTATCATGCTACTATCCTTATTTGATGTAGGCAAACACTACAACTAAAAGAAAAAAATGAGATTAAAAAGCTTATTAAGGTGCTAGGTAGTGTGTATCCAACAAATGTGATTCCTGTCCTAATGGTTCTGCATAGCTAAGTACTTCATGGAAGTGCTTGAGCCTATGGCCATTTATTACGAACCTTCTCTTTGATGCTGGTTCTTCCACCTGCATAGTACCATAAGGATACACATGAGTAACCAGAAAAGGCCCTTCCTAATGAGAATGTAACTTACCTGGCATGAACTTAAGCCTTGAGTTGTAAAGCAAAACTCATTGCCTAAGCTTAAATGTCATATGGTGAATCATTTGGTCATGCAACTACTTTGTCCTCTCCTTATAAATCCAAGCATTATCGTAAGCCTCCATTTGGACCTCTTTAAGCTCTTGAAATTGTAGCTTCCTTTCAACTCCTGCTCAGACTAGATCCAAGTTGTAACACTTAACTACCCAATATGATTTATGTTCAATTTCCACTGGCAAGTGACATGCATTCCCATAGACTATTCAGTATGGGGACAATACAATTGGGGTTTTGTAAGCAATGCGGTATGCCTATAATGCTTCCTCTAGTCGTGCTCTCCAATCCTTTCATTTTGGTTAAACCATTTTTTGAAGTATGCTTTTGATTTCTCAATTGGAGATCTCAGCTTAGCCATTTGTCTATGGGTGATATGAGGTAGAAATCTTGTGGACTACATCATATTTTTTCAACAAGGCCTTTACTTATCGGTTACAAAAATGGGATCCCTTATCCAAGATGATAGCTCATGGAACTCCAAACCTACAAATAATCTGCAAATGGACAAAGCTTGCCATTACTTCGGCATCATCAGTTCGAGTAGCCTTAGCTTCTACCCTCTTAAAAACATAATCAACTA
The DNA here is from genome assembly GCA_037832345.1 of Rhizophora mangle. NCBI lineage: Eukaryota > Viridiplantae > Streptophyta > Magnoliopsida > Malpighiales > Rhizophoraceae > Rhizophora > Rhizophora mangle. Next base: position 88,041 of record JBAPLJ010001673.1, on the reverse strand, counting down.
CCAAAAGAATGTAAATATAACCAAACAAAATTAGGAATCATCCCATAAAGTCTATACCCTAAACATTAAAAACTTCACAGAACAACAATGGTTATTAGGTCATTTCTTACTTACGTGATAAATTCCCAGTTCGTTGACATTGGTTATAGGTTTTACAAAATACATAGGCATCATGAAATAGAGTTGGCTAATAAATACCTGAATCTAACACTTTCCTAGCTGTTTTAAAAGAACCAAAATGGCTGCCACATGTGCTAGAACGTCAAAACCTTAAGATATATTCATGCCCATGCTCAGGCACACATCTCCTAATGATGTTATCACTACCAAGGAGGGAATCACCCCAGCAACTAGGAAGTTAACTAAGTCAGCATACCAAGGAGTGTGTTAATGTTAGGACATACCATAGATTTGCAAAAGGTGCTTATCTAGGAAATCATCTTGAATGGGAAGGGATTCCAGATTCCCTTCAATTTGGCTGAGATGATCAACCACCAAATTGTTAACTCTGCTTCTGTCTTTAACCTCAACATCAAACTTTTGGAGTAATAACATCCATCAGATCAAACATGGCTTCGTGTTAGGTTTTTTCAAAAGATATTTAAGCGCTACATGCTCAAAGAAAACTACAACTTTAGAATCAAGTAAATATGATATAAACTTGCCAACAACAAAAACAATAGCCAAAAGCTCCTTCTCTGTTGTGGTATAGTTGAATTGAGCGACATCGAGTTTAAGAGATGTGTAATGGATGACTCATGGCTGCCCATTAAATCTTTGTGCCATAACAACTCCCAATGCATTGTTGGATCCATCACACATTAACTCAAATGGTTTAGACCAATTCGGGGGTTGCATAATTAGCATGGTGGTCAAAGCAAGCTTAATTTGGTCGAAAACTTCACAACAATCCTTGTCAAACTTGAACTCCATGGTCGCCTTTAGAAGGTTAGTCAATGAGAGGGCTATCTTGCTAAAATTCCTTATAAATCTTCGATAAAACCCTGTATGGCCAAGAAAAGATCGAACTTCTCACACACACACGAGGTAAGATAAACAAGAAATAACTTCAAATTTTTTCGAATCAAGTTTAATACCATCTTTAGAAACTACATGTCCTAACACAATTCCTTGCTCAACCATGAATTGACATTTTTCATAATTAAGGACCAAGTTAGTTTCTATGCACTTATTAAGAACTCAAGATAAATTTTCTAAACATTCATCAAAAGAGGAGCCATAGATGGTGAAGTCATCCATAAAAACTTTCATGCCTTTCTCTAGGAAATCAAAGAAAATACTTACCATACAATGTTGAAAAGTGCTTGGAGCATTACACAACCCAAATGGCATCCTCCGGTAGGCATAAGTGCCAAGAGGAAATGTGATAGTAGTCTTCTCTTGATCCTTAGGGGTGATGTGAATATGAAAGTATCCCATAAAACCATCCAAAAAATAGAAGTGAGATTTCCCAGGCAATCTTTCAAGGATTTGATCAATAAAAGATAAAGGATAGTGATGCTTTTGTGTTGCTTGGTTGAGTTGTTAATAGTCTATACACACTCACCGAGAATTTTGCATACGAGTTGGTAACAATTTATTATTCTTAGTCTTAACTACTGTAACTCCAGATTTCTTAGGCACCACTTGGACTAGACTCACCCAATCACTATCCGAGATTAGATAAATAATTCTAGCTTAAAGCAATTTAGACACTTCTTTCTTCACAACATCAAGAATAAGTGGGTTACGTCTTCATTGTGGTTGCCTTACAAATTTGGTTCCTTCTTCAAGGAAAATTCTATGCATATAAATTGGTGGATTAATCCCTGTAATGTCCCCAAATGTCCAACCAATAGCCTTCTTGTGCTCCCATAAAACTTTAAGCAACTGAGTTTCCTGCAACTCATCAAGGTTACTAGCAATAATCACTAGAAGTTTGCTATTCTCAACTAGGAATGCATACCTTAAATGCTTTAGAAGAGGCTTTAAATTGAGCTTAGGAGGTTGTACAATGGATGGAAGAAGTCTGATTGACTTGCTCTCAATTGTTTCTAATTGAGCCTATGTTATTCTCAATTCTCAATTCTAATCTATCCATTCCTTGCTATTCTGCCAAGTGTACCACTTATTTTGTCCTCTCAAGAACTCCTCTAAGTGTACAAGAATCAAAGTGTTGTATACATTATTCCCAAACTGTGCATTATGACAAGGAACTAGAGGAGAGGGAGAGAGTGCACTTTCCAAGCTATATTGATCAACTTCATTTCTACCACTTCTTTCAAGTTGTTCTAGGCTAAGTGGCACTTCTTTCTTTTGTTCAAATTTAGCATCTTCATGGGCTCCTTGTCCCCCAAAAAGGGTCATGTCACAAGTTAGAGAGTCATCACAATGAGCTATCTCTCAGGATTCCTTCTCAAGTTTAAGTTGCACTTCCTCCACCAAATCCTCAATGAGCATGATATGGAATGATGAATGATCCTCTGATGGGTGTTTCATGGCTTTAAGAATGTTCAATTGAATAATTGAGTAGCCAAATTCCATCGACAACACCCCGAAGTGCACATCAATTTTAGTTTGTGCCGTTTTAAGGAACAATCGACCAAGAATAAGAGGTGAACGGCTACTTTGTGTCTTACCCTCCATTTCCAAAATGTAAAAGTCAGCAGGGAAGATCAACTTGCCAACTTGGACTAAAACATCCTCTACTATTTTGAGTGGATAGGCATTACTTCTATTAGCCAATTGGATAACCAATTTTATTCCCTTCAGTGGTCCAAGATCTAGCTCAATAAACATTGAAAAAGGCATAACATTGATTGAAACTCCAAGATCCAACAAGGCCCTGTCAAACTTTTGGTTACCAATAATGCAAGGAATTGTGAAAGTACCAGGATCCTCGCATTTTTGTGGTAGAGGCTATATAAGAGCTGATACATTTTTTCCTATAATGACCTTCTCCCTTCCCTGGAGCCTCCACTTATTAGTGCATAGCTCTTTCAAAATCTTAGCGTACCTTAACACTTGCTTGATTGCATCAAGAAGTGGAATGTTGACTTTCACCTTTCGAAACATCTCCAGAACTTCCTTATCCTTTTCCAATATGTCATCCTTTTTCTTAGACTTCATTCTCTGAGGAAATGGGAGTGGCTCAATGGATTGGTCAACTATCTCCTTTCCCTTAGTGGTTGGATCTTCTTGGCTCATCTAGGTCTTGGTCGGGTTTGAAGTAAATGATTGTTTTTCATCCTTCTCTTTCTCTAGTCTTGGCTGCTTGTCCAGCACCTTTCTAGACCTTAATTCGATGGCATTTACACCCCCCCCTTTGGATTGGGGATCGATTGGCTCAGCAATTGCTGAGAGACTTGTTGTTGAGGGGCATTCATCAAAGTGGCTAATTGAGTCATCTATGTCAGCAGATCTTGGATGGTTGAGTCAATTTTCTACTGGAATTGAATATTTTGATCAGCCAGTTGTGTGGTCCAAGTTGTTAGCTGCTTTATCATATCCTCTAAAGATGACTCGAACCTAGGTACAAGCGGTTGATGTGTCTGGCTATGTGGTTACTGTTGGTGCTGACCTTGGCTGAATCTCCAAGGTGGCTGTCTTGGTTACTCTTGTGATGTTGATCCTGAGTTCTCATACCAAAGGTTGGGATGATCATGCCACCTTGGGTTGTAAGTGACTAAGTATGGGTTGTACTGAGGCTGATCTTCCTGTTGATATGACCTTCCTTAATATCCTCTAGTTACTAGGACTTGATCTTGTGACTCCTCTGCCAATGTTGGCCATGATGCAGTAGGATACCCTAAACTTGCACAAATACCACAAACTTGGCTCCTAGGGGCAAGTCGAGAACCCCCTTGTTTTGGTTGTTGTTGATTTATAGCCAATCTCCTTACAAGTGAGGTAAGTTCGTCCAAACAGTGCTCCACTCTTTGATAATCTTGACTTGTGGTTGAAACTTCATGTACTCCTTGAGGTGAAATTGTGGCCTTCGTGTTGAATTGCCAGGAATTCATTGTCATGTTTTCAATTAACACTCGAGTAGCTTGGGGTGTCTTATCCATTAGTGTGCCACCACTTGCTGCATTGATCATGTTATGATCCATTGGAAGTAGACCTTCATAAAAGTACTAGATCAAAAGTTGTTATGATATCTAGTGAAATGGATAACTCACACATAACTTATTAAACCGATCCCAATATTCATAGAAGGTTTGACCATTAAGTTATCGAATTCAACAAATCTCTTTTTGGATGATAGCAGTACACAAAGTAGGAAAGAATTTTTCAATGAAGGTCATTTTCATGTCATTCCAACTCTAGATGTCCTTAGGATGGAGATAATAAAGCCAATTTTTTGTAGCTCCCTCCAAAGAAAATGGAAATGCTCAGATCCTAACATGGTCCTCGGAGATTCCTTGCAGTCTCATTGTCAAACAGACAATATGAAATTCCTTGAGATGTTTATGAGGATCTTTACCTGCAAGGCCATGATATTTAGGCAATAAATGAATGAGTCTAGATTTAAGTTTAAAGTTAGCTTTAACACTTGGATACTAAATACATAAAGGTTGGCAGAACAAGAGCAAATAACCAAGAATTGCAACTGACAAAAAAAACCTTAAATAATAAAAAGCAACCAAGCCAATCAGAAAATGGAATAAACAACAAAAAAAAAAATCAAACAAGGCAAAGCTAGAAGGAATGGCAATAGAACCAACAAAATATAACCAATACTAATTAAAACTAAAATAAATAGACAAATTAAAGCTAAATAAATAGAATAACCAGAGAATAAACTAATGTAGACATGAATCAAATAACATCAACGAGTAGAAAGTGAGATGGAGAGTCAAAAGAAAACTTATACTAGTTAGATATTGGTAGAAAGCCATGTAAGGTAACAAAAGGAAGAAAAATAATCAGCAGTGAAATTGACATTCTTCCACTTATTTCTTTAGTTGTGACCAACAATAAGACACCTACAAAAGTGATTAATTATTTACAAAGAATCAAGAAAAGATCATAAACATACCTTGGTTCCCCAAAAACAATGCCAAAATTTGATTCGACTATTGCATCGGTCAAATTAATTCTTAAGGTGGCCTGAAGGCTTGTAGTTAGTAGCAAGACCTTAGTCATCTCCCAATGAACCAATGTAGTTTTTTTGACTTTATAATATGAGACTAACTCCAGTAATTTTTGAACCTCGATGACTTATCCTTGATTCCTAAGGATATAAGAATGTATGTCTAGTTGATTAGCCTTAGTCCTAGCTAAGATCTCACACCAGATGACTCTGCACTTCCTAAAATCTTTAGATGATCGCCTAGATTCGACTAACTATGACTCATGAAAAACCTATTATCGTGCAATTATTATACAATTTAACTAGCCTAAGCACCAATGTTTACAAACCTAAGTAGCAAATCTACCCCTTAATTTCATCTTAAGCAGAACTCAAGTCTTCGATCAGTAGCTCTCAAGACACCCCTCAACTCACATAAAACCAATCAGTATTGTCACCTAAGGAATCCTGTTAAGTGACCAAATGAGAATAAGGCTAGAAGGAGAAAACTAGAATGCATTCATTCAATGATAGAACATGATCTCTAGGTACATGAGTTCAAAAACCTTGGAGTTGAAATGATTTACACAATCATGGAACAAAGGAAAAAAAAAATGCAAAAATGAGAAGAATTTGTTGTTTTGTTTTTTTGTCCTTCTCCCCCTCTTTATCTATGTTCATTCACCCCTCTTTATCTTCCTTGTACTTAATGCTCCCTTGGTCATTCATGCTTGCCTCTTTATCTTACTTGTAATTCAATGCTCCTTTGGCTATTCATGCTTGCCTCTTTATCTTCCTACCTTCTAGAATGGATTATTTCTCAATTTGGACATTAATCCCAAGTGGTTTGGACATGATTCTAGGCCTTAAATTCGGATGGTGGAGTATCACGGTCCCAAACATACAAATTAGCCCAATTTCTAGCTCCATGGAGGCTTGCTGAACTTCACCCGTGCATAACTCCATTTAGATTACCTTATCTTCTTCTGTTTCCTTCATGAGAGTTATAGCTCTTCGAGTTAACTTTCCAGGGACTTAAATTTGGCAGCTAAACTCCTTCCCATTTATGAAATATGGCTGGAAAACTAAACAGTATGTGGCTGATATGCTCTATCAAGCGCCCCTCTCGTGCTCAGAGTTCAATATTTTGGTTTGTCCAATTGGTTCAGAATTTGCACACAATTTCTTGGTGGAAGTCATAACTCAGTTTCTTAGCTATCCATAGAAATTAGTTTCGTTAAAAAAAATCTCCTATAACATAAAAAATAATCAAAGTACCTAAAGTGTGCAAAATTTGAATTTTGTCAGATTTTTCTAATAATTAGACATATGGACAACTAAGTGAGAAACCAATCAAATTACATCATCTAACTATCAACATGCATAAAATATTAAAAATTAGACAAAATATTATGCAAAACTTGGTTGTTATCAGTCACTCAACAAGTTTGAGTAGTTCATTCTGTATTTTAATTATTATGTAAATTTAACATTTCTTTTTATATAATTTAAATAAAAAGTTCTATATTATAGGGCTAGATAGTAAATGAATTTGAAGTCATATATACATTGCTTAGTGAGTAAAAGGGAACATGTTAAATTTGAAACATGTAGCTTGACCATGGTGGATTACATAATGAATTATTTAAATGATCTATCCAAAAATGTCATTTGAGAAATAATTACAATTGTTAGTACCATCAGACCTGGGGTCGCAATTAAATTTGGGTTACAACAATTGATTAGATTACTCCTATCATAATCTTTTGACAGCCCTTACATGATTTAGTAATTGGTCATATTCAAATTTACGGTCAATAATGACTGTTAATCTATTTGAATAAAAAACAGTATACCCATCTATTTGGTCAATAATTAATACTTAGTGATTGCCAAAGCATAATTGGGTCAACTGAATCTAATTATCTATTGGATAATCACTTTGATTTTACCATGGTTTGATTGGTAGTCAATAGAATGAGAGAGGGTTAGCAAATGGTACCATGACTAATTACATTCGGGGGAGTCTATTGTTAACGGGTAAACTCCATTCATTTGCTATTACAGTTTACCCCTAGTCATTGATTTTACCCGTTAGTCCATATCGTAAATTAGTAACCATGGGACTGATTGGTAATTGGAGATAACCAAAATATTGGGTTCCACCCATTCCTAAGTTAATTGGTGAATGACAATAACCAAATTCACCACAATCTATTGTGAACGTAGGGATAACACCCTAACTGGATAACCTTATACCCATGGGGAATCATAAGATAAATATTCATAAATGGATAAATAATTATGGTCCCATAAATGACAATGTAGTCTTGGTAGTAACTAAGTAATTTGAGGAGTACTCCCTAAGTTAAGTCAGCCGACATTGACTTAATTCTGTACAATACGGTATGAGTACGGACATTATAATTTGGTTCCTCGGGGACTCAAGATGGTACCATAATTAAGGGTAAAATAATCCAGTAACATTCGTACTTATAGACTAATCATCCTCTCTCAAAACAATAATTAGGCCCAGATTCTACTGATAAGCCACCTATGATAATAAAGGCTGAATATTTTTTAATCATGGGACAGTATTACCATGATTACTTCAATTTATTCCTCGAATAGTTAACAATGGATAGATTAACTAGGAAAAATCAAATGTAAACTTTAGGGAGTTACCATCGTCCTTATCAATCAATGGACATTCATGACTGATTGGTTTGCATTATTACCGCTCACAAGGACCAATTTGGTTAAATACCCTATTCACCATCTATACTGTTACCCGGGATGAATTACCTGAAAAAGGTTAAATTACTAAATAGTACCCAATTTAAGGTATGTAGAAATGACCATACTTAGGGTTGATCGCATATTCAAATGTAACTGTTTGATATAAAACATTGGGTCAAACAACATGAATTTGGTTAGTTTCACCAAATGACATTTTTTTTTAACACAAATGAGTCAACAATTGATTGTATGATTAGAATAGACAGAATGATAAAATTTAGATTGTAAATTCATAAAACGTTGCATTCAAATGTAAAATAGAGTACTTGAGTAACATTACTAGTAATAGAATCTTTGGGTTATTATATGGCATTAGATGACTAACATAGACCATAAAAAGTTACCATTTTACCTCAATTTGAGTGTAACCCATAATGCATAGGGCCTTATTTATCATTTTTGGAGATAAATGCTTCAAATACCTGTTGGGTCTATTTTATGTCAATAATCGATCATTTGACTTTCGAAGTAACCTAAACAGATTAGGTAAATGAGTAGTAAAACAGAATGGATTTTTCTTAAAATGACATCGTAGGGACCGAACAAATCGATCCATAGGGTTCCACATGAGTAATGTTGACTAAAATCTGGAGTTTTCATAAATGTAATCAATAATCAATTTCATCTCATGCCAAATGTTAAAATACTTTTGACCATCGATTACCATCTATATGGTAATAATAGATGGTTAACTACATAGTTTGATTGGTTAATCCAAATGATATGAGTACATTTGATTAGCTAATAGGGCAATAGGTATAACTAACATGACATGGTTACACTTGACTACCTTTGGCCGTCTACCCTACCATATCATTTCATTGTACGAAATGGTCTATCCCTACCCATTTCTCATAACTACTGTTTGAACATTGTCAGTGAATATGTGGTTCATGAGGTTAGAAATTATTACTCCCTATATGGTTATCTAGATCATGGGTAAATGATACCGATAGTAAATTGGTCCATTGGTCAATGTTGACCATCTAATAGTCAAATTCCCTCAAATCATGTAGATGGGTTACTTAATTCCATTCATTTGGTTTGAGTAAGTCACTAAGTATAGTAACAAAGGGCCCCCAACCGTTCCTACTGGATTGGCAACGTAATAAACTTTCATTTAAATAGTATAATCAAACCCGATGAGAGGATTTGAGATCAATCGAGTAATGGATTGCTTGATTGAGAAATATGCTAGACTAATTCTTTTACTGAGGTAAGATCATCCGACTAATTGAATATTGGGTAATTTTAGCAACATTAAATGTTATTGGGCACTGACCTAGTCAAAAATGTTACCTCGAAGGATCCAAAGAGTAGACCCATTTCATAAGGTATATTGAATTATTCCATGGACAGGAGGGTAGTTGAACAATAAATTGGTAAATCGAGATTAGGGGGACTAAAATATCACGTTTATGCCAATCATTTCTAAATTGACCCTATCAAATTAATCAAGGATACTACAATTGAAAATTGCACATTATGGTCCCCGCTTTCTCGAAGTTAACATTAGAGTAGGGACCCTAAATTTTACCCATCTTTGGTTCATTTAGGGTATTATTCCTACTTAACTAGGGTAATTGCAGAGACTATCGGATACCCAAATTTACATTAGAATCCAATAATTGAGTAGGGATAGATTTAATAACTATAGTTGTTCTAAACGGATCATTTAAATAAAATGACCAAAAAGAACAAGATAAAAAGATTGTAAAGATGAATAACATGGTATAATATGTCCAATTTACTATTGGGTCCATTTACACATTATTAAAATAAAGACCAATCTGGGCCATGAAAATAATGTGAATATTCCAAAATATTCAACCTAGTTGCTCAAACCGGGTTAACCATTATTACTATTATTGTGTATTACGGTCAATTAATCATTTAGTTACTAGTTAGAGTAAATGTTATACAATAAAAAAGTCTTTTATTTAATTTTTATAATTTTAATAAAATATTATTTAAATTTATTAAAAAGTAAAATATATAATATTTAAATAAAAAAACTAATTTAAGTAATTATATTTTCTATTTAAATAGTTATTTAAATTTTAAATTTTTTTTTTACATAATTTATATAGTTGAAGTAACAAATTTCTCAATATTTATAAAAAAAATGAAAAAAAAAAAAAATATTTTTTAATACAAAACCCTATATTTTAATAATTATTTAATATAAACGAAATGCTATTTAAATTAATTGTCTTTTATTATAATTTTTACAATTTCAATAAAAAGGTTATTTTAAATTCACTAAAAAAATAAAATAAATTTTATTTAAATATAAATTAACTAATTTAAATAATTTATTTTCTATTCTAACTACTATTCAAATTTAACATATTTTTACATAATTTACACACCATTTAAATTTTAGATTACTCAATATTCATAAAAAATGACATTTTTAAATACAAAACCTCATATTTTAGTAGTAATATAAATCAAATTAAACTTTAATAGCTACTTAAATCAAATCAAACTTTAGTAGTTACTTATATTAAATCAAATGTTATTCAAATTTACAATTATTAATTATAATTTCTATAATTTTAGTAAAAGGATTACTATAAATTTACCAAAAAGTAAAAAACTATTTGAATAAAAAGTTATTCTTTTTTGTGTTAATTTGAATTTATGATATTTAATGTTGAATTTTTGCTACAAGCTATTACCATCACTATTGCCCAATTAGCCACTTACTATCCACCTCCAATGACTAAACTAGCATAGAAAATCTCCTTGTCACTAATTTGATGATTTTTGGCCTATTTTTAGAAAAGACAATTTGTCCTTTAACATTTCTATCGTCATAAGACTAACACAATCACTGTTAAGGCCCCTAGCAACCTTAGTCTAGCTATTGTCACATTCCAAACCCCACTTTCCATGGCTAGAGCCCTCTACATTCTAATTTTATTGCATGCATATATACTTTTTTGTCAACATGCATCTTTTTACCTTGTTAACTTTGTTAATTGAAGGCGCCATTTGAATCACTAACCACTAATCATCTTATTTATGGTTGTCACACACTCAAAAGACATAGATCTATAAATATTTAAAGCTTAAGTTATTATTGCTCTAAATCCCATACGCCACCTTCGCTCACTAGGGCCATAGGGGACCACTATTTTCCAACCCTTTAGCTACTGATCTACATATCATAACCAAGAATGCACCAAAATATTTCTTGTAAATCATCAAAAAAGTCAAATCCTCTATCTTGTCACTTTTATCCATGTCATTGCCATCACTAACCATCTGATTCTACAACACTATTGCCCATTAACCACCCACCGCCTGATTACTTCTCCCAACCATTTGATTACCTATAACCAAGTTGTTGAGTCACCTAGTTACTCTTTTTCTATGTTATCATTGTGAGAGAATTGTTCTAGCAACACTCGTGTTCATCAATAATTTGCTAGTAAGAGCAAATTTAGAGGGATTATGGTAGATTTTTTAGAGGTGCGAAAAGGTGATAGATGTAGTGATACCAAGCAAAATGTCTAAAAAGGGGCATTGTTTCAACTTCATCAAGTTTAACAATAGGCAGGATGCCATTGATGTTGCCAAAAGGGTTGAATGGGGAGCAACTTCAAGGACACTAAGTGGGGTTTTGATGATCTAGATTCCTAACACCCAAGTCTAAGAGCTCATTTGATCTTCTTGAGATGAAGGCAGAGATGCTTGGTTGGTCTAAAAGATTAGAAGGGTTTGCATGGTCTAAGATGAGTGGGTTGTATCATGATGCCATGGTAGGACAAATAAGGGGAGGACTTCATTGGCTAACTAACTTGAAGGGTTTAAAAAATTGGATAATGGGTCAAATGATGATTGTGTTGAAGTATCATATAAAGACTATTGAAAGAAAGTGGTTATATCGAAGGGCAGTAGGGGTGGTTTATGAACCCAATACCATCAATGCCTTTAAGGGGCCAACTAATGACTCTAGGGGACCTTCTATAAGGGTAATGGTTGTAAATGGTATTGAATGTTCGTTGATGTTTAACTACACTAAGGAGATGACAACAACACTTAGGGACAGGGGTGCAAAGCTCAAAGGCTAGTTTCAAAGTGTGGTGATTTGGTTGATTGATAAAGTAAGCACAAATCAGTAGATTTGGGTCTTATTGGAGGGATTGCCATTACATACATTGTCTAATGAGTTCTTAGCTTAGTTGGATGATATATGAGTAGTGTATTTAGGGATAGATTTGATGTGAAAGTGAAAGGAGCGATTAGATCTGTGTTGATTTTGGTTACTGGTGACTTTTAAGGTGGTTCTTCCTCTATCAATGGTTATTGAGATCGATGAGAGGAGATTTGTCCTCTGTGTCAATGATAGTCTTGGGATAAAGTTCAATTAAGCAAAGGCCAATATAAGGTCAATGATCCCACAGAGTTTGGCCAGTGTTACTTGGTGTGTTAGATAAGTATATCTCTAAGCGATTAATTCAAGGGAAAATTTTAATCTAGGTCTTGGCAAAGTCATTAAAGTTGAGGTTATGGAGGCATGTGGTGGTGGAGGTGAGAGCCAGGGGTTAAGAGAGACAAAGGTCAAGCTAAGGCTAAGAGTTAGCTTTGTCATTAACATTAGGCCACCTTCACAAAAGTGTACATAGGCCAAAGCATAAGTAGGCCCATTAGTGATGGAGCCCAATGTAGACATCCCAAAGGGCTTAGTAAAATAGAGTTCATCAGATAAGGTGAGGCATGCTTCAGTCCATTACTATAGTCTAAATGCTAAGGAAATAATAGGCTTCATAATATATCCATCCACCTTAGTCTTGATAACCCATCAATCGAGAATGGGACCAAGCATAAGTGGTGTGAACTAGGCCATTGGGGTCGCCCTACCTCATCCCTTCCCTTCAGTTTAGAAATTAAGGGTATCTTTAAAATGGGTAGAGGTGATAGTAGAGGAGCAAAGGGATATACCAATGGTAATGGAGGATGTGGCTACATCACCAATAGTGTAAATGGAGGTGTTGATGGGGAAAGAGCTAGTGTCAGTGGTGAAAGAGGGATATTGTTATGAAGGGGTAATAGGGTAGGTGGTATAATGACTCTAATCAATAGAAGTGGTAAGAAAACTAAGGTCTTTCTAGCCAATGACCAAAACAAAGATGTTGAAGCTCTATTAGGTGGATGGGAAGGTGATGTGTATACTACCACTTACACAAAGGGGCAACCTAGTAAGGAGGAAGGGACTAGGCAACAAAAGGAGTGGCGCGAACATGTCTAAACACCATGAAAAGCAAGTCTAATGTGAGGAGTCACTTGTAAGGAAAGTTCTATTAGAGGAATGGTAGTTATCCAATGATCACATTAGGTTCCATAATGAGGTTATTCAGAGAGAGTCACAGGAAGTGTTAAAGTTGGGGAAGATGTCACCAACCACGATTAATGAGGTTGCTCTCCAACGAATGACTTTGTTAGAAGGTAAGGATGGGCTAAGTTGACATTACAAGCTTAAAGAGGGCAAGTTAAGGTTCCATCTTTAACTATGATTATTTATTCTATAAATGTAAAAGAGGTAAGGAGATCTATGAAATGTAGGGTGGTTTAATGATGGGTGTGTCAAGTTCACCCAAACATTTTATTTATATAAGAGATTAAATTGTGCCAAGTGTCTAAGCTGATTTTGAGATAAATATGGGTTGGCTAGGGAATTCAAGTCATGATAACAAAATCAAAAGGAGTCGCAAGGGGATTGGTTATGTTTTGGTGTGACTCTATCTTTTGGTTGTAGTCTAACTTTTTGGCAACTAGGTGTATGGTATTGGTGGGGGGGAGATAGTGCCATTTGGAAAAATGATGCTGCTAGCTAACATTTATGCCCTAAATAGTCCTTCCAAATAGTAGAGGTTTTGGCAAGATTTGCAAGGCCTACAAAGCAAGTTCACAAGTTGGTGGTGTATCAGGGATGATTTTAATACGATAATGGCAAAGAATCAATAAATATGAGTTATAAATGATGGTTAGGCTATTCGATAATTTAATGATTTTACGTATGATATGGGACTTATTGATTAGCTATGTAGGGAAGGTGCTTTACTTAGTGTAATTTTTGGGAGAATCCATCAATGAGCCAGGTCGATGAATTTTTGATTGAGGTTAAATGGCTAGTAGTTGTACCAAACTTAAATCAATGAGGGATTCATAATTGCTTTAATGATCATTCAAGGGTTTATATTAAGAGTGATGTCAAACAATGAGGCCTCAAGCCTTTTAGGTATTTTAATCATTAGGGAGACAACCATGAGTTAGGATAATGAATTCAAGAGATAAGCTCAACTCAACAAGGTAGGGGCCAATAGGCTATATGTTGTGTAATAGAATGAGATTGTTTAAAAATTTTTTAGAAGCCTAAAGTATAAAGGAAAGGGAGCAATAATAAAGGGGTTTAAAGGAGGCTGACACAAAGGTGGGGTAGTTAGTCTTGAAATAGGAGACATAAGAGTTGATGCAAACAAGGGTCGATTATTAAATGTGCCTTAAAAAAAATTAAACAAAAGTGGCTTAAAAAATCATAGCTTTAGTGGCTCATGGAGGGTAACCAGAATTATATATTTTGTTCACATTATAACTTATAATAGGCATCGAAAGAACATGATTGATAGAATTGAGAAAAGGGGCCACATATTTATTGATCCTATGGACATTTAGTAGGCCATATTGTCCCATTTCAAGGAGCAATTAGGCACTTTGACACTACCATGTCTCCAATTGGATGATAGCTCTTTTTTTTTTTTTTGATAATAGAAGGTATTGATAATATAATCCTAGAAGGACCATTCACAATGATAAAGGTATGGGATGCAATCAAAGAATGTGACAACAAGGCATTAGAGTTGGATGAATTCAATCTTAATTTCAACAAGCAACATTAGAAGCTCATAGAGAAATCAAGGATAGATTTCATGTAGGATTTCTATGTGAATGGTAGGTTGTGTGAATCTTTCACCTTTACTTTCTTGGTCCTTATACCAAAGGTGATTAACACAATGTCTCTTAGTCAATTTCATCTAACCTTGTTAGTTAGGTCCATTTACAAGATCCTAGCTAAAGCACTTGCTAGAAGACTTAAGTTTATGATTGGGAAGTTGGTGGGAGAATCGCAATTTCCATTTCTAAGAGGCATAATATTTTGGATAATGTCATAATTGCAAACAAGATACTAAGTGAGATAAAAAAATGGTGAAAAGGAGTTGTTATGATAAAGATTAATTGGGAGCAACACATGGCATCAAAGGATGTTCAATTGGGAGAAAGAGCTAATTAAGGAGTTTGAAGGAGTGTTGGCTAGTCAATGACTCTCAAACAAGAAAGGACAAGTTGATTTGGATAGTGGATAGGGACAATGCATTCATGGTGAAGTCCTTTTATGACATCATGATTGGTAGATGGAATTGTATGACATAACATCCTCCCAAGTGTGGAAATAGTGGGCTTTACCAAAGGTAGAGATTGTTGTTTGGTAGTTAATAAAGGGGAGGTTACTAATCAAAGAATACCTTAAAATTGTTAGGTAAGAAGGGAAGTTATAACATGGGTTGTACAATCTACAGGATGATACAGGAATTGGTCAACCATCTCTTTGTTTAGGCTAGTAAGGCATTATGGGTGGTCTGGAGATCCTTGAAGTAGGCAAGAAATTTGTGGCAAGATTTGGGTCATGGCTGTAAGTTAAGGGAGATTTAGTTGATGGGATTTTTGGTGATCATATGGTCTATATGGTTAGCACAAAATGAGAGTTGTTTTTTTTGGTAAAACTTTCTCAGTAGCAAAAATATGTGACTTAGTGTGTATTTAGCTATGGTGGTGGACAAAGGCTAAGTAACTGATGAGCACCTTTTCATGTGATGATTTCTTAATAAGTCTCAATGATGTTTAGCCAACTAAAAAGCACAAGATTCCCTATATAGATCTTACATATAAGGCACTAATGAATGGATCATTCAAATTTAATATTGACAAGGCTATGACAGGTCTTAGGGGGTGGCTAGTTGAGGGGGGTATTGTGTGGCGATGCAAAGAGAGTGTAATGTGTCTTTTTTCCAAGGTGGTAATAAGGTAGGTGAGATAATCCCATTGTAATGAGTGTTAATGAGGTATAACTATTAGCAATCTAGGAGGTTATCATACAATGGGGTCAACAGCAAGAAGTAGGCAATACCCCTCTAGTCATTAAAAGTGACTCAAGTATAGTGATAAGGTGGATTAATATCAAGGTCAAAAGACTTTGTAATCTTACGATGGTATTCAGAGATATTAAAAATGAAACTAAAGGCCAAGTTTCTCTTATCTTTTAACCACATAAGTGAAACTTCTTTGTGAATGATACAGCAAAGTAAGGATTTTTTGGGAGCATTGACTTCATTACATGGGAGTAAAATAGCCCAACTATGGTTGGTAAGTTTTTTTATTTCATTTTTCTAAATTGTGACTTGTGATGAGAGTTTCCTTATACTTAGGGCTCAAAGGAGGATAAAAACATTATTTCCTAGCTTATATGTATAAGGCTATCAATTTTTAACCCAGGGTCTCTACATATTCCTATATAGTAAATTGAGGTTAATGGTATTTTACCTTACTCTTCAAAAAAAAAAAAAAAAAAAACTAATTTAAGTAATTATATTTTTATTTTAATTATTATTCAAATTTAAATTTTTTTTAAGTTATTTATATAATTTAAGTATTAAGTTACTTAACATTCAAGAAAAAATAAAAAATGACAATTTTCAATATAAAATTAAAATTTTATTAATTATTTAAATTAAATCAAATGTTATTTAAATTTACAATTTTTTTATTATAATTTTTACAATTTAACTATTAGGTTACTCAAAAATGTCATTTTTAATTCAACATTTAAATAGGTTAAATTTGAATAGATCTATACTTAGCAGCATTGAATAATGATTAAAATAAAAAATATAATACTTTAACCTTTTACCAAAATTGCAAAAGTTATAGTAAAAAATTTAAAATTTGAATAATATTTAGACTAATTTATATAAATTACACAAATGCAATCAAATTTGAATTGTATTTTTTATGTTATTTACCCTAAATGTTACTCAAATTTACAAGATTTTATTGTAATTTTTACAATTTCAATAAAAGGTTACTCTAAATTCATCAAAATGTAAAACAAACGCTATTTGAATAAAAAATAACCAATATGAGTAATTTATTTTCTATTCTATCTTGATTAATTTATATAGTTACTAAAATTTTGAATTTTATATTAAAAAATGTTGTGTTTTTTACTTTTATTTGAATTGAGTAACCTAATACTTAAATTACATAAATTAAAAAGATATTAAATTTAAATGATAGTTAGATTAGAAAATACAGTTACTTAAATTATTCTTTTTTATTCAACCAGGATCTATTTTATATTTTGATGAATTTAGAGTAATCTTTTATTAAAATTACAAAAATTATGATAAAAGATTATAAATTTGAATAACTTTTGATTTAATTTAAATAACTATTGAAATCTAAGGTTATATACCCAAAAACCAAAATCAGTGTACTTTGTAAAACACACTTTGACATTTTTACCCTAGTGCAATTACATATGGTAACATAAGTGAATGTTGAAGTAAAAAGATGTTATTTGTTGTAAAATAATTGCATTAGAAATTGCATCTAACCAAATGTTACAATTACCATGGATATGATTTACTTTTTCTACTAAAAGTAAAGACTTTTCATTTCAATAAACAACTATAGATTTAAATGCAATAAGTCAACCTAATCCCATTTAAGTCTTTTACATAAATCAATGGGTAACCTAATTTGATTAGTGAATGCAATTTTAAAAAGCATAATAAGATTTGGAGGGTCATTTATGCATAAACTAAATGTTACACCAAATTTGGTTACTACTCAAATATAGGTTACACACCTATAATCATATTAGGTCCATGTACATCTAAAATTACTTTGAAATCCCTTGGAATCTACAAAGATCCCAAGGAAGAGCAATCTCCTCCCTACCTCTAAAGGTCTTTAGAGTTAGTTTTCACACTATAGGTGTGTTTGGTGATGATCATGTTGACTAAACTTATGCTTTGAAACAATAACTAACACTTTAATAGGTGAATGATGCCGAAAATGAAGGATATGGAATGACATAAGAAAAGTAACAAAACAAGACAAAAGGGAACTGTGTTAGTACAAGGAAAATAAGAATAAAACATAAACTATAAAGTAACACAGTAAAAACTGTAAATAAGAGAATGCATGATGTGATGATCAAGGTAGGAATATCATAGGTTTGTTTTCTTATAAGGAATGAATATAATTAGTGGATGACTCTATTGGTATAATAATAGGTAAGTGGTTTAATGGATCTAAACTAGGCCAAAGCTCCTTATAACATTCCCTTCCTTGCCATTCAAGACTTAAATGGGGGAGCTACTAGTAAGAGTGAGTGATTTGAGGATTATCTTATACAAAAGCCATATCCTTCATAAAGGACTCGTAATTTCTCTTGTTTAAGCTACAAAAGGCATAGTACAGGTTTTAAGCCTTTGTATGTATGTGTAATCAAGTTTATAATGCAAATGAGAATCATAAACATTAAAGTGAGAGAGATAATTAAATAAAATATCAAGTAAGAAATACACAAAAACAAATTAAAGCAGCTTATCTCTTAAGAAATTGCCTAATGGAGTCAACAAACTATCACGATGGGCTTTCTAGTGTTAAGAAGCTTGGTAGAAATGAAGGAGGCATGGCATTTGGTAACTTTGGGATGTTGTGAATTGGAAATTAGAGGCATTAAGGAGTAGTTGTGACCATTATAATGTAGTATGTTGACTTTAAAGTCACTACAAATAATTTCAAGTGTGATTCAAACACCATAAGTGACTTAGTCTACTTTAATAGGATTCTTTGAGGTTCAAAAGCACATTTATGTTGGGTGGAGGCTATAGCTAAGCAATGGTACCATTGTTTACTTCCTTTTACTTATAAATTTCCCCTATTGATACTTTATTTATTTTTCTCTTTTAATGATTCATCACAATGGCATACACACACTTATTAGTTTGGAAAAAAGATGCTTTAAATATATGAGCTCACCTAGGATATACCCAAATAGTATTGCCATTAGGCACTTTGCTTCCCAATTTTTTCTTCTCTTTTTCTCTATTTTTTATTTTTTTTCTTTTGTTTTTTCCTTTTTGTTTTCTTTCTTTTTCTTTCTTTTCTTATGGCCAAAACCCCCATGTTTCCATTTTGTGCTTCTTTAACTTCTTTGGGGTACAACATCACTCTTTTTGGGGCCATTATGAACAATAGGTTAAAAAGATCAAATTATTAGAAAAAAAAGTTAAAGATTTAAATGACTTAACTTATTAATCGATATATTATTCTAATGTTACAATCCATCCATGTAATAGAATTTTAAGCTCTTAGTGTGATTTACCATGCTAGTTAGTCTACCCTAAATTAGTAAGTACTACTAGTCATAATGGGTTTAAAGTCCATAGATTGATTAATTGGTCATTTTACTTATAATCACTAGGTTACCCTATTTAGTCTTACTCAAATGGGTACCAACTAGAGGCCAATTGAATACAAAAATGATTGTACCATTATTACAAATAATATATGACCACAAATTTAAAACTAAGGGTTTAATTTACTAATATTCGTGACTTAGTGAATTAATGAATTTTTATATAATCAATGGTCATGATCCCACATTTGGTCATGGTTTAAAAATGCAATAATTGGTACAAATGACCAATTACCTAATTTATTTAAATCAATTAGTGGGATAAATTATCCAATGAAAAGAAAAGGAAATTTGGGCCATAATGACAATTATTTTGTTGACAATAAATTTGGCCCCTGATTAAGGGTATACATTATTCAATTAATAAACTATCACCATTACTTAGTTAAGGTAAATAGAATTGTACCTAATGCATTTTTGTTTAATGTATTGTTACTTAAATTTAAAATCTTTGATTATAATTTTTATAATTTGGATGATCTAGGTTTAGTAATACCTATTCTATTGTAATGGTATTACATACCATTATTAACCATCATTCTAGTGAGGTTTTGTAATCCCAACCCATATGTTTTGTCGATTTGGAGTAAATAAATTATCTCATCAATTGAACTATAATATTAGGGTCAATATTAGGGTCATTATGATACCAATTAGATTACTTTGAATGCAGTTGATTTTACTAAAAGTGCAGAAATTACAATAAAATAATTAGTCCATTAATGAAAGTTAATCGTTATTAGGGGCACCCAATAAATCAATCCATAAGGTTGATCCTAATTAGACTAATTGATTGATTGATGTAAATTGTAAGTTACATTTAGACCACCAACTACCAAACAATTTCTTAGTCAATACAATTGTGCCAATTAAATGAGCTAGGCTTACTTGATCTCTCACATAACTTGTTTTTCTAAATCAATACCACATTGTTTTAGCCACATCTCTTTTGAAAAGGTAGGCAAATTTGATTTTAGAGAATATGGTAAGTGGTTTAGGTCACCTTTAGGGTTCATTTATAGTTTTCAAAATAATTTTAAGCACTAAATAGCCTTAACTAATCTCAAGTACAATTTTAACAAGCAACAAGCAATATTGAGTTGGTGACAAAAACTAGATCCAACATATACAATAATAATTTTCTTTGATTGATGTCCAAATTGGATTTGTCTTGCAACAAGCTAATAAGGGAAATATTGGCAAAACAGGGAAATCTGAGCTCAATATGAGCATTGAACTTGTCTCATAACTAGTTAACTAGCTTAATTCCAAGAACTTAGGAAAAGTTCAGGAAAATAAAGAGCATAGACTTTTTTCACAACAAATTAAGTAGACAAATTCTAACAAAATTGATCAATTTACACTTTTTAGCATATTTCAATGTAACTTATAATAACTTATCAGCTAGGCTTCCAAACATAAAGGGGCAATTTGCAACATTTGATAGCAAAATCTATGAAGGAAATCCATTTCTTTGTGAACCTCCACTAGATTCAAGTTGTAAAGCTGATTTGTCAAAGTTACCACCATCTTCTGATGCAATTGATGGAAAATAGCATGACACTATTGATTTTATATCCTTCAAGGAAGGCTTCATGGCCACTTACCACATATTCTTGTTGGGTTTGGTTTTGTGGTTGTTTTTTCTTGGTTTTTTATACTATTCCTAAATTGTTTAGTAGAGCATGTAGGAAGGCATATTTTTGCCTCATTATTTTGCTACATTATTTACTTATGTATGTACTTGTTATCTTTGTGTTGTTGTCTTATGTGTCATATTTTCATTTTTGGCCATAAGTAGTTGGATTTAGGCCATAAATACATTTCCAACAAGTTTTCCTTTTAGTGGTTGACTAATAATTTGGAAAGTAACACTTAAACATCAAAACTAAATTGACAACTTTTGAAACGATATTTGGACAATGGAGTACAAAATTCTCAATTAAAAAAAAAAAAAAAAAAAACACAAAATGACTTAATTAAGAGATGAGAAACTAAGAAATGTTGTAAATAAAATAAATGAGAAAAATTTAGATTCTTATTTAAAAAAAAAAACAAACAAACGTTAGTTATTAATGACAATCATACAAATTATATAAAATCGATTTATGAGAAATATGTGGTCCTATATTTAATATGACCATAATCAACTTCTTAGAAAAAAAAAATATGTAACATCTTGATTGTTAAATACAACACTCAAGAAAAAATCTCCTATAAAGATCAATTTTCAATTTAGATAATTTGCTTTACCATGTAAATTTCAAAGGAAGAAAGATGATTAGACTAAAGCAACATAAATATAGAATTCACATTATTGATAATTATAATCACAAAATATTTATACTTATTTTGGAGCTTGAATTTTTTTTCTTGGATGGATAAATGCTAATAGTTAAAGTTAACAGAAATTGACCAAATTGAACCATCTAAAAAGAAACTTGATTTAATTTGTATTGAATAAAAAAAATCAATGATGCCTACAAACTAGTTTGACTGAAAACTCAAAATCTGAAATAATATGAAATTTAAAATCTGAATAATACATATCTGACTTGATCCAAAATGCCAAGAAATTCCATAAACTCAAAATATTTGAAATCCAAATTATTTGCTAACTAGACAACCCAACATAAAATCAATCTTATCCACCCATTTGCCACCTTTGATGTTAAATTTTGATTAGTTCAAATGCAATTTTAATTACAAAAATAGATAAAATAATATTTATTGTACAAAAATAAAATTTTTACAAATAATTGGGTTTCTTAATGGTTAAAGTTTCACATTTTGAATAGTCCAAGCACAAAGTCGATGAATCAACAAGGTTCTACCCCTAATTTCCAAAAGAACAAAATATATCCAATTTCACAACACGAGACACATAGATAGCAAGATTATCCATTCATGTTTCCAAAAACCCCTTTAATTATTTGGCTTGTTAAGAAAAAATAACTTATTAAATATATAATCTTGGTTAGCTATATCCCCACCTAATTATAATCTTGGTTGCCGATATATTAGTAAAACATGCAATGATATTGTCTTCCATGCATAACTCACAAATAATGTTAGATCTTAATTGACCAATTGTTAGTTAGATGGCTACAAAATAATCTAATGTTCTAATAAGATTGTCTAACTTTAAAAATATTAGTTATCTTGCTTTCACATTTTACAATATAAGCAGATAGTCATAGAATCTAATTCCTAATTAACCTAAGGACATGAAGCACGTCTTTTTTTTTTTTTTAGTCTTAACTAAATGCAACCAATGTTCCACCAGTTCTCCATTTTTTTTTTTTGTCTTCATGATTGTTTTGGTCTAGTTCTTACAGTAATAAATCATGTACATGAATTAAATTTCATTTTAGAATTGTACTTTTTAAAAATTATATGAACATATATTTTATGTATATTAATCTAAATAAAATTTATCATATTAAATTGGTATGATAATCAAACCAAAAAAAGACATTCAGAAAAAAAATTGACAAAAGATAATGAACTACGTTAGCATGTAAGAAATGAAGCTTTGGAAAATAAGTGTTATTTGCACTAGGCTTGGCAAGCCTATTGTTAAGAAAAACATTGGGTTATATATTTCGAATGGGCTTGAGCCATGCTAGGAGAAATAGCCTTGTTCATTCACTTTAGGCCATAATGTCTTGTGAACTTGGTGCAGCCCATTAAAACCTCCAACCTTACATTGACTACTTTAATAGTAATAAATTGAATAGACTGGCCGCTTAAAGTAATGACCACTAATTTTTCTAATTAGCCCAAAGGTGTGGGTTTAAGTCCCAATCTCCTAGATTCCTTCCTTTCAAGCTTCTACTCCTACATAATAATAATAATAATAATAATAATAATAATAATAATAATAATAATAATAATAATAATAATAATAATAATATTAAATAAAATTGAAGGTGCAAAAATAAAAATATATAAGGATTAATTAGGCTAATGTAAATGCTAACCCACACCCTGATTCAAACTCAAAATTTTAGCCTTATAACCAATAGATACTCTTTTGTATAGTTTGGCTAAATGGACCAAGTTATCAAAGATTTTGTTTTAAACATATATAGCATGTTTAATTCTCAAAATATTAATTCAAGTGAGAAATTTTTGGTAAGTATTAGTTGTCTAAGTTAGCTTTAACAAAAGGTTTAACATTAGACTCGCCAAAAACGTTATACCTAAATCTTAGTTTTGCTAACTATTATTGGGTTTTTTCCTCTTTGTATATTGAGACTTCATTATTCATCATTAAGCATAATTACCCAGCAATGCATTTGATGAAAAATTCCTATGATGAAGTAATTCAAATAATTTTAGTTAAGGTACACTAATTTCAACCAAACAGTTTCTTGTTAAGGGAGATGAGATATGATTGAATTGGTTAGGAAGTGTTAATATAAATCTAGGTTGTAGCATGATGGTTAGACACAAGAAGAAAGGAACTCGATTATATGGAAGTAGTCAATTTGATGCATCTAAGAGATGACTAACATTGTACTACTACACATTTATGGTCTTATCTTTAATTGCAATCATGTATTAAAAGCTAAAATTATACAATAAATAATCATAATAGTCTAATGTACAAGTTAATGATGTGTTCTATGTACCACATTCATTTACCTTTACCCAAAAGGAAGAACAGTAGGAAAAGGAAAAGGTCACACATAAATTGCAAACATGTCCACATTCTTCTCTAATCTACTCTCTACAAGATTTGTTGAGAATTAATCCATAAACAAAATTGAAGAACCATCCTTGTGATATGTGGAGATAGGACCTATAAATTTTTTTTTCCCCCTACTCCACTAATGGTTTATCAATAAAGAATGTTTGATTTCCTATAAAGTTGATGTAGGACATGTCACAAAAACTAATCATTATTATCCTATAAATTATATTTTAATTATTATTTTTTAATTTATTTACTTATTTCATAGTATTTTAATATAATTAGGAATTTTAGTTAAATTATTTAGGAAATATACAAATTATTTAAGTATTTTAAAATATTTTCTTAGTTATTGAGTGTTTTCTTATTTAGATTAAAAGATTCTTTTAGTTAGTTACATGGTTTTATTTATAAATATATGTAAACCCAAAAGTTAAATTAATCGAGTGAATAAATACTTTAATATAAGCTTTAGCTTTATTTCTAACATTCTTTTTAAGAAATATTATTTTCTTAGGTTAATTGAATATTAGTCTTATTTTCACTAAACGTTATGTTAAGTGGTATTAGAGTAGGTCTTGGCTATTCTAATGGCAATATAAGATAGAGGAAATAACAACTACTTGTTAATAAGGATCAAGGGATACGGATCGCTAATTAACTATTCATGATTGGGAGGTGGCACTACAAAACCTTATCCAAAGGTTTGATTAATTAGAATGTGGACTAGAAATCATTAACAATTGACTCAAAGCTCTCTAGGTGGGAGGTGCCAATAAGAACCGAAGAGATGAAAGGAATCAAATCAGAGATTTTACTTATGGTCAACCTCTCGCCTAACTCATCCCTATAAATCCAGGAAGGCATCAAATTTATGTGATGGATTTTGATAAAAGAAAAAAATCTACATATGCACCAGGCTTACGTAATAGACTCTAGTGATGATGATGATGGTTTTGGTGAGTACCTAAATTATATTATTTATGAACAACGACAACCCTAACATCTTTAAACATTAGATGAATTTTAACTAAAGGTAAATATCTATATCTTAAATGAGTAATGCTACTTAGTTCAAATATGTTTCTTCAAATTTACCTCATTCCACTGAGATTCTTATGTAAATATGTGATTATCAAACTAATAAACTGACAAAATGATAAATTGATAAAATTGTTACTCATATAAACTTAGAAAGTATGGAGGGGTACTCGTTTCCAATTTCCTTTTGAAGCCCGCGTGTGTACAGGCGCTGCTTGCATGCAATTAGGGGTAGCCTATAGACTATCCTGTCGGTGCCAGGATGCGAATGGGGGACACTGGCAGGCTGTCCTGCACGTGTAATCGATGAGAGCTCATGTACAAAGAGCAGGTGCTGTCAGCTCGCAGTCACTATCTTGTTGCCCTTGGTACACACCGTCCATAACTCTTATGGACTGAGTAGCCCAATAAAGCTGCAAGAAATCCACCAGCATTGTTTCTCAATCATAATCCTCTGTGCTTTGTTTATGACGACTTCTTCGGGTTTATGGATTCATTGATAGTTCTTGATCTATCACACATTAGAATCAAAAACTTGGCATCGGGAAATGCCAAATTGGTTTCACTGCTGTATCTTAATCTGTGTGATATAAAGATAAAGGGATTGCAACTTGACTTGAGCGAGCTGATGATGCTCAAATACTTGAACATTGAGTGGACAAAAGATTTGATCGTAATCCCTTGGAAATTAATGGCAAGTTTAAAGTTGTTGCAAGTGTTGAGTATGTTCCATTGTTCCCTGATTGTGTCACAACAACATGATCATATGGATGTAAAG
The DNA here is from genome assembly GCA_037832345.1 of Rhizophora mangle. Lineage (NCBI taxonomy): Eukaryota > Viridiplantae > Streptophyta > Magnoliopsida > Malpighiales > Rhizophoraceae > Rhizophora > Rhizophora mangle. The sequence goes on along the minus strand of JBAPLJ010001673.1, from coordinate 62,096 downwards.
GAACAATTGTCTTGAGCATTCTGGTTTGTGATCCCTCTGCCCTCCAAAAGTTATGAAATCGCATTCATGCTCTGGGGAATAAGCATTTCAGCAATGCATGATCCCTGGATATTTTATTATTGACCGAAAGGAAGTGTCAAGATGTTGTTGATTACACTTTCCTGGAAGAATTGAATGTAAACTCTATGATAGGAGGCAAAACACAAGTTGTATGTGCTTACAAGTTGGGCTCATTTTGTTGGTGAGTTCAGATAGGATATTGAATGTAAAATCTTTGAAAGGAGGAGAAACACAAGGAACAGAGCTTCAACAGCCTTTCAAGAAACGAACTCTGTTGAAGCAGTTTGGTGCACTTGACATGGCTATAATTCTTTCTCCAAATTTGAAATTTCCGCAAGTCTTCGCATATCCACGAATTGAAGAAACAATCAGTGTGGACAATTCCATGAAGTTTGAGATGTGGAAGGAAATCGAAACCTGTTTGGTAAACTTGAATTTCTCATTTTATGGAAGGTGACGCTTTGCCATTTTCATCTCTCAAGAGAATTCAAGTCAAGTTTTGCCTATACCTTAAGAAGCTTTCATTGAACTCCAACAGTACAAAGAATTGCAAAGTTGTCGTTAACGCAGAGGAAAGTAGGTGGAACGATTTTGAGTGGGATGAAGGTACTACGTCAACCTTCTGGACTAGCTTTCTACCCCTTGCCAAGAAGTAACATCATGGAGATTTTGAAGATTCTAGCTTGCAAATCTTAAGGCTATTTTAGTTGATACACATGCTTGAGGCCAATTGTACAATTGTTTTTTGTCATTACAGGATATAGGAAATGTAAATTGATCCATTAAGATAGTTAATTAGTTATAGTTAGTATATCTTTTTATATATAATAAATAACTACAATTAATAATAATGATAGGCGATCCCTATTTTATATCCATTTAAAATTTTTCTCAATTTTTTGATACATTATACTTGGAGATACGGCCACCAACAGCTCAACTTTATTTATTTTTATTTTCAATGTCTCATGCTTTCTTGAAAAATATCTTAATACATGAATTCTCTTAGGTATGACTATATGCATGCAATTTTATTCTTATTTTAATAAACACCCATTTGCATTGCAAAAACCAACGCCCAACCGCACGATTTTAGGACTACAAGCCTCAAATAGAAGCTGCTTATACTATGACTAATTTGGCACTAATCTATTTAAATCATTTGATTTATTTACAATGAAATAGCAATAAACGGTGGTGCCCTTTAAACCGAAAAATCTGGTAGCTTCAAAGTTGATTGGCACGTCTTTGGCTTGCTTTATTTATCTACCAACCTGTTACAATAGGAAGATTGATAACGCTATCCCTGAATATTGGCAATATTATATATAGAGCCATTTACCAGTTCAATCTTCAATTTTATTTTATTTTTTTTAATGATGTTGGAGTTCAAAAATCAATATTACAATGCCCGAGTGATGACTCGAACTTAGAACTGAACATTTTTCTAACTCGATCTATATTCTCTCCACTTTACCACAAGCACGGTACCATAGCTACCACGTATGTATGCAGTCTTGTGTATGTGAATTTCATGATTATGCATCTGAATTCAGCAATACGTATGCTTGTCGAAAAACTTTACAGGACTTGCATCTCAAGCAAAACCTACTACACACCATATACCGTTAAAAAAGAGTATGCAATAGACACACAAGAACTCATCAACAAGCTTGACCTTCATTTGGCATAGATAATTACCATATAGGGCAAGCAATAGAACAAGAATCAATGCACAGACTACAATATAGGTGACTTTTGCCATGCTGGATTAGGTCATCGTTTCCCTCGTGTGTGTGTGTGTATATATATACACATACCATTTGTCTTGATGTTTTTCATGCATTTTGACCAGAAAAGTCCAATAGTTCACACATGAACAATAATTCACAGGTTGAATTTTGGAGATCGAAGGGTATGGTTCAGATTTGTATATATTTTAAAGCCGTTGGCTCTTATTTTTCTCCGGCTAAAGCAAAGGTATGCCTTACAAAATTGTAATGACATCTGTCTTATATTGACCAAAAGAAGACGGCCGTAGGAGAATCAGGCAGGAGCCATGGAATTTTGCCTCTGACGCGTTATTTCATTACATGGCAGTGGAAGAAAAGTCTCAAAGGAACTTAAAGTCGAACTTGATTGGGTGCAAAATAGATATCGGTCCTTCGTGACTGTTAACTATAATTAAAACATCTTTTCACACGTAATTAATGGTTATGATGAACTGATGTTCATTTTGAGTCCCAAGTTTTGTAGTTTCATAATCTTTTCATTCAAAGTTAGTTGGAAGATAGCGAAACTGCAAAAAAAAACTCTTTGCCTGTTATAGTATTTAAGATGATGCAGCCATGTATATCATATGTGGAGAGCTAGAAATGGTAAGTTGCACACAACGTCAGATGATGAAGTAAGTGATATAGCTCAAATTATTGGCCAAGATATTAAAGGTAACACTCATTAGCCTAGTACTTATAGGCATGTGGCTCGTGTGCATTCAGAAAATTTTTCCATAGAGACAAATTTATACTTACTATCTATTATCAATAGATTCTTTGCAATATTCAATGCAAAAGGAATTTGTTACAGTTGATAGAATTAAAATTAATTTTAAAAGTAAATACACTTGTGCAGCTTAAAGATTATTTGTAATGGTATGGCCAGAAGCCTTTTTTTTTTTTTCATTTATTTATAGACATTTATGAAGCTAAAATATCATTCTCAGGTCCGAACATTTAAGGTATTTGGCCAGGTGTTGCTTTGGGAGTCTGCGGTGATCCTCTAGGATGGTCGGCACTCGAAATTCGAGCTTGTGGCACTCTTTATTTTCAGTATTTTGCTTTTGTAGATCTGTAGTACTGATGGACAACTGCTTCATGTGCCCGCTTCAACTTCATTTTAATTCACATATTGGAAGACTTATTAATCTGAACCAAAATTTGACCCGAATATTGGCTAGAAATAATATTACTATTTGATGGGAAAGCAATTTTCCTTCCTATAATGTTTTCCAAAATAGAATTTGCCATAGGTCTACATGTAGAATTATCTCTTTATATGGGTGTTTCTTTTCTTCTTCTTCTTTTTTAACTATATAAAAAAATTAAAAATATTTTGTTAAATTAAAAATATTAGTGTATACTTTTAATTAATTAAAAATAATTACAATTCAAACTACTAATATAAATATTTATACGTTCGAGTAAATATTTGTAAGTAATCATATTCATTTAGTAGATTTATATATCCTTGTGTTTGCCCTTTATGATCTCATAAAACAATCATGAGATCCATGGAAGCATGAGAGAAAACTAAAAAAAAAAGATAAAAAAGAATCAAGGTGTTCTAATTCTTTAATTTGCCTGTTCATGATTTTCTATGGCTCACATCCCATTAAATTAGGTTTTAAACTAGATTAAGGTCTAATCCTATTTTAAAAATCATAGTTGTATATTATTAAAATATATTTAATAGAAAAAATTATTATTAAAAATAATTTATTTATCATGAATGGTAAAAAGATAAAGTATAGGTAAAAAAAAATTAAAATTATTAATAAGGGGAAAGTCTTATGAAATTATTTTATTTTAAATAATAAATAATAAATTAATATAATAAATATAAGTTACTTTAAAAAAAATTTTACATAAAAAAATTTATTTGTCATATATTTTTTATTTTTTATTTTTTATTTTTTTTTTTTTAGTAAAAATTAAGATTTAAATTTTAATTAAAAAAATTTTTTATTAAAAATAATTTATTTTTTATAAAAAAAAAAAATGGTAAAAAATTAAAGTATAAAAATTAAAGTATAAATAAAAAAATTAAAAGTTATTAATAAAAAAATTTATAAAATAATTTTATTTTAAATAATAAATAATAAATTAATATAATAAATATAAATTATTTTTAAAAAAATATAAAAATTTTATTTATTATATATATTTTTAATTTTTTTAATTTATAAGAATTAAAATTTAAATAATTTTATTATTTAATTTTGTGGTTTATTATCACTTGTTTTTAACTCATTTCATCGCACCATATGTCATGCCTTCTCTGCCTTTTGGATTCCCACTTGTTTGGATTCGGCCCAATTCATGGCCGACTTCTTCTGGTGGCCTTTGCAAATTTAAGGAGCCTAGTTTCCACGACCCTTAATTTTTATCTGCTCTCATTATGATTTTTTTGAAGAAACTTTTAGGTGAATTAAGTCTATCGCCAAGAGTGATTATAAACTCACCCAGTAAAAATAAAAATATCATATAACAGAATTTTTTTTTTCTCATTTATTTTAGTTAATACATGTTAACAATTTATATTAAAATAATTATTTATAAAAAAATTTAACTAATTAATTTAATATAAAAAAATTATTTTAATACTAATAAATATAATTTTAATAAAATTTAATTTTTTATTTATATAATGTAAAAATTTTATACTCAATTGATTAGTAAATAAATTAAGTTTTTTCTGACAAATATTAATATTTTCATTTCTCTTTGAGATTGATTGTATTTTATTTATATCCTAATTGAAATCTATGCGCATGGCACTTTTTTAGGTATGTGGTTATTGACATGTTATTTTATGTACCAATTGCTCACCTCACATTCTTCCCTAGGACATTTTTTTTCCTTTCTAGGAAGGAACAATTTTGCCCAAATTAGATTCTCAACTAATTGAACTTTTTTTTCTTTTGGGTTAACATGGAGTCAACTTGAGAAATCTCCTAAAAAGCCACCCTAAAAAGCCACCCTGGATAGTCAACTAAAGCTAAAAGTGAGAGTGAAATACATTTGTGTTTGTACTAAGTAATTTAATTATGTCCGAACACGGAAATCCACAATGCCCCATTTGATAAACTTTGGTTTTCCTCCTTTTTCAAACTTGAAGCTCAATGGAAAATTTCCCATCGTTAGGAACACTTAGCCTGTGAAGGGCTTTAAAAGTAAATAATGATCTTATTGCCCTTTCTAGGCAATTACGAGGCACTTTTAGCAAGATTTTTTTAGGTAGTGTTTTCGTTTTGTAATTTGTGAAAAAAATATTTCGAATCCACAAAACAAATCCCATTACATTTATACTTACGTTAAAGTCCCCTTTATTTCTAATTTTCTTGATTTTGTTGGGTAAATAGCTAAGATATACAAGAGGACTAAACTGACAAAAAAAACAAATAATCTGTTAAAGAGATTATTACATTATATTTCACTTCAATAATCTATTAAAATACTTTATAACTCATCAAAAGAAAAAATTTGTTAAAACTTTATATCATATGTTATATTCAAGAACAAATTAGATATAAAAAATTTCTAACTCTTATTTACAATTATTTACATATTTATTAATTGTTATTGTCATTAACTTTACTTAAAGACTTACTTGATTAGTGTCAATATTAATTATAATTAAACATATTTTCAAGCAACCTCTATAGTTTGAAATATGTTTGAAATTAAAAGTTAATGGTGTTCTAGAGCAAGCTCTTAAGAATAGTTACTAGTTTCCAGCCGATATACTATAGTTTGAAATATATTTGAAATTAAAAGATAAATAAATTTTGATAAATAAGTTTTTATTGAGACTTGTAAAACTTACAAGGTTTTTTGAAGACATCTAAAACTCTTACAAAAAATTTATAGAGAAAGAGTTATATCAAAGCTTGGTTTTACAAATGAAAATTTAAGTTCCTTTTATAGGCAAGGGGAGCCACATTGGATGCTGTTGAGGTAAAGGAATGACTTTGTTAGGACAAAAGTACTTTTGATGAGGAATCTCATTTTTAGTTGAGTACTATTGTATTACTTTAAAGTAATGACAAAGTACTTTTGGTGGTAGATTCTTTCACCTTACCTTTTCTTTTTACCCTTGTCCTTTGTTATTGATGATTCCTCTTGCTTTTTTTTGCTTGTTCTTTTGTCCTCTAGAGGTCCATAGATGTAGTTAAAAGGATCATGATTTACAAATGGATCAAAAGAGAAAGATGTTGAACTTTGTTCTACTAGAAGCTATTCTACTTTTTGTAAAGTTTCTCTAAGGGAGAGAACATATTCTTCTTGGGAGCTGATATTCTTCTTGGGAGGTGGAACCAGCTAGGCATGTTTGTGATTGAGATTTGTGGGCTAGAAATTGAGATGTTAAGGCCTCAATAGTGTTTAAATGAGTCAAATATTTGTTGAACCATTCAAGAACACCAAGTTTATGTGCCTTCTATTAGCGAGTTTGTGAAAGTTGTTGCTAGAACTTTACTTTGTAGACACATCCAAGAACTAGAGTGCCTGTAAGTGGATTTGGTCTAAATTGAAACTCCCAAATGCAACGCCATAAGAGTCTAAAGAAATAACAAAATTGAAGTAGTCTAGGATATGCCTTTTCATGGGTTAGAGAAACATATCTATCTTTAAATATGTTAAAATTTTAGAGACTAAGAGAATAAAAAATATGTATTAATAAAATTTCATAATAACTTTAAAAATAATAAAGAATTTGAGATAATCTATTAAAGGAAAGGTAAAGTAGAGAACTTTAAAAAGTTGTGACTTGTGACTTAGGATACATAGACTTTGAATAAATTGGAAAGCAAAATAAGTATGTTTTAAATTTTTTTATAGTACATTTAAACTCACAATTTGTAAGTCTTTGAAAAACTTTATATTGAATTTAATTTTTCTTTATTCAATTAAAATAAATCAATATAAAAAGAAAATTATAGAGAATCATAAAGAAGAAAAAACCAAAAAAAAAAAGTAATTCAAGAAAAATTAATTATTAAAGAATTTAGATACTATAAAGTAATTAGGAAAAAAAATCTACCATATATACTTTAGCTATTGAGGTGACTTACTCATAAAAAACAGATCATAATATTTTTTTTAAAAATTTTTATTTTTTTAATATAATATTTTTATATACATATATATATATATAATAATTTAACTTAAATTAATATATTGTATGAGTTTTATGTATTTTTTTTTTTTGAGAAAATAAAATAAAAGTTAAGATAAATTATAATTTTATAATTAATTGTTAAAATAAATTATAATTAATATTTTTTGATTTTTTATAAATAAAGTTGGTTTTGTAGATCACATTTTAATGTATACAATAAGACAAATATAGCATGCTTTTTGGCAAATTTCTTATTTTTCTATATTTTTGAGATCGCAAATAATCCTTTTACTAAGAGATATAGATGCTTAATTAGCATAATGAGTACTTAGGGAGGCAATAAACTATTTTTTCAATCAAGAAGACCACATACGTGTTTAATACAACATATCAAATGATATATATTTTTTCTTTAATTTGAAAATGAGGTCAAATCTCGACATTATAGTCTCAACTGGAAAAATCGGATTGATTGCCATCCAAACAGTATTGGGTGCAAATTACTGCCCAGAAGTGGGAACACAATCTTGTATTGCTCTTAAAATAGAATAAATTTTCTATTGCCGCATACCTGGGCATGCACGTCCTCTAGGTTCTCCTTTGCCAAAATAAAAGTGTCTTATTTAATAAACTTCATTTAGTATTTGTAATAGTAATGAGTGATTTCTAATTTGACTCTAAAAAAAATATTTATATATTTTAAATAATTATTTAAATTAAATTTTTTATTTAAATATGATTTTTTTTTTTGCATTGCTTAAATTTTAGGTAATTTATTACATAAATTATATTAAAAAAACTCAAAATTTAAATAACAAAATAACTTATTTAAATAATTATTCAAATTAAATATTTTTTAATTCAAATATATTTTTTATCATTTATTTTTGAATTTTAAATAACTTATTATTTAAATTATAAAAATTATACATAAAAGTTTTTAATTTAAATAATATTAAAATTTATTTAAATAATTATTTAAATTAAATAATTTTTTATTCAAATTTTGTCTATTTTTGTTTTTTCTTAAATTTTTAAATAATTTATTATTTAAATTATATAAATTATATAAAAAAATTTTTAAAATTAGAATAATATTAAGATTTATTTAACTAATTATTCAAATTAAATATTTTTATTTAAATTTAAATTATTTTATTTTTTCTTAAAATTTAAGAAATTTATTATTTAAATTGTATAGATTTTGTAAAAAAATTAAATTTAAATAAAGTTAGAATTGATATTATTTGATTAGAAAAATATTGATATTAGAAAAATGAATTTAATTTTAAAAGAAATAACAAATTTGCTAATTTCACTAAAATAAAAGAAAAATTATTAATTTATTATTATTTATTTTACCTACTTATCTGATAGTCTCACTTTTCTAGAAAAATTTAGGATGATCATGTTTTATAGAAATAAAATTAACAAATATCTCTTTTTAATATTAAATTATAGTTTTTATTGGTAAAAAACACTTTTAGTAGACTTTAGAAAATAATTAGAATTAGAGGATATTATATGAAAAGATAATTTTCATTGTGGTACGCCCTAAACCCAAAAAAAAAAAAAAAGGTTGTTCTTTGTATCAATGTTTGTAAATATTAGGAGTCTGATGCCTATTAAACGGTTACATCTAACTCTTCTCTTATGTCAATTTTACAAGATCTTTTCTCCTTTTTTTTTTTTCTTTCAGACGTTTTGTTGCCCAAGTAAATTCTATGAACCAATTTTCCAAAATCCATACTAGAACATGGGTATACATAGTTGTTGGGAAATGAGTTTTAGGTTGTAGTCCTTAAAGACAATAACAAAAGTAATAAAAATAACTGAAAACAAGATATAACAGATTTTACATAGTTTGGTCGATATGACCTACGTCCACAAGCGAAAGTGAGAACAAATATTATGAATACAAAAGAAAGACTTAAGAGCCTAGTTAAACTCAATTACTGGGACTATAGGTTCATGGAGATGGAGTTTTGACTCCCTTAATTTTCCCTTATTTCTCTCCTCTCATAACTCATTACATAACTCCTATTTATAAGGAGTAAAGGTAGTCAACCATACTCTTATTCTCGATGTGGGATTTTGGCCTTCACCCTCAAAAGTCTCAATGTGGGACTTGAGCCAAAAACTAACAAATCTCCACCTTGGCTCAAGTTTCACATGCAGCCATAGTAACAACACTCCACCTTCTTCATAAACTCCTGAATCGTCATAACATGTCAATTAAGTCTAAGTATTGCTTGAACTTAACAACTGGAAAAGGCTTTGTAAGCATATCTGCAAGATTGTTTCTGATACTGATTTTCTGAATTGAAACCTTCCTCTCAGCAATTATCTCCCGAATGAAGTGATACCTCATGTCAATATGTTTTGTTCTCTCATGATACATTTTATCCTTAGTCAAATGAATTGCACTTTGACTGTCACAATGGATGGTAACAGCAGCTTGACACAAACTAAGCTCACCATACAAGCTTTTCAACTATAAATCTTCTTTGATTGCCTCTGTCATTACCATGTATTATGCCTCAGTAGTAGACAAAGCAACAACATGTTGCAAAGTAGCTTTCCAACTAACAGCAAAACCCCTAATGCAAAATACATAGCTTGTAAGAAATCTTCTTCTATCAAGATCAGCAACATAGTCAGAATCAACAAAACCAACCAATGTATCTGAATTTTTACCAAACTCCAAACATGTGTCTGAAGTACCTCACAAGTATCTGAAAATCCATTTCACAGCCGGCCAATGTGATTTGCCTAGAGAAGACATATACCTACTAATTACACTAACTGCTTATGAAATATCTAAATGCATACAAACCATTGCATACATAAGATTGCCAACAACACTTGAATATGGAACACTTTCCATATACCTCTTCTCTTCATCTGTCTTTAGTGACTGAGCAGCTGAGAATCTGAAATGACTAGCAATGGGAGTACTAACAAATTTAGCATCTTTCATACCAAATCGTTCCAAGACCTTTTCAATATAACTTTTCTTGGTCAAATATAACTTATCACCTGCACGATTCCTTCTGATTTCCATGCCAAGAATCTTCTTTGCTGCTCCTAAGTCTTTCATCTCAAATTCACTATTCATAAGTGCTTTCAAAGTGTGAATCTCTAACAAATTCTTGGCAACAATGAGCATATCATCGACATACAACAACAAGTAAATGAATGAAACATCATTTAACTTCTGAAGGTAGACACAACTATCATACATGCTCCTGGAGTATCCATGGCCCAACATAAAAGAATCAAATCTCTTATACCACTGTCTTGGAGACAGCTTCAATCTGTACAAGGATTTCTTCAACAAACAAACATTGTCTTCCTTACCAATAATTTCAAAACCTTGAGGCTGCTTCATGTACATCTGCTGCTTAAGCTCACCATTTAAGAAGGCTGTCTTAACATCGAGTTGCTCTAACTCCAAATCATGTGTGGCCACTAAAGCAAGCAAGACACATATCGAACTATGCTTAATGACAGGTGAGAAAACATTATTAAAGTCAACACCTTGTACCTAGCTGAAACCTCTTGCAACCAAACGTGTCTTGTGCCTTATACCTTGCATCTTCGACTCCCATTATACCTTCTTTTCTTTTAAAGACCCATTTGCAATCAATGATCCTCTTTTCTGAAGGCAGCTTCACAAGAACCCACTTGTCATTCTTGTGAAGAGATTCTATTTCTTCATTCATTGCAACCAACCACCTGGATGAGTTAGCACCTGAAACTGCCTTTGAATATGTAGATGGCTCACTATTATCACCAATCTCCTGTGCAACTAAAAGTGCATAAGCAACATAATCATTATATCTCTATGGCGGTTGAATCTCTCTTCTCAATCTATCTTTGGCTATGGAGTAATCTTCCTCTTTGTTTTGAGAGGAATTTGTAACATCTAATGAATCTGACAGAATGTGAGGACTTCGCTTGTGAGCATCTACAACATCAAAGTCCACTTGCTTGCATACACTATCACCTTTACCTGCATCAAAAAGCATAGAAGACTCTTCTTTTGGATTCATCAAATGCCATAGAGGATTCATTGAATGTAACATCTCTACTAATTATAAATTTTAGTGGATCAATACACCACAAACAATATCCCTTCACTCCAGATGCATGTCCAAGGAAAATGCACCTTTTTGCTCTAGGTTCTAATTTCCCATCATTTACATGCATATATGCAGGACATCCAAATATCTTCAAATCAGAGTAATTAGTAGGAGTACCTGACCAAACTTCCTCTAGAGTCTTGAACTCTATAGATGCTGAAGGAGCACGGTTAATGATATGATAAGCTGTAAAGACTGCTTCTGCGCAAAAGTCTTTTGACAAACTAGCATTAGAGATCATACAACGAGCTCTCTCCAAAAGTGTTCTATTCATACGTTCAGCAACACCATTCTGCTGAGGAGTCATCCTGGCTATCCGGTGGTGAACAATACCTTCATTTCCACAAAATGTATTAAATTCACCTCCACAAAATTCCAAGTCATTATCTGTCCTGAGCAGCTTGATTTGCTTTCCTGTTTGCTTTTCACTCAGTGCTTTCCACTTTTTGAATGTTTGGAAAACATCATTATTCTACTCCAGAAAGAAAACCTAAAGTTTCCTTGAATAGTCATTAATGAAAGTCAACATATACTTGGCACCACCTTTTGACAGATTGCAAGATGGCCCCCAAAGATCTTAGTGAATATAATCCAATATGCCTTTTGTCTTGTGAACTGCTGGAGACTTGAAACTAACTCACTTATGCTTCCCAAAAATGCAGTGCTCACAAAATGTCATCTTCCCAGTACGTTGTTCACACAGAAGGCCTTTTTCACTCAACATAGATAGACCCTTCTTACTCATATGCCCCAGTTGCATATGCCATAGCCTCGTAACATCTGTTTCTGCAGAGATTGCAGTAGTACCCACAACTGTAGTCCCCTGTAGAATATGCAAATTTCCAAATCTGCGAGCTTTCATGACAATGAGAACACCTTTACTGACTTTTAAAACTCCACCTTCACCGGTGTATCTATAGCCAAGAGCCTCAAGTGTCTCTAAAGAGATGAGATTCTTTTTCAATTCTGGAATATGTCTGACCTGTGTAAGTGTTCTTACGACACCATCATGAGTCTTGATTCTAACTGTACCAATCCCAGCAATTTTGCAAACTGCATCATTGCCCATCATGACAACTCCACCTTCAACAGATTCATAGGTGAAAAACCAATCCCTATTGGGACTCATATGGTATGTGCAACCAAAATCCAAGATCCTTTCATGAGTCTTGATTCTAACTGTACCAATCTCAGCAATTTTGCAAACTGCATCATTGCTCATCATGACAACTCCACCTTCAACAGATTCATAGGTAGAAAACCAATCCCTATTGGGACTCATATGGTATGTGCAACCAGAATCCAAGATCCTTTCATGAGCAGACCTTGATTTATCATTAGTAAATAAAATAATCTCATCACTCTCATCTTCTGCAACACTAACTTGAACTGATTCATTACCTTTGTGCTTCTCCTTATCCTTGGCTTTCAACTTCAAACAATCAACTTTGATGTGTCCTTTCTTTTTGCAATAATTACACACCAAATTTCTATGTTTGGATTTAGATCTACTGGACCTATGACTATCTGCATCCCTCTTATCTAATCTGCCCCAAACCACCAAGCTGTTAATTTGACCATTACTACTGGTCTCCCTAGTTATATCCCTGTCGATCTGTTCTTTCGACTTCAAAATAGACTTAATTTCCTTATAAGAAATAGTCTCTTTACCATAAAGCATTGTTTCTCTAAAATACTTAAAGGAATAGGGAAGAGAACACAATAATAATAGAGTTTGATCCTCATCCTCAATATGAACATCTATATTACTCAAATTCATAAGTAAAGAATCAAATTTATCCAAATGCAACGATATAAATGATCCTTGAGACATGCGAAGCATATACAAACATTGCTTTAAATAAAGCCTATTCTTCACTGTGTTCTTCATATATAAAGACTTTAATTTCTCCCACAAATTTTTAGCAATAACCTCAATAGCTACTTCTCTTAAAACCTCATCAAAAAGATTTAAGATGATACCTGATCTGACCCTTTTGTCAAGACCAACAAACTCCTTACCTGACATCTTTTCTGGCTTTTTCTGCCTCCCTAGCAATGCTACGTCAATGCCATCTTGAACCAGTATGGCCTCCATGTTCAACTGCCACATACCAAAATTGACACTCTGGTCGAACTTTTCAGAATAATACTTAGTTATTGTCATAATGGCTATTTTCCCAGAAAAAAATCCAAAGAACCAAACCAAAACTCTAATACCAATTTGTTGGGGAATGGGCTTCGGGTTGTAGCCCTTGAAGACAATAATAAAAGTAATAAAAATAACTGAAAACAGGAGACAGCAGATTTTATATGGTTCGATCGATATGACCTACGTTCACAAGCAAAAGTTGGAGCAAATATTACTAAAGTGGAGAATACAAAAGAGAGACTTAAGAACCTAGTTAACAAAACCTAATTACTGGACCTATAGGTTCATGGAGACGAAGTTTTGACTCCCTTAATTTTCTCTTATTTTTCTCCTCTCATAACTCATTACATGACTCATATTTATAAGGAGTAAAGGTAGTCAACCATACTTTTATTCCCGATGTAGGATTTTGGCCTTCACCCTCAAAAGTCCTCATGTGGGACTTGAGCCAAAAACTAACAATATGTAATTTCATCTCCGTATTAGCAATTTATCCTTGGTATTCAACCTTTTGCAAACAGCCAGCCTATTTTTAAGCTTATGTTCTGCTCCAAAATCTCTTCTCCCGTGGAACTTTCTTGCATGCTGTCTTGCTGACTTGGCGCATTTATGTTCACGACCACTTCTACTAAAGTTCAACTTTACTGGTGGTATGGCCCTTTGACTTCAATTTTGTTGAGGAACTAGGGTTTGGGAATTAAGGCAAAATTGTTGAGCAACACATTTTTGCACTCTTTAGGCAAAATTGATCCCACAATTAGAAAGTTGGATACAAACCAACTCTTCCACTTTTGCAAGTGCGAGCTTGAATCCGTCCCTTGAATCATATTCCCCACTTAGCTTGCAAAGGAATGTTAGACACATATACACCTTATAGGAACATTTTTGTATTATATTTCCCATTGGGTGTCCGTCATCCTCTTCATCACCTATAGTATGAAAAAGTAAAGGTTTTGTTTTCTCCTCAATGGCAATTCTCTCTCATTGATCAACTGCAATATTCATACTCCAAAAGCTCTCCTGAAGCACAAAAAAGAAAAAATGTGTGAGAGAGAGGCCACTTGTGATATTGAAACAAGTCAAGAGACATGGATCTGAAATACAGAGTTCTAAAGTGGAGAAGTTGAGAGAAACTTGCATAATCAACAATTTTTTGCTATATGGAAAAACTTACAAAGTTCAAATGATTACATATACAGTATGTTTAATTGGCATGTAAGTAGCTCGAGGAAATTGGCTTAATCAAACTAACACTCGACATTTCTTTCTATGCAAGCTTTTCAGCTTCTTAGCAGTTTTCTTAACAAGTTAAAAGGACATTTGTCATGTCCTAAACATAGCTTAAATCATTATCTAGCGAAAGGTACATGAATGATCCGAACAGAGACTTGGAAATTCCTTCAGAACATAGGCTTGATCTCTTGACGATGAACAACAATGAAAGTGAAGAAGTAGTGTCAAGCATCGATTTCCAGCATCTTCCCATTTAGAACAAGATGCTCGTCTGTTGATTTAATTATTTGGCAGAATTAGGTGAATTGAGAAAATTGGCAACATTATGTCATTGTAGTAATCTGCAAAACAGCTGCACAATATTACAGGTGGCAACAATTGTCGATTGTTTTGGTTTCTTTTAACAAGTTCAAATAGGATACAATGACCCACAAGATAAACATGCAAATTCCAGTCAATCATAAGATAGGAACCTGCAATTTTAATGTGACATGCCAATCAGACAAATATACTTGCAGAATTGCTGCACTCATTTACACTTGTGTTTCTTTGTTCACAACTGATGCTTGGAACGCTGCACTGTCACATAGCATTTGGGCTCCACATTTCATCTACTTTCATATGTGATTTCTCCAGGATGCATCATATGTCCTTAACATTTATCGTCAATGTTCTGTCATAGTTCTTGTTTCTTCCTAAAAATAAGAGGAACGAGATCAGTACACAAAAGCTGAATATTATTTTCATTTAGGCTAAGAAACCAGAAATTGCGTCTTAAGTTGGTCTCATGAAATATAAGTTGGGTAAAGTACTGTTTTCTTCTTTACTTTAATCTGGGAATCATGATGCGAATGCAAGCTATTTCTATTACATGACCCACATTCAGAATGCTAACGAATTTAAGGCCTAACTATAATGTGTTTGATTCAAACCATTTTTTTCCCGTATCATGGGAATAATTATTGGGTGACACGATCCAAACAGTCTAACTATGAAGTTGGTTAATTAAAGCAAATTAAGGATAAACATGCGGATGCCAATACCAAAAAAGTGAAGGACTATCATACGACCCTGAGATCCAGTAGTGTAATTTACATCTTTTATTTTTAATATTCATCTAATTGGTTCAGCCCACCTACTCAAGTTGCTCTCATATCTTTGAGGACTATTTTCCAAGACAATAACTTGAGGCGATCATATCCTTGTGAAGTTGCAGTTGCATATTATATTGCTGTCAAAACTTCATTATTTCAACGCATGCGTGCGCTATATTAGTACAAATATGTGTTTATTAGCCTGCGTAATAATTGTAATTTGTCATCAGAGTTTGTATTTTTATTTTTTGTTTGTTTCTTTTTCCGATTTTGTCAGAAGAAAAGATATATAATATTTTTAATTTTTCGTAAACTTTCAAAGCAATTGTGCTTTCATTTTATGCAATAAGTAGGCTCATTATATGTATGCATGTATAATTTTTGCTATATTCTGCAAGTTATGCCATCTTTATTCATCAACTGAGGTCGATATGAAATATTTAATTGATATGGTTGAGTTCAACACGTGATTGGTCTACCAATCTTGTGTTTAAAAATGCATTTGTGGGGAATAACTCTTAAACGCTCTATGTATAGCAAATTTTAAGTTGTTGAAGGATTTGATGGTATTGAATCTAGAAAAAGCAACAAATTTAATAGCAACATCCTATCCTACGTAAGTACACTTACATCACCTGGGACACTGAATATTGGTGCAAACAATTTGGGGGTATCCATTTCTGCAACAGGTATTGCAATTCCCTATTTTATTTTTTTTGTTCTTTTATTTTTTTCCTAGAGTCACAATACTATGCTATTATAACACACATTTTTCTTTATTATTATTATTATTTTTAGAACCGGCTACTTTGGAAAATTTAGAACAATTGCACCTAAGTTACAACGAGCTAAATGTAACTAGAATTAGGGTTGCAAAAGTTAGAGGTGTTGAACCTTGAAGGTAACCTCGTCGTGAAGAGCAGTTTAAAATCATTGGAAGCTGTCACATCTCTAAATAACCTGTCTTGCATACTACCACCTGGATGGAATCTTCCCACTACAAGGCATATAAATTTAAAGTAACTTAGACAATGAAATTTAGAATTGATCTCACTTACTCAATTATTTTCCTTTTAATATATCTGTAGAATTAGTTAACTTGAAGAAATTGGCTTTGTGACAGCTGCGATGGTGTGATTAACAACTTTTGTTTGCACATCAATTTGTAGGTGGCATGAAGTGCTAAAAAGAAGCTTCATTCCAAGTTTTACTCCACAAAGATTTCCAAAAGTTGCTCAAGAATTTTCTATCCCGATCTGAAATGATGGTGTGAGGAACTCCATGGAGCCAAATAATCTCACAAAAATACAAGTCAGCACTGCACAAAGTGTCATTGGTTTTGTGGCGAGGCACAAAATGAGCTATTTTAGAGAATCAATTTACAACCACCATAACAGCATCCTTTTGTCAGTGAGTTCTTGACAAAACAAGAACAAAATCCACACTCACAGCTTCCCATGGAAAATTGGGAATCAGCAATGGCATGTCCAATCCTTGCAGAAGAATATGGCTTTTAGCCTTTTGGCATGCCACTCAATGCTCATGGATACTTTGGACATCTTTCACCATCTTTGGCCAATGAAAATGTTCTTGAAAAATAGCGAAGTCTTGTTTACTCTAAAGTGATCAACAATACCACCTCCATAGACATCTTGAATCAATAACTTCCTTGTGGAACTCTAAGGAATGCACAACTTATTGTCTTTGAAGAGAAAACCATTTTAGACATGGAAATGGTCTACTACACCTTTTTTATATGATGCAAATATAGAAGAGAAGTTTGTATCATCAACATAGGGATTACCTCAAATCTAATTAGTTTGGAATCCTTCAAGGTCAGTAAAGAATGCCTCCAAGAGAGAGCATCAGCTACTACATTCATACATCCAGACTTGTGTTTGATCACAAAAAATAGCATTAAAGATACTCAGCCCATTTAGCATGCCTTTTGTTCAACTAGTGTTGGCCAATGAAGAATTTCAAGCCCTCATGGTCTAAATGAAGAACAAACTCCTTTAGTAGCAAGTAATAGCTCCAATGTTCTAGTTTTCAGATAATGGCATAGAACTCCTTATCATAAGTTGAATAATTTAATTTACAACCATTGAGTTTGTCACCAAAATAAGCTTTTGGTCGGCATTCTTGAAGTAATACTCCTCTAATTCCAATGCCAAATGCATTACATCCCACTTCAAAAGCTTTTCAAAATCATGAAGTGCAAATATCAGGGTTTTAACAGCCTCAAAGCTTCATTGGCCTTCAACAGTCCATACAAACTTTTCTCCCTCTAAGCAATTTGTAAGTGGGGCAATAATAGTGCTAAAATTTTTAATGAAGCGATGATAAAAAGAGAACAAACCATGAAAACTCCTCCCATCATGAATAGTTTGAGGAGTTGGCCCCCTATGAACTGCTTCAATCTCACTTTCATCCACTTTAATGACTTTACTTGAAGCAACATATCCTAAGAATACAACACTTGGAGTAAAGAAATGACACTTCTTTAGATTGCCAAATAGTTGCTGTTTACACAATTCTTCAAATAGAATTTGAAGATGCTGTAAATATTCTTCCTTATTTCAGCTATGAACAAGAATGTCATCAAAGTCTACAACAACAAATTTTTCAACAAATGGTTTTATAACATGGTTCATTAGTCTCATGAATGTCCTAGGGGCATTAGATAAATTGAATGAAATGACAAGCTGCTCATAGAGGCCTTTATTGGTTTTAAATGTCATTTTCCACTCATCACCTTCCTTCATTTGAATTGATGGTAACCACTTCAAAGATCTACCTTTGAAAAGATAGTAGCACCATGCAATTCATCAAGCACATCATCAAGTTGTGAAATGGGATAACAATATTTTACCATGATTTTGTTGATTGCATGGCTGTCCATGCACATAACTTTTGGAGATCAATTCATCTACTTGTCATTGCAACTCCTTGGTCTCTTTTCCAGGTTGCATTAGGTAAAGATGTGCTGGGCAGCAAATCAATTTAGTGTTGAATCCCACTCATAGGAGATAAACCAAGTGCCATCTCATCCAAGAAGATATCAGCAAACTCTTTAAGCAATGGAATCATCAAAGGATGAGTTGAATCTTTGTAGTTCACCCTCTACTCTAGCAAAATCAGTGCATAAGCTTGCTACCTCTTCATGAATGTTTGATGAAATTTTGCTTTGCTAAGAAATTGGCTGACCACTCCATTCTCATCATTGCTTGGATACATTGGGGCAAGTGTAAATTGTTTTTGCCCCAAGTGAACAAAATAAGTATTCTTGAATCTATCATTCATTGCCTTACAATCATATTACCTTGGTCTCCAAAGTAAAAAATGACATGCATCCATAGGAATCACATTACATGATTCACTTGTAACATGATTTCATTTTAGTATTACAAAATTAGTTTATGTGAATGAGCCCTTGTTATAAAAAGAGAAGTCATGTTATGAAAAAATAAAGAGATAGTCTCATTGTTCAGGAATAAATCAATACCTATAAGGAAAGCTAAAAAAGATTAATGACTCATTTATTTGATGGAATTCAATAGGTTTAGACTACCAAAGATGTGCAATCGTGTTTATTCCAATGAATATAATGTTTTGTATAGATACAAAAGTAAATTTCACCATTATTTTGTGCAAATGAGTCCTTGCAATGAAGGAAGGAGCTTATTAGCTAGAAAGAAAGAGATGGTCTCATTATTTAAGAATTGAAACACTCAATACATATAAAAAAAGATAATTTCAACCAATTACACCTTTTTTGATGGAATTCAATGGATTTAAGGAACAAAAGATGTACAAATGTGTTGGCTAAAATGAATATAATGTTTGCTATTGACACAAAATTTAATTATGAGATCATTTTGTGGAAATGAGTCCTTGTAATAGAAAAAGAAGCCTTTTATCTAAAAATAAAAAGGCAATCTAATTGTGTTCCATCTGAGCTTTGTTTAATCATTGGATTTAAATTACCAAAGTCATATAGATTTGCTTATTACAATGAATATAATGTTTGTCATTGATGAAAAAGTTAATTACAAGATCATTTTGAGAGAATGAGTCTTTGCAACCAAAAAAGAAGCCTTGAGATCAAAAAAATAAATAGGTGGTCTCTTTGTTCAAGAATCAAACCATTCAATACCTATAGGAAAGCTAATCAAGATCAATGACTCATTTATTTCATGGGATTCAATGGGTTCCAAGTACCAATGGTGTGCAAATGTATCTGTTCCAAATAATATAATGTTTTGCTAATTTCACCATCATTTTGTATGATTGAGTCCTTACAACAAAGGAAGGACCATGTTTGTTAGAAATGAAGAGATAGTCTCATTATGTAGCAACTAAAACACTCAAATGTATAAGAAAAGGTAATTTAAACCAATCACACATTTTTTGTTATGGAATCCAATGGATTTATAGTACAAAAAAGGTACAAACAAGCTTGCTACAATGAATATAATGTTTGTTATTGACACAAAGTTAATTTTAAAATTATTTTGTATGAATAAGTCCATACAATGAAAAGAAAAGCTTTTTTATCAAAAAATGAAGAGGTAATCCCATTATTTATGAATTAATCCATTCAAAACATGTAAAGAAAAACAATAAAGATCAATGACTCATTTACTTGATAGAATTCAATGGGTTCAAAGTACCAAAGTGTACACACATGCTTATTCCAAATAATATAATGTTTTCTGTAAATACAAAAGTTAATTTCAACATCATTTTGTGTAAATAAGTCCTTACAGTAAAGTAAGGAGCCTTATTAGATAGAAATGAGGAGAATGTCTCATTATTTAGGAATTGAATCATTATGTATCAATAAAAAGAGCTAATTAAGATCAATCTAACCTTTGTTTGGAGGAATTCAATAGGTATAGATTACCAATGTTGTATAGACATGCTTGTAGCAAAGAATACAATGAATATAGAAATGCTAGTTATCAAAAAATGAAGAGATGATCACATTGTTTAGGAATTAAATCATTCAATATCTATAATGAAAGCCAACTAAAATCAATTACTCCTTTGCTTAATGGAATTCAATGGATTTATAGCACCAAAGGTGTACAAATGGGCTTGTTTGAATGAATACAGTGTTTTATGTTGACTCAAAAAGTATTTCACTATTATTTTTTGTAAATGAGTCCTTCCCACAAAGAAAGGAGCCTTGTTAGTTAGAAATGAAGAGATGTTCTCATTATTTAGGAATTAAAAAATTCAAATTCATATAGGAAAAATCAAGCAAGACCAATCACACCTTTTTTTCAGGAAATTCAATGAATTAAGAGTACCAAAGATGCACAAACAAACTTATTACAATGAATATAATGTTTGCTATTGACACAATAGTTAATTATGTGATCATTTATGGGAATGAGTTCATGCAATGAAAAAAGAAACCTTGTTATCAAAAAATGAAAAGAAGGTCTCTTTGTTCAAGAATTAAACCATTCAATACCTGCAAGGAAAGCAAATCATAATCAATGACTCATTCACTTGTTGGAATTCAATGGATTTACCATATCAAAGGTGTGCAAACATGCTTATTGCAATGAATATAAAGTTTTATGCAAACATAAAAGTGAGTTTCACCATTAATTTCTATAAATGAGTCCTTGCAATGAAGTAAGGAGTTGTGTTAGTTAGAAATTAAGAGATGGTATCATTATTCATGAATTGAAACACTTAATATGGATAAAAAGAGCTAATCAAGGTTAATCACATCCTTTTTTTTTTTGAAAAAATTTAATGGATTTAAAGCACCAAAGATGTACAATCAAACTTGTTGTAATGAATATAATGCTTGTTGTTAACACATAAGTTAATTACGAGCTTATTTCATGCAAATGAGTCCTTGCAATGAAAGAAAGAGTCATATTAGTTAGCAATAAAGAAATAATCTCATTTTTTAGTGATTGAAACACTTAATACATATAAGAAAAGGTAATCTAGACCATGCACACATTTTTTCATTGGATTTAGTGTATCAATGAAGGACAAATGAGCTCGTTGTAATGAATATAATGTTTATAGTTAACACACAAGTTAATTAAGAGATCATTTTGTGGGAATGATTCTATGCAGCAAAAAAAAAGAAAACTTGTTATCAAAAAATAAAGAGACAACCTCATTGTTTAAGAATTAAACCATTTGATACCTAAAAGAAATCTAATGAAGAACAATGACTCATTCACTTGATGAAATTCAATGGGTTTTAAGTACAAAAAGTGTGCAAATGTGCATCTTTCAAATAATATTATATTCTGTGCACATACAAAAGTTAATTTCAACATTATTTTGTGTAAATAAGTTCTTGCAATGAAGGAAGGAGTTTTATTAGCTAGATAGAGAAAGTCTCATTATTCAGGAATTAAAACATTATATAGTTATATGAAAAGCTAATCAAGATAAATCTGACCTTTGTTTAAAGGAATTTAGTGGGTTTAGAATACCAAAGTTGTATAGATGTGCTTGTTGCAATGAATATGATGAATAAATACATAATTGTAAAAAATTGGAATCAAATGATCATTCTGTGTAAACATACTTGTTCCAATGAATACAATGATTTATATTAACACAAAAAAATAATTTCACCATCATTTTGGATAAATGAGTCCTTGCAATAAAGCAAGGAGCCTTATTAGATATAAATGAAGAGTCTATCTCATGATGTAGCAATTGAAACACTTAATACATATAAGAAATGATAATTTAGACCAATCACAGTTTTTTGTTATGGAATTTGATGGATTTACAATACCAAAGATATATAAACAAGCTTGTTGTGATGAATACAATGTTTGCTATTGACACAAAAGTTAATTTTTAGATGATTTTGTACAAATGAGTCCTTGCACTGAAAAGAGAAGCCTTGTTATTAAAAAATGAAGAGGTGGTCTCATTGTTCAAGAATTATACCACTCAATACCTATAATACAAGCTAATAAAGATCAATGACTCATTTACTTGATGGAATTCAATGGGTTCAAAGCACCAAAGGTGTGCAAACATGCTTGCTCCAAATAATATAATGTTTTAAATAGACACAAAAGTTAGCTTCACCATCATTTTGTGTAAATAAGTCCTTGCAATGAGGGAATGAGCCTTGTTAGCTAAAAATGAAGAGACAGTCTCATTATTCAACAATTAAATCACTCAATACATAGAAGAAAAGGTAATTTAGGCCAATCACATCTTTTTGGTGGAATTTAATGGATTTAAAGTATCAAAGATGTAGAAACGAGCTTCTTGAAATTAATACAATGTTTGATGCTAACATAAAAGTTAATTACAAAATCATTTTATAGGAATGCATCCATGCAATAAAAAGGTATCATTGATAGGATTGCACCGTTCAATACCTATAAAGAAACCTAATTAAGATTAATGACTTATATACCTAACAAAAATCAATGGGTTTAAAGTATTAAAGGTATGGGAACATGCTTTTTGTAATGAATATAATACTTTCTAAAGACACAAAAGTTATTGAATATCAAGATAAGGATGTTGAAATTTGATTTGCTCCATCAAGAAGCTTAAGGTTAAACTTAAAAAAAGGAAAAGATCTTAAAGATATAAAACCTAGCAAATACTATACTTCTTCTATTCTACAAACAAAGTTAAATGGAATTAAAAGGGCAAAGTAACAAGTTAGTCAACCATAATATAAAGTTGACATTGCTCCCTCTACCTTTACTTCTATGGTTAATGAACCACTAGATCACACCTTGAGACCTCAATATCCCTTTTCATCTAATATAGGATATCATGATAAAGATTACAGTATTTATGTTCTTACAACTTATAATAAAGTTGAAAAAAAAGTGAATCCTTGCAATTAGAGAAGAAAACTTTTTAATAAGAAAAAAAGCAACAATTTCATTCTTTTAGAATTGAACAATTCAATACCTACAAGAAAGGATAAACATGATCAATGACTCCTTTGTTTGATAGAATTCAATGGATTCAAAGTGTCAACTTCATAAGTCCTAAGGTTGTGATTGGCTTAATGAAACTAGTGTTAATTTCAATGGATTTCATAAGTCCTTGTAATGAAAGGAGAAAAGTTGTTAGTAAGAAATGAAGCAACGGTTTCAATCTTCTAAAATTGAACAATTCAATTCCTGTAAGAAAGGACAAGCATGACTAATGACTCCTTTTTTTTTATGGAATATCATGAATTATGAGGGTCAAAGTGGTTGTTATTGTCATAATTAATATAACATTAGGGCATATACCAATGTTAATTGCTTGTTCAATTTGTTACATAAGTCCTTGCAACTAAAGGAGAAAACTAGTTATCAAGTAATGAATGGATAGTTACATTCTTCCAGAATTGAACCATTCAATACCTACAAGAAAGGACACTTAAGATCATTGACTCCTTTGTTTGATGAAATTCCAACCAAAGTAATAAGGTCATTATTTTCATGATTAACATATCTTTTGGGGCATGCACTAATGTTGATTTCACATTCTATTTATGTAAATGAATCCTTGCAACCAAAGGAGAAAACTTGTTAGTAAGAAATGAACTAATGGTTACATTATATTAAAATTGAACCATTCAATACCTACTAGAAAAAGACAATCAAGATCAATGATTCCTTGTTTGATGGAATTGCATGGATTTTAAGGGCCAGAGTCATAAAGTTGTTATTGTCACGATTAATATAACCTTTTATTTATACAATAATGTTGATTTCATGTTTAACTTGAGTGAATGATTCCTTATAGCTAAATTAGAAAACTTGTTAACAACAAATGTATTAATGGTTACATTCTTTTAGAATTGAACATTAAATTCCAATAAGATGGAAAATCAAGATCAACGACTCCAACTTAGCTAGAATAATGGTATCAAAGTCATAAAAAATATACTATTGAAATGGGTACCGTTGATATCTTTACTCATATCAAATGGTTTATAAACTTAAAAGAAAATCTTTTCTTAATTTTATAGGCCTCAATGAGTGCCTAGCTCTTAAAAAAGTTTATCAATAATATTTAACAAAAAAGAGCAAAAGGGTTAATAATATTCATGCTTTTCCTCTTAATCTCTCTTTTAAAATAAATGATAGTAAGGCTTTTGCTTCACCTTATAAGGTAAAAGCAACCACCAATATTGTTACATAGTAAGCTAATTATAGTAATCTTTATTTTCACTCTATTAGATCTCTACTTACTTGTATTAAGCAAAATGTTAAGGCAATAGCCCAAGGTAGGGATGTTATTCCCAAACCTCTAGTTAAATAAGAAGTAGAAAAAGGGTATTGCCTAATCCTTTATCATCTAAAGGCATCAATTATAAGATGGTGAACAAAAGTTTTGATAAATTAGAAATGTTCAATGAAATTGTCAAGGAGCTTAAAGGTCTAGGCTTAAAAGATGAAGAAGTCATTGTGCTTGGAAAAGAAGAACATACTAAATCTAAAAGTGAAACTGAAGACTATATAGATTGGTCACAAAATATGTTCTTATCGAAATAGCAACCTCTAAACGATAAGTCATCCCTTTCTTATATGAAGGAAACTTTTAATATTAATAAAATGACCTTTAATAAGGTTCAAACAAAATTATATTATCCAAGACCAACATCTATTGATCTTGTATTAAAAGAACAAATTGATTATAACTATGTTCAATATAATGATAGTAATGTAGTATAATGGAATCTAGCTACTCAAACAGAGAATTAAATTCTTTTACTATTACATTATATGATGATGTTTGTGACTACTACTAAAAGAAGGGGTAATTATGACCATAAGATTATAAAAATAATTAAAAATGGATTTACTTGATAGCTTAAAGGCTAATGGGATTTTAATTTTTTTAATAAGGCAAAACAACAAATATTTTCTATAGTTAAGACTAAATCTAGAGTATTACTCTATGATTGTATGAATACATTGATTTATAATATTACCAATCATTTTATTCGTATAGCTACTTTATTAGTCAATAAGATTTGTAAGCAACTTATTAATTTAAGATGCCCATATTTATCATAATTTAGGCAATATAAAGATATGTTCTTTTCCAACATTTTTACCAAGGAAGATAGCTAGAATATTTTCTAGAAAGAAAAGTTTCTATTAGGGTTTCCTACCTTATTTGTTGAAAAAGCTAAGGATTAATTAAAATCTAATCATTTATGAACTATTGATCATAATCAATATATATATGGAAAATTAGTTACTGAAGTAATAGTTAAAGCTTTTATGGAATTTGTATCTAAAGAGAAGCTGCTAGAACTGATGACAACCATATTACAACCACAAGCTTCTTCTTCACCAGCATCTACCTCACAAAGAACCAATGCAAACTGATAAAAATCAACCAAAGTTTGCTAAGGGTGATATCATGCAAGATTCCCAAGATCCCTATAAGCTTTAAAGGACAAATAATTTTCTAGGCTTTTAAGAAAGCTCTAAAGCTCCTTTCATTAAAGTCACTTTTGTAAAGTGACTTTCCTACACACCTGTGACCATTAAAAGGAATCACTTTAGTAAAGTAACTTTAAAGTTACTTTGTTCACAAGCTGGGATGGAATCCCATGTTGGGTTACACCTTATAAACCAGACTAAGAGTCCACCTCTAAAGGTAGGATTTTCCTTTATATCTTCTTCCTCTCATGTCTCTTCTCCTTGTAAAATATCCTAATGTTGTGAGTTTGGAATATCTTATGAATGAAGCTCTTATTTCTATTAGTTTTCTTCGTTGTTGTACTTAGTTTTATTAGTTCTAGATTAGTATTCTTAGCTTGTTTTACTTTGTTATGCATAGTTTTTCTTAGTTTTCTTGGTTACATAGCAAGAAACAAAGCAACCATTTAATTATTTTACAACTAAACCCTTCAATACCTAAAAGAAAGGATAAACATGATCAATGACTCCTTTGTTGGTTAGATTTCAATAGGTTCAAAGTGTCAACTTTATGAGTCTATAAACATGATCAATAACTCCTTTGTTTGTTAGATTTCAATGGGTTTAAAGTGTCAACTTCATAAGTCTCAAGGTTATGATTGGCTTAATGAAACTAGTGTTAATTTCAATGGATTTCATGAGTCCTTGCAATAAAAGGAGAAAAGTTGTACATAAGAAACAAAGTATTGATTTCATTTTTCTAGAATTGAACAATTTAATACTTATAAGAAAGGACAATCACAATCAATGACTCCATTGTTTGAAGGAATTCCATGGATTCAGAGTGCTAAAGTTAGAAGTTTATGATTGGCTTGATGAATTTAATGTTAATTTCATGATCATTTTGTGTGAACAAGTATTTACAAAACTAGCTTATTGCAATTAATATAATGATATAAAAGTTAATTATGAGATTATTTTGTACAAAAAAAGTCTTGTAACAAAAAGAGAAACCTTGTTATCAAAAAATGAAGAGGCAATCTCATTGTTCGAGAATCATACCACTCAATACCCACAAGGAAAGCTAATAAAGATCAATGAATCATTTACTTGATGGAATTTAATGAGTTTTAAGTATCAAAGGTGTGCAAACATGCTTGTTCCAAATAATATAATGTTTTAAGTAAACACAAAATGTTAATTTCATGATCATTTTGTGTAAATAAGTTCTTAAAACAAAAGGAGGAGCCTTGTTAGCTAGAAATAAAGAGATGATTTTATTATTCAGCAATTGAAACACTCAACATTAGAAGAAAAGGTAATTTAGGCCAATCACACACTTTTTTGATGGAATTCAATGGGTGCAAAGTACCAAAGATGTAACAACAGGCTTCTTGCAATGAAAAAAATGTTTATTATTGACACAAAAGTTAATTACGAGATCATTTTGTGGGAATAAGTCCATACAACAAAAAGAAAATCTTATTTATCAAAAAATGAAATGGTAGTCTCATTGTTCAAGAATTAAACCATTCAATACTAGTAAGGAAAGCTAATTGGGATCAATGTCTCATTTACTTAATGAAATTCAATTGGTTTTGAGTACAAAAAGTGTGCAAACATGATTATTCCAATGAATATAATGTTTTGTGTAGACATCATAGTTAATATCACCATTATTTTGTGTAAATGAGTCCATGCAATGAAAGAAGGAGTCTTGTTAGTAAGAAATGAAGAGATAGTCTCATTATTTAGTAATCAAAACACTCAATACATAAAAAAAAAAAAAAGGCTAATCAGACCAAGATCATTTTGAAAAGATGGTCACATAATTCATCTATAATGACAACTAATCAAGATCATTTCATATAGATGAGTCCTTGCAATAAAGGAATGAGCCTTGTTAGTTAGCAATGAAGAGATGGTCTCATTATTTGAGAATTGAAATACTAAATACATATAAGAAGGCTAATTAAGACCAATCACACCTTTTTTATTTTTTTTATTTTTTGATGAAATTCAATGGATTAAAAGTATAAGAGATGCACAAATAAGCTTATTGCAATGGATATAATGTTAACAATTGACACAAAAGTTAATTATAAGACCAACAACTTATATGCTTGATGGAATTTAATGGGTTCAAAGTACCTAAGTTTTACAAACATGTTTTTTCCAATGAATATAATGTTTTGTATAGACTTAAAAGTTAATTTCACCATCATTTTGTGTAACGAAGTCCTTGCAACAAAGGAAGGAGCCTTATTAGTTAGAAATGAAAAGATGGTATCCTTATTTTGGAAGTGAAACACTCAAAACATATGGGAAAAACTTAATTAAGACATTCAAAGTTATAACCAAAAGGAGATGAATGATTACAAGTGATTGTAAGGAGTCATTAATCTTGATTTGCTTTTTTTATAAGTATCGAATGGTTAAATTCTTGAATAAGGAGATTATCGCTTCTTGAATTCCAATAATATGATTTTGAAATTAACATCTATATCTATGCAAAACATTATATTTGTTGCAACAAGCACATATGTCAAACTTTGGTGTTATGAAAACATTGAATCCATCACATAAAGGAGTTGTTGATCTTGATTAGTTTTTGCTTAAATGTACTGAATGGTCAATTCTTGAATAATGAGAATGTCACTTCATTTCTTGCTAAAACAACTCCTCCTTTTGTTCCAAGCACTTACTTACAAAAAATGATCTTCAAATTAATTTTCGATTCTACACCAATCAATATATTTATTACAACAAGAACATCTATATACCTTTGTTACAATGAATTCATTAAATTTCAACAAACAAAGGAGTCATTAATAATGATTAGCTATCCTTACATGTACTAAATGATTCAATTACTAAATAATGAGACCATCTCTTCATTTCTTGCTTACACGGTTCTTCCTTGAATTGTAAGGACTCATTCACTCCAAATGATCTTAAAATTAACTTTTGTCTCTACACTAAACATTATGGAGTTTGTTAATTTTCAAAAAGAGGGGGATGTAATGTGAGTATCATGACAAGTTCCTAAGATGTGAGACATGAAAAGAATGATTTTTTAGCATTTCGGCATTGTAAATAGCTAAAGCCTTTTGTCGTAATATGAGTGTTGTGAGTGAGTTGAATTTAAAGTAGCTACCAATCATTTTTGGAGCAACTAAAGTACTATAAGTCACTCAGTCTACTTTACCATCATTCTTTAGGGTTTGGGAGCATGATTACGCTTGGTGGAGGCCATAACAAACCCAAATGCCCATCACACATAAAGGTACCACTATTCACCTACTTTTATTTCTATGCTTCTCTTTCCATCTACTTTATTGATTTCACTTTCTCTCTTATAAGTATGATACGTCATAAAGGCACGTACATAAGGGTTTTAAAAAATTTAGATATATGGTTTAAATAAATGGATTTTTTTTTGGAAGTTTTTTATGAGATTTGGACACTTTTTATAGTGATCCTACATACTAGCAAAATAAAAATAGATTTTTTATTTGAAAATTGTTAAAAAGGGTTCAAATGCCATTTTTGGTGATCTTTGGCATTGGAAAATAAAAATGAAATTTTTTTTGAAATTTTTTGCATGGATTAAAAGGGATTTAGATACTTTTTATGATGATCCCATGCTCTAGAAAATAAACTAAAAATATTTGAAAGCACTCAAATGCTTTCTACAATGATCCTAACACATTGAAAAAATAAAATGGAATTTGTGAAAATTTCTAAAGAGAATTTAGATGCTTTTTATGGTGATTTTATGCACCAAGAAGATGAAAAGGAATTTTTCCAAAATTTTGGAAAAGGGTGTTAATGTAGTTTTTGTTTGTGGGCACATTTTGAGTGCCCAAAATGGCATCAATTATGTTTGTCTTTTTTTTTTTGCCTTTTTTTTCCTTTTTTTTTCTCCTTTCCCTAATTTCTTTCTTTCTTTTTTTTTTTCACTTTCTTATTTGGGCAAACCCCCTTATCTCTCTCTTGTTTCCTGGTCCAAAACATTTGTCCCCCTCTCTACAATGCCTTCCCCTTTTTTGGTCATTCTCTCTTTTTTTGCTTTAAGACTTCTTAAGCATAAGTCTTAGACATGATTTCTAATGTGGGAATCAAGATTTATCACTAGAAATTGCAATTTTTGGAAGGTATTTCAAGGTAGACTAATGGTAGAGAGAAAAAGGGGTTACAGCTAGTGGTGAGGTATTGCTAGCCTTGGATCAATGCATGGAGGGCACTAGTGAATAGATTGGCACTTGAGGAGTCAATCCATCTCATGCAATGATGGTGACCAAAGGCAGTATGTGTGAGAGGGAAAGCTAACCATGGCGATGAGACTTCATACATAAAATGATTCTCTTTAATGCTCTAATTAATGTGTGAAAGAGACAAAGTAGATTAGTTCATGATGAGTCAATTGGTGCCAATTTCATACAACAATAGTGACCAATTGTAATGCATGCTCTAATGACTGTCGTTTGGTTTTTCATCAATTCATGCATTTCTCAATCTCTACTCTACACATGGCCTCCACAAATGTGTAGATCAGCAATTGGTGGCACTAGTGATAGCACCCATTTCACTTTCCAACATCACCAACAACTAAAGATGGCATTAAAGAGCCTTCAACAAAGGTCAAAATGCGCCTTGCCTCTCTTTTTATTTGTTATTTTCTCTTTTTTTTTTTGGTTTTGATTATTGTCTATTTATAAGGAAAATAAAAAGAGAAAAAAGATATGTGCCAATCTATGGTTGTTCTTATGCAAGGGGTCCTATGGGCTTTTTCTGGCTAATTTTTCTCAATGGATAATAGCAATAATGCTCAAGCTAAGTCTCTCATTAGCCAATTTTTAGGTGTGTGGCTAGATTTGTGTTTGTTTAAGCTTTTAGCATTCTTGATATGCTGGTTTTGCTTTGTTTATGGGTGTGTTTATACTCTGGTTTGTTGCTTCTAGTTGTTTGGTGCTAAATAAATTGGTGATGTTGGCTCTTTATTATTTTGTAGTCTCTCTTTTATAGCCTTAAATGCTCTCTTTGTGATTATTGTCTCTTGATATTACTCTCTACCTCTTAATGTCTCTCTCTTGACATAAATGCACTTTTTCTCTCTCTTGTGGAGCTACCTTACTTTATGGTTGGTGATTTTTATGATTAGTACTTCATCAATTCTCTCTTTTTAACATTAATGTTCCCTTTAACCCTCCTTTTTATAGACAAGGGTCCTTGATATTGATTGTTGATCTATGTTAATTTCATTTTGAATGATTTAGATTGATTATCCTTTTTCTATATGTGTCTTGATTGATTCTCCTTTTATTTCAAGGAGTTACCCTTGGATCAAGTCTTTAGGCCCTAAAGGGAGAACCAAAAGCCTCTTGGCAAACTAATATTGTTGCACTTTTATGCTATGTATTGGACTTTGTAAATTAATTTGTAGCAATTAAATTATTTTTGCTTTCCCTATTTTTCTCATCCAAATACACAAATTGTGATAAAATTGTAGCCATATTCTACAAGCAAACAAATCCAAACACAAAAGTGAGCAAGTGTGAGGCCCTTTTTTGATTAAGGTGAAAAAAATAGGGATACAATTGTTACCCCTCTTTGTGACCTTTTAAGTGCTCATGTGACAATGCCTCTACTTTAGGAAAGCCTATTTGAGAATGCATTCAAGATGTATGAGTAATCCCATGACGTATGCCAGTTTAGCTTAAGGTAGCTAATTGTTGTTTATATTTTGGGGGGGGGTGACCATGTTAATGATAATCATGTAAAAGCCCTATCAAATGTCTTATGACATTGCTAGAAATTGCATTGTTCTCCACTAGGGGTTTTTCTTGTTAGTAGTTCAAACTTTATGGAACTAATTGATGCTTAATTTACAACTCCATTAGGAGTTAATTTGCAAAGAATATGATTATCATGATATGTGAGGATTTCAAGGCATGCTTCTGCTAGTATGAATGGAGTTTCTAACCATTATTCTATGTATAATTTCCAAAAATACATCGATATGTCATTTGAGCTTGTTCAAAATGGTTACATCACCCTATCACTCGAGTCACAAATGCAAAAAATGTATTCTTAAGCTTATGTAGAATTGCTCTATTTTTTTTTTCTTTTTATCTTACTTGCTTTTAGAAGGATCACCTTGCTCTAAAAAGATTCAATTATTCCCTTTACAACATTGTTGGAACTAAGCATCTAGACCTAAAATTCTTGTTAAATCTCAAGGGTCCTTTCTTGTTTGAACATGCTTAACTCACGAACCTATTTATTCCATGCTTGTCATCCTATAAGGAGTCTTAAGTCATCAATCCATTCATGCTTGTTGATGTCACTTAAGGGCTTTGGATATAGCGTTAGGAAGAAATCTTTGAATCCTTAAGAGTCTCAATCAAAAGAAATGCAATTTATGCTATGTTTACTTGAAATGTGCATTGGCACATGTCAACTAAATAAATATGATTATATCAATTGCATTTGTGTTAAGGTTCAAAAGAAAGTTGTCATTCATGGGACAACTAGTTTATAAATAGTAATCTTTTAGGGTTTGAATAAAGAAAGTGACACATTTAGACATAAAGTGGCAAAATGATTATGAGACTAATGTTGTAGAAGGAATTAATAGAGAAAGATAGTATAGCCAACAACTTGGCATGAACCTAGTCCAAATGCTCCTTGTGCGACAAACCCTAATTCTCAAATTATGTCTTATATCCCTTTTAATCTCATTCATTATGCTTCTGTCCCTAGCTAGCAGCTAATGATCAACTATTTTCAATCTTGGAAAATGCTTAGGTAAAATATTTTCTAACCACATCTTAATTAACAAAATTTGGCATGTTATTACCATCCATACTTGCAAAATCAATGCCCCACCTATGAATGCCTTCTTTACAATATACAAGATTTATAATTTGGCACCCACTTACCCCCAAGATTTGATGATAACCATTTTAAGACTAAGTCTCCTTTGAAGTACCAAGGGCCTATTTTCTTTTGATGTGCTTAGCTTATTTGACCTAATTATAATTGTTCATGGAAGATTGTACTCAACTTCTTTTCCTTATTGAGATTCAATTACTTATACTTGATTATGACCCATTTTACCTCTTTTAACTCTACTTCAATCAAAATCTTAAGGAAGGAATTTTAACTTTGACTGGCAAAATTGCCCCAAATCCATAAATTAATGCATATGGGTTGGTCCTTGTGAAAGTATGTTTTATGGTACCATACACGTGCAATGTAAAAGACATTATCCCTTACCAATCTTTGTTTGTAATTGTCATTCTTTTAATGATTCACTTGAGATTTTTATTTGTAGCTTTAACCACCTCATTCATTTTTGGCTGATATGGGATAGAGTTATGGTGCTTAATTTTGAACTGGTCACAAAACAGTGTCTCAGACAAGTTCCTCTTATGCACATAAAAGCAAATGATAAGATAACAATATAAATGATAAGATTAGGGATTCCAATTAACATAAACATATATCATTGGGTAACATATGAAAAAATTTACTTATTTTATTACATAATTATCCCTAAATATCATAGGCACTAATAAGCAAGGAGGCTACATTATTTTGCAAAGGATTTAAGTGATTAAAGACCAAACTTGCTAGTTTCCCATAGGGGCACTAAGATTAAATGGCTAGATTAGTGAAGCCTAAGGCAATGCTTCCTCCTCTTCTCTAAAAATCATAAAGATTGTCAATATGTTGAGTTTTATAGTGACTTTAGCTAATTTTTTGAATCATCATGGGCTTGATTAATGAATCTTACACTTTTAAAGTGGTGAGCTAGGGGAAGCACAAACTCAATTACTTCCTTTTTTTTCGTATTCTTGGGTGACATGGCCTTGGCTAGGTTTGTATTTAATCCTAAAATAGTCTTGTTGCCCATAGGTTGTATAAGAGTGGTGATACTTTGAAGATGTTTCCCAATTCCTTTGCTTTAATGATATCCATTTTTCATCATTATGTTAACTGCATTTAGCAATGCTTCAAATGGTTGGAGTAGCATCTTAAGGAATAAATCCTTTGACTAGGGAATTGCATTTGCAATTTTGAAAGTCCAAAGATCACATTCTAATGCTTCTTCATTTGTCTTGACATAAGACATTCAAGGATTTTTCATTATCTATAAAGACATGAAACATGTTACAACCATGATAGATGACCAAAATGTGCAATACCTTTGTGTGGTTAAGCCCCTTAATTTGGTTCTCTTCATCTAAAAATGAGATATAATTGCTTGCATGATATTATTAACAATGTACATGAAGCTACCTACAAAAATATCAGGTGAAACATATGCCTAGTTGAGATTATGTAGTAACAACTTCTGATAAGACTCAAAGTTCATTAGTAGAGAGAGGATTGAGATTTTGGCTAAGGTTTAATTAAGATTTTGCTTGGTATTTAAGGAATAACCCATCATCTTTATCAACAATCGCTTTATTGGGTTCAAGGTTGTGTTTAGTAGATTACTTTACTCTTTCAACATTTTAAAGATAGATTTCTTCAACATCATCTAAGATCACAATGGCTTTCTCTTTCTTTGCTTAAGCTTCTTAAGATATTGCAAAGTGTAATGTCTCCCACTTCAAGTGATTCCCTTGGCTCTCGTGATGTCAAATGTTGTTGTAATTATTGATTTAGATGTTAATACTCAATTACAGGAGTCTAACTAACAGGTGTAGTCCCATTGGATTGTCTTACCATTTTGATAAGAGTAATAAATTGTTGGAAGAGGGGTGGGGTTTGAGTGGCCAAATGAAATATTTTTGGTCATGTTAGGTTTCTTTAATGTCAAAAAGGTGGGCACCTTTGGGCTTCTACCATAACCTTTACCATGTTAATTTCAAGGGAACTAGATTTAACCATAAGCAATCATAATCCAAGCACTCCTCAATTTAATTCACTCCTTTATGCTTATAGAGGGGATTAGTACTAACATTAAGCTTCCTTTCAACTTTTGAAAAGTCAATCCAACCTTGACCCCTAAACTCTTAGACTTTACATCTAAAGGTCTAAAAATTTTTAGTAGAATTTCCAATTTGCATACCATGGTATGCACACTTGGCATTGGCATCATACCAGTTAAGATAGGGTGGTTTCAACTATTTATTGCCTATAATAGTAACTAATTCATTTTGAATGAGTCAGGGCAACAACTCTAAATATGGCAATGATATAAGGTCAATTTTCCTTCTTTCTTGCCTTCTAGGGTCAACTTAATTATCCAAAGGTGCTAGTGCACAAAAATTTAGTTAAAAAGGTTGTAGTAGAGGATTTTGATATGAAAATGAGGTTACCACATTATGAGGATGATAAGATTGTTAAGGGTTAAATTGATGCCTTAGGTTGTCAAATGACTATAAACAAGGTATGGTCACTCAAACCACACCTTCTTTCTTTTTGGTCTTGCTAGTTTTCTTAGGTATTGTAGATTCAGCAATAGTATCAACAATTTTACCCTTTTTGATTCCCTTGTCAATTCTTTATCCTATAATTACTAGATTGACAAAGCTTCCTGATGCACTTCCCACCATTCAATCATAGTAAGGGGCTTTCGAAGTACAAAGGAAAGTGGGGACCAATTCCTTTTCTAGTAGCTATAGTTAGACCTCAACAACCATGTTGTGCCCTCATTATGCATACTACTTAAAATTCTCTTTAGAATTTTTTTTTCCATGCGTTGAAGATCCATCCATGTAGGTTCCATCTCAGAGACATACTTCCACCTAGCCTTAATGACAAATTCTAGCTCTTTCCAAGTTCTAACATTTTTTGGTCTCAATTAATGTACCAATGAGAGGTTGGGAGGTCACACATTTTAAGCAATCTTGAAATAAATGCCTTAGGAGTTATTTGTTATTAGTGTCTACTACCATTTTTCAAATGTACTAATCAAGTGGTTTGCAAGCAACCCTATGCCATCATACTTTTCAAACTCTAAAACCTTAAATTTTGGTAGAAGGATAGCATCTTCAACTAAACAAAGATCTAATGCACTTATGAGAGCATAAACATCATTCCCTTTGATGGCTCCAACCTCTTCCTATAA
The DNA here is from genome assembly GCA_037832345.1 of Rhizophora mangle. Classification (NCBI taxonomy): domain Eukaryota; kingdom Viridiplantae; phylum Streptophyta; class Magnoliopsida; order Malpighiales; family Rhizophoraceae; genus Rhizophora; species Rhizophora mangle. Next base: position 26,031 of record JBAPLJ010001673.1, on the reverse strand, counting down.
GTGATCAATCTTCTATTTCATAAAATGCTTAACACTTCCTACCACTTCATCCTTCAATTCAAGAATAGATTTAAATTTGCTGGGAGTGGCATTAATAAGGTGATGTGCTAGAGTGACATTAAGTGCATACATTGTGGCACTACAAGATTATGTAGTTGTTTTTTGTCCTAAAAAGGCATGCATTGCTAATTAAGAAAAGATAAAGAGTGTTAAAGAAGTTTTTGACATTAGGGTTGTTTGAATTGTACCATCAACCAAGGTAAGAGAACTTTCTTAAGGAACTATGTCACCTACAATCATCTTTCCTTTAATGAATGTATGGGTTATCTGCTACATTTACTCCTTTAATTCCTCAATTAAGGTTTGAATCATGTCCATACGGCCAACTAGTACTTTGACTTTGTCTTTCATTCTCCTCGCATGAGATTGAGCTAAGATTGTATGTTTTGCCAACTATAAGCTCTTGACAATTTATTATATTTCACCTTTGATTTGGGTGGACAAAATAAGGTATGCCAAATAAATGCCATAAAATGTTATGAGTAATATAAGAAAGGAAAACACAGGAAATATGTTAGCATAAGGATTACAAAATTAAAGCACAAATTGTAAAGTATTGCAATAAAGATTGAAAATGGAACAAAACAATGCATAATGTAATGATCAAAGTAGGGATACCTTAGGCTTCCTATCCTCTAAGGGATGGATCTAATAAGTGAATGACTCTACTAGTATCACAAAGGGACCTATGGTTTAATGGATCTAAATTAAGCCAAAGTTTCCTAATGTGTTCCCTCTCTCACCATTAGAGGCTCAAGTTGGAAAAATACTAGTCTAAAAGAGAGATTTCAAGATTGTCTTACATGGAATTCATAGGCTACATAAAGGACTCATACTTTCTCTCGTCTAGGCTACATAGGGTATATAGGTCATGTTCCAAGGCCTTTGTAAGTGTGTGCAATCAAAGTTATTTTGCAAATGACAATCATAAATATTAAAATGAGAGACAAATAAATAAAATATTAAGTAGGAAAGGAATGAAAATATAAAAATAAAAACAAGTTAAAGTAACCTTTCTCTTAGGAAAATCCCCAATGGAGTCACCATGCTATCATGATGAGTTCTTGGGTGGGAGCTTAATGGACATAGAAAAGAGTGTGACATTCAAACTTTCAAGAATAAAAAATGCTTAAGGCATTTTGTAGTAATGTGAGTGAAGTGATTTAGTTGAACTTGGACTTACCACTAATCATTTTAGGTGTAACTGGACTACCATAAGTGACTTAGTCTACTTTACTAAGATTCTTCAAGGTTCGAGAGCATAATTATGCCTAATGGAGTCTATAGCCAACCCAAACACTTGTTGCATGTGACAGTATTGTTGTTCACCTACTTTTACTTGTATGCTTTTCTTACCAAATCGTTTATTCATTTCTCTCGCCCTTATAAGTGTGATTTATCATAAAGTTACACACACCATGCTTTTAGGGGATTTGGACAAGTAGTAAAAAGGGATGATTTTTTTCATGGAAGTTTCTAAAAAGATTTGAATGCTTTTTTACAATAATCTTATGCACTGTAGAAATAAAAATGGAATTTTTTTTGAAAATTGATAGAAAGGGTTTCATTTTTTTTTTCCATGATCCTCTACATTGAAAAATAAAAATAAATTTTTTCTTGAAAATTTTTAAAAGAATTAAAAGGGATTCAAATTATTTTTTTAGAATATTTTGCACATCAAAAAATAAAATAAAATTTTTTGAAATATTTGAAATTATTCAGATATTATTTACGATAATCCTATGCATAAAAAAAATAAAATAGAATTTTTGAAAATTGTTTAAAGAGAATTTAGTTGATTTTTACGGTGATCTTGCATATCAAAGAGACGGAAAAACAATTCAAAATTTTGAAAAGAAGTGTTAATGTCATTTTGTGTTTATGGGCTCACTCAAGGTATCCAAAATGGCACCAGTTCTAGGAACTTTGTGTCTTCTTTTCTTTTTCCTTTCTTTTCTTTTTTTTTTTCTTTTCCTCATTTCCTTTTTTTCTTTTTTCTATTTTTTTCTTCCTTTTCTTTATTTTCCAAACAAACCTCCTATTTCTCTCTTTCTTATTTTTCTTGGTCCATAATGTTTGTCCCTCTCTCTACACTACCCACTTTTTCTAGTCATTCTCCTTAATTACAAGTCTCAAGCATGATTTTTGGTGTGGGAGCCAAGATTTGTCTTGAGAAATCATGATTTTTTTTTTTTTTTGGGTATTTTGGAGTATACTAATGGTAGAGAGAGAAAGGGGTTGCAGTTGGTGATGAGGTGACATCGGCCTCAAAATGGCACATGGAGGGAACTGGTGGATAGTTTGGCACCTAAGGAGTTGACCAATGTCAATCTCATGTGTGACAGTGACCAAAGGTAGTACATGTGAAAGCCAGAGCTAGCGGTAGTCGTGAGAGTCCATAAGAAGAATGATGCCTTTTTGATGTGCTCTAATTAGTGCGTCGATGACATAATCGAGTAGATCGGTACCGAGGGAGTCAATTGGTACTAGTATTGTGCGGCAACGATGACCGATTATGGCACATGCACTGGTGACTGGCTTCTGGTTTTCCATCAATATGTGCATTTCCTAGCCTCTTCTCAATGCATGGCCTCCAATAACACATAGATAGCAACTTGTGGCTGACAGCAGCACCAACAAGCCTCCAACAAAGGTCAAAACACTCCTTGTCTCTATATTTTTATTTCTTGTTTTCTCTATGTTTTGGTTTTTTTTTTTTCCGGTATTGATCAGCTTGCAAGGGAAAAAAAAAAAAAAAGAGGAAAAAAACATTAATGTGTTAACCTATGGATGTTTCTATCCAAGGAGCTTCTATGGGCTTGATCTAGCTGATTTTTCGTAGTGGACAAAGGCATTAATGCTCAAGATAAGTCTCTCTTTGGCCAATTATTGGGTGTATGGCTATATTTGTGTTTGTTTGAGCTTTTGGAGTTCTTGATGTGCTATTGTTGCTTTGTTTTATTTATGTTTATACTCTATTTTAGTGCTTATAGTTGTTTTGTGCCAAATAAATCATGTAAATTGTGTTTAAGGGTCACCAATGATAACATCAATGGGTGAAAAAATGCTTATGATTGGATATTTGGCCATTAATGCTTGAACTTAATTTTATTGCTTGACATGATCACAGTTTTATGCTCAACCCAGTTCATTTATATGAGTGATTAGGTCTTTAGATTTATTGCTCAACTTTCCTTTACTACAATAAGCTACTAGCTCACTAAGAGAACATTCACCATATTGCCTCTTGGAAGTTTAAATTTGAGCCAGATTAATCCATTCTTCATTTAGCTTTCCTTTATTATGATAAACTACTAGCTTGCTAAGATAGCATTCACAAAATCACCTCCTGGAAGCCTAAATTTAAGCCATATTAGTTTGTCTATTGCTTTGATCGAGAGTGTTAAATGCAACGCTAAGAAAAATGGAAGAAAACATCCATAGGAGCTCATAATCCAACCATTCATGACATATGAGAATAGCTTATTTTCTTGGGTAGACATATGGACATTAAAAGAGTGATGATATGACAAAGCAACAAAAATCCTCTTGGAGCAAAAAGAAAAAGCAAGTTGTTTTCTCATGTCATCTCTTTCTTTCATACCTGTAGGTGGTGTTGTGTGTTGGTGTTGCCACCCCTTTATTCTTTTTGTAGTCTCTCTTTTATGGCCTTGAATTCTTTTTTTGTGATTGTTCACTCCCATTGTTACTCTCTACCTCTTAATGTCTCTCACTTTACATAAATGCACTTTTTCCCTCTCTTATGGAGTTGCCATCCTCTTATGGTTGGTGGCCTTTGTGGTTGGTGCTTCATTGGTGCTCTCTTCTTGACAGTAATGCCCCTCCTTAAATGCAAAAGTAACCTCCTTTTTTATAGAGGAGAGGTAATTGATCTTGACTATTAATCTTTATAGCTTTTCATTAAATTGTTGAGATTGATTATCTTTTTATTGAATGACTGAGATCGGTTCTCCTTTTGTTGAATAGTTAAGATTAATTCTTTTTTTGTTGGATGACTAAGATTGATCCTCCTTTCTTCTACACATCTCTTTTATGTTTTATGTAGATTTGTAGGATTTGCTCTTGGATTGGTGTTTTGGGCTTTGAAGAGGGGACCGGAAGCCTCTTGATGGGCTAAGATTGCTACACTTGTATAGTGTGTATTGGATTTTGTAAATTAATTTGCAGCAATTGAATTATTTTAACTTTAACCTTTTCATTTTTTTTGTTCACATCCAAATATAGAAATTGCAATTCAATTACAATCATATTTTCCAAACATAGGAGTGAGCGAGAGTTAGACCCTTTTTTTAATCAAGGTAGACAACAATGTGTAAACAAGATAGAAATTATATACAAGACAAAGAAAAAATTAAGAGAGTCTAGTCATCTCTTACACTATCAAAGTTATGTCAATTGAACCAAAAATTAAGAGCCATCTATCTCTGAGAGTATAATGGGCTTCTCCTCCTCCTCTAAAGCTCATCCTCCTTATTTAGGTACACTAACCCAAAAAATAACAAGCGAGATTATGTGAAGAGTTTTTGTTTACCTCTTAATAATAATATTTTTTTTCCTCCATCATTCCCCTACATCACCATAAACTACAAAAGAATAATGTCATAGAAAAAAAATATATTACTTTAAAAGCTCTCCTTCCCACTATGCTTTTGAATTAAAACATAGCGTTTGCTCCTACAAGAGAACCCAACTACTTTAATCCCTTTAGATTGATTTCCCTAGTTGGAAATATCAAACATTTGAGGGCAATAGATGTTAGGAATTGCAGAAATATTTATCATTTAAATATCCAACAAAAATGGAGATTTGAGATTTTAATTCCTAATAACAAATTAATTTCTTACTAAATATAATTATAATCTAGCATAAAAGATAGAATTATGAACACCAAGCATTTGGCTTTTAACAATAATCTACGTAGACAAAGAGAAAATGATTCTCATAACCTAAAACTTTTTTAAGGAGAAATAGAGAATGAAGGTCAACAATTCTAATGTATTAAGCATGCAATATCTAACTCTCTAAATGCGTATTTATAGGGATTTTGAGTATAAAACTCTATTAAATAGACTTGTGTCAATTTTCAATAAATTGTGCTTTAATTCAATATTTTCAAATATTATATATTTAGCCTCATAAGTTTCTTAATTAGGCTAACTTAATCTTTATTTTATATTTTCTTAATTGTCCTTATTTGTGTAACTTATTAGGATCTTAAGATGTTAGCAATAAGTATAAATTATAATTCTAAATGACTAGATAATTAAATTTTTTAATTTATTATCAATTCTTTAATAAATAATTTTATATTTATACATCAATATTAATTTCTAACCATATATCATGATAACCAAAATATTAGAATTGTCAATATGCTTTAACTAATCCTTCTAGTGCATACTCATTTTGTGTAATTCAATCATTCCATTATAGTAATATTCCAATTAGATATAGAATATAGAATTAATGTGTACTCTATATTATCCAATTATGTTAGTCTCCAAACATTTATTAAGTTATCAATTTCATGAATGATATCATAATTCTTTATGAATCATCATTTCAACTTATGCAAGGGATTTTTTTAATCAGTACTTATTGGTAACAAATGAAACATTCTCAAATAATTAATTCATAATAAAAAATCTTTTATTAATCACTTAACTATCTTCATATAATTCATAATATGTCCAACGTTTGTACCCATAAACGATCTTTAATTAGGATAATTTAGATGCAAGATCAAAACATGTTAATCCTTATATGAGATACTTGGGTGATTTCCAAATCTAAAGGTTAGGTACACAAATATCAAATAAGAAATTGTTTAGGCACTATTTAAGAATTCTCATAATGAATCAATTTAATAAACTTATTCAACTAACAAGTATTCACATATTTGTTCAGATATCTTCATCTTGAGATTAACTATTTTTTTCACACACACATATATATAACTTGTGTTAATCCCACACTTTCATCAATATCATATCTTAATAATGCATCAATCAAAAATATTTAAAATAATATTTTAATATATTAAATATTTCAAAATTATAATTTTATTATAATTATTTTTATAAAATATATATTTATTTTATTAATTTTATTTTTAGAGTATATGATAATTATATCTTAATATAAATAATAAATAAAAATAAAAAATTTCTTAAACAACGTAATTATATCTATTAAATATTAAAAATATATTTATTATAGTAACCAACGTAATTATATGTATTAAATATTAAAAATATATTTATTATAATAACCAACATAATAATTATTAGACTAATAATAAAAACATCAAGATCCTACAAATAATTAGCTCAAATGACAGATTGGATAAGACATTTATCATTACTTGAATCACTTACCTTGATATCTTCAGCTAGTCGACTAATTTTAATGTTTCAGATATTGCAGAACTATGTCCATTTTAGGACTCATTTTTGAAGAAACCCACGGCTTGTTCTCAGACTGACAAAACTAATGTAATCACAACAAAAAGGACACCAATTATTGATTGTGATGCCAATGGGAAGAATTAATAATCAAGTAAACATTGAAGGAAGGAGTGCAACAGCACGGAAACAACGAATATGAGTAATTGACGGCAAGGAAGAAATAAAAAGAAGTTGAAATACAAAATGAAATAATCGAGCATCCAAATACAAGTGGAAAGACAAAGACCCACCAGAGGAACTCATTAAACTGGCATGCATGAAAATACTAAATGCTGGTTTACAAAATTTCAGGATCGATATTTTCCTATTGCTTTTTGTGGGGTAGGGTGATCAGGAATCAGATGCTGATTTCTGTGGGCCAACAACAACAACTTAGTTCTTTCTAGCATATATTATTACAGTCTAATTTCTGTAAATCCTTTTGAGGTTTGAATGTAAGAATTTATTGGCTAGCAAAATGATATCGACAAAGCACCAAAAAATAATAAAAAGAAAAGAAAACAGGAAAAAAGGGAAGAAGGCAGGGAAGTAGTGACAAAGATTGTGGTAACTATAACATATCAAGTACATGCATTTGGCAGTTACACGGAAATAATTGCAACATATGTCTAAGATGGCAGTTCACAAAAAAGTTCATCTGTCTTTTGCCTTCCTTTAATTGAAATGGCTTTAGAGGTCAAACATGTAAAGTTACACATGTTTAAAGAATGATTAGCCCAGTTTTTTCTGCCAAAAAAAAATAATAAGTAAATAAATAAATGAAAATAAAGATTCCAAACCCCCCCTCCCCTCTCTTATAATCATATGCTATATTAAATAAATAAAGGAAACAATACATCCAAAAAGGTGCTGCCCCAACAGTTTGGCATGGAATGCTCACCAAAAAATGAAACAACTGGTAAAATTCTCAGAAAACTCTTATTGCCTCATGCCAACCAACTTAACTTATCATCACACTACTACATGGAAAAATTCTCAGAAATGTCTAAAACGGGTGAATATGAGGCCAAATGCAAACTCTGAAACCACCATGCTTAATCTGTCAGACCTATCAAGTACTTGTAACAAAGATTTGATAGTCTAGAAAATAAATTAAAGAGCAAATTAGTCATATGAGGCATCAATACTAAGAAATTGTTTTTTCATATGAAATCTCTGTTTTAAGTGAATCTCTATTGCTATAGTGGATAAGAACCCAATTTTGCATGCAGTCGGCCTTATAGCTGTTAAAAAAAGACATAAAAACTGATTATAAATGCATGCAAAGAAAATAAATAAACAAAAAGATATGAAATCTGAAGTGTATAAATATATTTTTCTTAAAGATAATTTTGTCCCCTATACAACAGGTCACAGCAGGTTACAAAATTGATTTCCTCACAGTACAACATATTTTTTCACTATTGTATACCTCATAATTGAAATAATGGAAATAATTTTGTAAGTAAAGTAGAAAATATAAAAAAAAATATTTAAATATGTTTAGAATGAGAGAAAAGACTTATTTATATTAATTAAATTTAAAGTCTTGTAAATAAAAATAAAGTGATAGTACAAAAATTATTATAATAATTATAAATATAAATATCAAAATAACTAATTTTTTATAGTTCTAAATAATTAGTTTAATAGTAGTTTAACCAAAGATGATATGATAAATTCAAAATATAAGTTTGAGATAGAACAACGAAGGCTAATCCATTGTATAAGGTCACGTTGAACTCTTTCCATATCATATCTAAATTTAAGTCATTCTCTTACGCATATAATTTTGGGGTGTCTTTTCTTTTACTAGATAAAATGTATACTATCTTAAATTCAAAATATAAGTTTGAGATAGAACAACGAAGGCTAATCCATTGTATAAGGTCACGTTGAACTCTTTCCATATCATATCTAAATTTAAGTCATTCTCTTATGCATATAACTTTGGGGTGTCTTTTCTTTTACTAAATAAAATGGATACTATCTTAAAAATAGATGAAACAAACTTTTATTTTCAATGTAAAATATAGTTTTTTAAAATATCGTTAGCAATAAAATCACCCCCCCACAGTTGCATGAATGCCCATCATTCTTTAATGCATCTATCACATGTACAACAAGAAAGGAAAAACACTACAATGAAGTTCTAATAGAAATAAATAATTTAATGATAAATTGATGTTGAGCCCTCATCATTTTTGTGTTAAGATTACAACACCAGTTATGTGACCCTTCACTTGGCTAAAATTTATAGACAGTTTTATAACTAATTTTAATTACTATAAGTAGTATTTGTTATCTTTTATGAGTCTTTGCTATCTCTAGGAGTCATTACTATCTTTTAAAAGTCTTTGTCATTTTCTAGGAGTCTATCTATTTTTTGAAAATGTTTTACGATGGGTTATTGCTAAAAAAATGGAGAGCAATTAAAGTGTTATGTCTATAAAAGGTCTTGAAATCATATAAATAAAATATCCAATCGTAGCCTTATTTTGCGTGCATCCTTGTCAATTCCTTGTTCAACATTATGGTATCGGAGCTTAGTTTGTGAGCAATTATATATTGACAAGATGAGTGTTTTCAAATAGTTAACGGAATCAAAAAAACTCAATAACTAAAACTACAATGCTTGGTCTACAAGCATGATGTCTTACATGTAAGGCCAAGACATGTGGGAGGTTATGAACGGAAGTGAAGCCACTCAACTAGAGGCAGCAAATGCACAAGATACGCTACAAAAATGGAAGATAAAAGCAAGCAAAATGTTGTTTGCTTTGAAGACAACGATTGAAGAAGATGTGCAAGAGCATATCCTAGATGCCAAATCCTCTAAGGAAGCTTGGGATACACTCACTAAGCTCTTCTCAAAGAAAAATGACACAAGACTTCAGCTACTAGATAGTGAGTTATTGTCAGTGGCTCAACGTGACATGACAATCACTCAATTTTTTCATAAAGTAAAGTCGTTATGTTAGGAAATTTCTGAATTAAATTCACAAGCTTTGATCAACAAAATTGAGATAAAGAAAATAATCATTCATGGTTTAAAGCCTGAATATAGAAGTTTTGTTGTTGCAGTACAAAGATGACAAAATCAACCATCACTTATTGAGTTCAAGAATTGCTTGTTGGTTAAGAAGCACTAGCTAAGCAAATGGGAGAAGTCTTCTTAAAGGGTACAGAGGAAGCACTCTATATTGACAAAGACAAATGGAATTATAGATAGTATGATGCTAGTAAAAGATCTAAAAGTGGTGAGAATAAAGGGAAGAGTCATTAAGGTGAAGTGAGTGCACGTGCAAAAGGAGCATCAAATAACCATGGCAAGGATAAGAAAGTTGAAGGGAATTGCTATAATTGTGGAAAGAAGAGCCACATGGTAAGGGATTGTTGGTCAAAAAAGAGGCCTATGGAAAGTAATGCTGCTACTTCTAAAAGTGTAGAGATATGGGATGTAAAGGCATTCTTTGCAGCAAATGAGGAAGAGCTAGCTCTTACAATAATAACATTTAATCAAATTGATTATAAAAAAAAAATTTGGATCATTGATTCAAGCTATTTAAATAATAAGACATGTGATAAAGAAAAGTTGTAGAATATGTCAGAGTACACGGGAAGTCGTGTTATGGTGACAGCAACAACTCAAAGTTACCGATAACTCACATCAGTAATATAACAGTCTCTCCCCATTGTAATGCTACAGAGGTGTCACTTTGAAATGTCTACCATGTCCCAAGTATGAAGAAAAATCTTCTCTCAATAGCTCAATTAACATCTTTAGGCCATGTTGTTCTTTTTGGTCCACAAGATGTGAAAGTATATTGAGACCTTAAGATTAAAAAAGAACCAGTGATGAAAGGACAAAGACTACAGTTGATCTATGTAATGGCTGCAGAAACTACATACATAGACAAGACAAGGAAGAACGAACGACAGACTTGTGGCATATGCGACTAAGTCATGTTAGCTATTACAAGTTAGATGTAATGATGAAAAGGTCAATGCTAAATGGACTTCCCTAACTTAAAGTAAGAACTACATTTAGATGCCAGTATAGAAAAGCATATCAGTTGCTATATGAAGAATCTAAATTTATAGCAAAGGAACCATTAGAGTTAGTTCACTTTGATGTGTTTGGACCTGTAAAGTAAGTTTCTATAGGTGGGATGAAGTATATAATGACTTGTATTGATGATTTTTTCAGGTATGTGTGAGTTTATTTTTCAAAGAAAAAATCTGAAATATTTTCAAAATTCAAAGAGTTTAAAAAGGTAGCAGAAGCAAAAGTTGGTAAAAGAATTCATTATCTATGCATGAACAATAGATGAAAGTATACCTCAAATGAGTTTGCTAGCTTTTTACAGGAATATCGAATACGCCATCAATTTACTTATGCCAACACTCCACAATAGAATGGAGTGGTAGACAGAAAAAATAGACACCTTGCAAAAATTTGTTGAAGCATGCTTAACGCTAAGAATGTGCAAGGAAGATTTTGGGCAGAAGCAATAATGACAACTGCCTATGTAACCAATAGGCTTCCCTAACAAAGGTTATGTTTTTGTTCACCCTTTGAGAAATTATGGAACTTGAAACCTAATGTTCGCTATTTTTGAGTCTTTAAATGTGTTTGTTACATATTTATACCTAATCATTTATGTAGCAAGATGGATAAAAAAGTTATTACATGCATTTTTGTAGGATATGATAGTCAAAGAAAAGGGTGGAAATGTTATGATCCTACAACCAGCAAGTGCTACACATCACAAGATGTGGTGTTTGATGAAGCGTCCTTATAGTGGTCCTTAAAGAAGGAGATGTTACCAGATTCATATGCTTTTAAAGATAAGTAGCAATCTACTCAAATCTAGTTGGGTTTAGGTGAAGTTGAAGATGTAGATAATGGTGGTAATGTCAAAAAAGGCACAACTCAAAGTCCATGGCAAATTGGCGTGTACAAACAACCAAATGAACAAAGTGATCTTATTGAAGCAGAAGCACTAGCTCCACTTAGAAGTTCAATAAGAATTAGGAAGCCAAATCTTAAATATGCTAATGTAGTTATATTAGAAGAATCAAGTGTACAAGAACCAGAAACATTTAAGGAAGCAGCTCAGTATCTAAAGTGGACCCTAGCTATGGAAGAAGAAATTGTTGTATTAGAACAAAATCAAACTTGGGAGCTTGTACCAAAGCCTAGAGATGTCGAGCCTATTTCCTATAAATGGGTTAATAAGATAAAGTGTTGCACATATGGATCAATTAAGAGACATAAGGCTCGTCTGGTGGCTCAAGGCTTCCCTTAATAATATGGAATAAATTATAATGAAACCTTTAGTCTAATTGCAAAGCTTACTACTATTATTAAAGTCTTACTTGCACTTGCAACAAACAAAGATTGGAACTTGTGGCAAATGGATGTGAAGAATGCATTTTTGAATGGGGAATTGGATTGAGAAACCTACATGAATCAACCAATGGGTTTTTAGAATCAAGATCAGTTTGAATATGTATGTAAGCTACGAAAGGCGCTCTATGGATTAAAGTAAGTATTGAGGGCTTGGTATGGTAAAATTGCTGAATTCCTAACTCATAATAGTTATTCTGTGACACCTATAGATTCTAGTTTATTCATCAAAGCTAATGAAGAGAAGCTAGCTATTGTGCTTACATATGTAGATGATCTAATTATAATTGGAGATTATGAAGAAGAAATTCTCATAACAAAGGAGAATTTATCAATTCAGTTTCAAATGAAAAAACTTGGGCAACTCAAGCATTTTCTTGGTCTAAAGATTTGATCATACCCAAGAAGAAATATTTCTTCATCAACAAAAATATTCCAGAAATTTGTTAAAGAAATTTAGAATGCTTAAGTGCAAGCCAATATTAACGTCAACGGAACCAAATGTCAAGATATGTGCCTATGAAGGAAGAGATTTGGAAGATGCAATGATGTATCGATAATTGGTGGGTAGTTTGATCTACCTAACTCTAACCAAACCCGACATTTCTTACGCAGTTGGTGTGATAAGTCGGTACATGCAAAATCCAAAAAAGTCTCACTTGGAAGCAGTTCGCCGAATTTTAAGATATGTGAAAAGCATGCTTGGCTATGGTGTCTTGTATAAGAAAGGTGAAGATTGTAAGTTGGTTGGTTATTGTGATGTTAACTATACATGTGATCATGATACCTGACATTCAACTACCGGGTATATTTTTATCCTTAGATTTAGAGCAATTTCATGGTGTAGTAAAAGACAACCAACTTTGTCCTTGTCAACAATAAAAGTAAAGCATCGAGTTACAGCAATGGCAACACAAAAGAGCACTTGGCTTTTTCAATTGTTAAAATGCTTGCATCAACAAACAAATTATGTAGTTCCCTTATATTGTGATAACCAATAGGCAATACATTTGGCAAAAAATCTAATTTTTTAATGTAAGAACTAAACATGTGGAGATACATTATCATTTTATCTGAGAAAAAGTAATAAAAGAAGAGATTAAATTAAGGCAAATTAAGATAGAAAATCAAACTGCAGATTTATTTATAAAAAGCTTGAACAATAACAAATTTTGAAGTTTCTGCCAATAACTCAAGATGGGAAAAAATGGAAGTTAGTGTTGAGGGGGAGTGTTAAAATTACAACACCAGCCATGTGACACTTCACTCGGCCAAAATTTATGGGTAGTTTTATAACTAATTTTAATTATCAAAAATAATATTTATTATTTTTTATGAATTTTTATTATTTTTAAGAGTCATTATTATCTTTTAAAAAATTTTATTATTTTTTATAAATTTATTTAAATTTTAAATATTTTATAATAAATTATTAATATAAAAGTGAAGAGTAGTTAAAGTATTATATTTATAAAAGGCATATAATCACGTAAATAAAATATCCAATCATAGTCTTACTTTTTGTGCTTTCTTATCAATTCATTGTATACAAGACACATAGATTCAAGTTTTGAGGCCATTTTCAGCAGCAAATCTATGGGGTATATTACCTGTTTGTTTGGAGAAAGACTGCATAAGACAACGACGATGACGGCCTTAACCCTAATTTAATTGGGATTAAGCGTCAAACTTAATTGGGATTGAGCATCATACTACAGCATGCAAAAATGTCGACGAATTCTACGGCCTGAAAACATGGTTCCAGATACAACATTTGAAACTTCCCGTTTTCACTCCATTTTATGAGATGTAGCAAAAGCAAAGCTAAAAGAAAATTCAGAGTCAATAAAGCTAAATAAAGAACACATAAATGTCATGAAGCATCAATGATAAGATTCTTTTTATGGTTATGAAAATCAAATGTAAAAAGAATCACAATTACTATAATGGATATGAACACACTTTTCCAGATGCTTCGACTTGAAGAAGCTCCAGTAGTGTCATCTGCCTGTTCTTCCAATTACTCCATCTATCACAAGAACAAAAAGAAACGACACTAAATTGTGTTAGAACATAAACAAAACAATCACAAACTGATACTGACCTTTGACTTGAATCTAATGCATTCTTCGGACAATCAGTCTCCAACCCTAAATGAAAGTGAAAGTTAAAACTCTAAAGCCATCGATCGTCTGTTTTGGTCTGCACTTTTAAGTTTCCCAAACAATTTCTGCAAATTATCACAAGGAAGATCATGCTCTTTTCTTTTTTTTTTTTTTTTTTTCAACCCTTGTTGCTAATCTCTCTGTTTACAAACTGAGTTTATTGCTTGGCTTGTTGAATGTGCAAACTTTTGGGTATGAAGCAGTGGATGTTAAACAGGTCTCAAGACTTGTGGTTTCAAAGCATGATATTTTGTTCCTTTTAAAAAAAGAAAAAAAAAAACAATTAGTAGTAGATCTATAAAATTATTAAGGAATCACTGCCTTGCTTGGGATTGGAGAACCATTGGAATATATGAAAGCACAATGGAGTAAATGTTTTGGCGCCCAAATTAGTCATTGGCAATGCAAGATTTTCTTCTCTCCTTTAATTTCTTTATCTCTTTATTTTGTTTGGTTAGGCAAGCGAAGGGAATGGGTGCTAATTGCAACTGAGACTGGAAATGTATTTGTTTTATATTTTTTTAGTCATCTTATCTTCGTTTTGTATGTGTTTAGTTTTAAATTGATGAGTTTGCATTTGTGCTGGAAATGTATTGGAATACCAACTTTGTTGTTGGAAAAACAAAGAAGATGGCTGGTGAAAAATCCTATCAATTGATATTCTCAACTGAGCAGATACATGCAACTACAGTTGCTTCACCTTCTTCTTCAAGGCAGCAAGGTGTAAAGATCAGTGGTTGCACAGAAGGAGCAAATGCAGCAGCAAGATCTGCTAGAGAGCAAGGAACTGCCGGAACATGAATGCTGGAGCTACTGCACCAGCAAGGAGTGAAGGTCAAGTCTTGGGAAATTTCTGTTATGTGTGATGAAATGTAGTCATGTAATGCTGTGTACATGTATCAAGCTACTATATGTTTTGCCACAAATACAGCTTAATCTCGAAGTGCATTAATCTAGTCTAAATGGCTCACAAAAGCTTGATGTTATACTGCTGTAGTGATGTTTGCAGTTAATCTATATTGAGTTGGAAATAGCGTTGAACTGATGTAGTCATGTTTGAAGCTAATCAATACTCTGAAATGGTCCCCTTCATAAGTGTGTATATGTAGTTAGCATGAGAATTAGGACTACCTATGGAACCAGATTCTGTGCTTGTTATTTTTGTTGGCTTGGAATTTTTTTTTTTTTATAATTATCATAAGAAAATGTAACTGGTAATAGTTAATAGACTAATTATCAAATATTTTCTAAATTTTTCTCCGAAAAGTAAATGGATAACGTAATTAAAAAACAACAAAAGAGATTCCTTAACGAATGAGATGGCTCTTTTGGCCTCTAGCTCTTGGTTATTATACACTCCAACTGGATGGAGAGAAAGACTACAACAGTATAAAATCACAACAAATGGCCCAAGCATCCATTTCTTATTTCCGTTGACTCCCGAAATCTCTACCAATGGCATTTCTTTTTCTTTCTCCAGAAAATGTTCCACAAATGTTGTTGTTCATTTCTTCATCTAGTCGTGCAAGGAGAACTTGCCTTCGGGTATAATTTTTAATTTATTATTTAAATTTTTATCAATTTAAACTTATAAAATTTTTTTATTTTTTTATTTTAATAATATTTATTTTTATTTTTATTTATAAATATATATAATTATATAAATTTTATATTTTTTTTATATTTTTATTATTATTTATTATTTTTAAAAATCATAATCTAAAATTTATTTTTAAATAATAAACTGATATTAAATCCTACAAGGTATGTCAAATTGCCAGAGCTTCTATTGGTTAAAAGATACCACCACAAATGACACATATGAGGCCCAAAAACATCAGTTCATAATTAAGTGGCCCAAAAAATGTGCTACTTTAAAGCCCAAAATGCGGGCCAACTATCAAAAGTAAAGGTTTAGTTTAGGGATGAAATGGATAATGAGTTTGTAGTCCTTTAAGGCATTTAAACCCATAAGAAAGTACAGTTAAAAGTTCCTTAGCCCATTTTTTTTTTAAAAAAAAAAATTTCCTTTTTTTTTTTTAAGAAAAGCTTTATAAGATTTTATTTTTTCCGGAAATTGACCGTAATATCCTTGGGAGAAGTGGAGCAATACATTCAACCACACCAAATTAACCCGTGTTCTACTTTTATTCACGATATAAAGAGTGGATACAGTTAAAAATACAAGAATAAAAAATTTATTAAAACATAATCAAATTGTGTGATTCCCATATCAAATTACACATCAATTTTATTTTGTCAAATGGTCTTTTTTTCTAAATTAATAGAAACTCATTGAATGGATTTGGCTTCATAGGTCTGCTGCATATGCTTTCGGTAGAAGAATGCATCCAAACGGCATTGGTGGCTGTCGTGCTAGGTGGGCAATTATTACAGATTCCACGAGTCCAAGTTCAACCCAATTGTATTTTAGTGGGCCACGTACTTTGGAATATGGCCCACTTAGAGCTCACTTTGTCTATGCGTCACCGTGTACTCGAATATTCCCAATTTTTTCTTTTCACCCACCTTCACAGAGCCAACAGAGTCGGCCAACACCATTTTGGTGTTCTTTTTCACAATTATGTATTATTATGTCTTTAAATCTCGAGTTAGGGACCCACCTTCCATCTCCTCTGCTTTTTGTATATTTTAATAAAAAAATGAAAATTACCCTCGTTTCTTATATTACATTTGGATTGTGTGGGAGGGAAACAGCTATCCGCTTTACCAGCAGCAATTTTCAAACCCTCTCTTCAGCCAGTGGACAAATATTTAATAATAAGGTCAGTCTATGATGTCAGTTTGGTGGCTTAACACTTTGGGGCCCCAAAAAGGGTCCGACGGGTAACAATCACGGGTACCAATCAAAAGCGACTACTGGTTCCGCACAAGTGGTAACTTTTGCAGAACATCCGGACCCAATTATGGATGTCGTTCGACCATCTAAGGGGCCTCGCCCGGGTAACGGCGCCCACAGCTTTCTGAGGATGTCATTCGACCATTTTTCTTGTAACAATTGCAAATATATATTTAAAGTTTGGCATGGCTACATGTTTATACTTAAAGTAATAGGTTTAGTTTCGAATATTTTTATATTTTTTATTGAGACTCAAATTTAAAATTTTAGCGTCAGAAACAATTGCAATATCAATTAAATTATAACTCGTTGGTTTAAGACATTTGAAATTTAAATTTAATTGAAAACAGAGGCAGACACATGACCCAAAAAAATCGTTGAACCAGGTCAAAATGCTACGTCCGGTGGCAATTAATTGAGACTTTTCAGTCGACAGCACTTCCAAATTCCAATCCTTCTTTTTGTGGGACAAAAACGCAAATGGCTTCATCAAATCCTGTGGAGAGTTCGACAGGGCACGGGAATTTCAAAATGGAAAAGGGAAAGAGAAACCAAAGAGGCATAGAAACAGGGTGAAAACGGTGAGGCGGAAAGGTCACACCACATGTGGATGATGATGATGAATTGGCAACATCAACAACACATTGCTCCCCATATACTCTGCCATCAACCACTTGCCCCAGCCTTTCATTCCCGTCAATATATTTGCCACAAACATCCTAATCACCAGCTTAACTGCTTGACTTAAAACTTTAATTGCGATTCCATTGTTCAATTTTTATAATAATGCTGCTCATTTATTGGGGGACCTTTCTTTTTATTAATTCATTTCGCATATGCTTTTATGCGGTTCATTATCATTGCTGACCAACTGACAACTCGCAACGTAACTTTACATGATTAGAAATGTACGCAGCAACAAGAGATCCATTAATTCCCGTCCGTCAGCACCCGGCAGCCATAAAAGACATTCCATGTTCCCTGACCACATTCGAGGATTTAATTATCCAATCTTATTTCTCCATCTCTTCAGGCAAAATTTTGTTGCTTTATTACAGAAAATGATGCCTTCAAATGCCATAGTCAATGCCCTGGTGCCAGCAGTCATCCTCTAGGTGTCGATTTAAGTCACCCCATTTTCCCATCTGGAGGTTTATTTGCTCCTCTTGGTCCGAAACCGACACGATACTAACTTCCAGTTAGTGTCCTTTAAAAAAAAAAAAGCCCATTTAGTTGGCATTTAAAGACCATAAAAGGAAAGTTGATTGATAATTGATTAGTGGTACAACCTATTCCGACGAGAAAGTGGGCTATTTGATGGCTGGCTTTCATAGTGTGGTCTGTCTTTTTCTTTTTTTTGTTCTTCTTCTCTTCTCCCAGAAGGGAAGATGGCCCAAATAACATTTCAAGATATCTCTCATCATTGCTGGTCCTCACCAATACCTCCATCAAGTTGCACCCAACCCATGTGAGTAAAAGAAAAAATTACCTCATAATTAGAAAAACCAATCATTGGCATGTTACCCCGGGCGCGAATTTTCTATGGGCAATGTCTACCGGAAACTGCAATAAGCCTGCTATTTGCTAGTCTCTATTGAAGACTTATCGATTTAGTGTAGGATTACGGGAAGCTTACGTAGATTTGAACTTGCCTTTCAAGTTAAACGGTCTATTATTTGCTTTCGCTTAGTTTGCTGGGAATTCATCTGATATTATTGCGGGAAAATGGAGTGTGGCCTAAGCTAGAAACATTTTATTGAATATATTTTTATTTGCACTAAGAATAGAATTTTTCAATCAAAGTACAATATTTAAAAAAGAAAAAGAAAACTCAAACTCGTTTGAATTGAAATCGTCAATGCTAAGGTAATGTTATCGTCGATTCTCTAAGATCTCATCGCGGGATCAAAATAATAAGGAAGATAACTATGATACCAAATAAACAATGATGGCATCTTAAAAAGGGACGGAAAATTGTTACGGAACCGTTGAGTGCCAAGTAGTCAAAAATTTCTATGCTAAAGATATTGCTCTGGACGTTTTGTTTTTAATCAATACGCAGCATTTTAATTTATGTTGCTTGATTTACTAATAAATTATTCAATTTTAAAATTTAAAATATTAAATTATCTTGAAAATATATCATATATTAAAATTTAACAGAATCTATATCAATAGAATCAAAGGGAGTTCATTATATTATCCAAATTGAAATGACATGTATTTATCTACTTTCCACCCCCATTTCGACTTAATGTTATGAAATTTTGGGCAGGTTTTGTTGCAATATATTCAACTTTGCTCAAGGTAAGCTGCCTAAAATTATGAAATTTTTAATCAGTTGCATACCTGTCTTAGAGAACTGAACCAGAAAGTTGTGCAATGTAGTGGACCAGACCACCTACCAATATGATTCATATCTATTATCCACTGAACTGAACCAATAAGTTGTGCAATGTAGTGGGACGGACCACCTACCAATATGATTCATATACATTATCCTCTCTGAGGACAGGGAAAGTGTCCCCAAAATTTCCGAATGAATCTCGTCATCATGACTCCTGATTTTCAATGCGGATTGGAATCGCCCCCCCCCCCCCCCCCCATTTTGCCACGTTGGGTAGAATCCAACCGAAGGTCTCAATTTCTTTGTGAGAACAATTAAAATGACAAATTCCATGTGAAACTCTTCAAGCGCTCTCTCTTTCTCTCTCTTACCCGCAGACACACACACACACACAGGACTTTATATATACACTGGTCTGTGAGAACTTTTTTCTTCACACCTCGCCCTTTTCTCCCAACAGCTGTGATTAGAAACCCAAGATGGTTTCTTTCTTGTTCAAATCACGCTTCCTCTCTATTCTTTTCTTACTATCTCACCGTATGACAACAACACTGACAAATGCTGAGAAAGTTGAGATTTTCAATAGCAGTACCCTCAGTAATTTTAACAATGGTAACAGAACAACCAGTTTCGGCAGTGTCAGAAAACTAGCTGGCCAATGCAACTGGTTCCAGGGAAAATGGGTCTATGATGCTTCGTATCCTCTCTATGACTCCTCAAACTGTCCCTTCATAGATCAAGAATTCAATTGCCAAAAGAACGGCCGACCCGACAATGCTTACCTCAAGTATAGATGGCAACCTTTCTCTTGCAACTTACCCAGGTAATGTATAATTCAAATTCAGCAACCCTCGAACGTACATTTCTGGTTCTGATTCATCTGCGAAAAATTGAAATTGTGAATTACGTTTACAGGTTTAATGGGTTGTATTTCTTGGAAAATTTGAGAGGGAAGAAGATAATGTTTGTAGGTGACTCACTGACTCTGAACCAGTGGCAATCTTTGACATGTATGCTTCATTCCTGGGTTCCCAATTCTAAGATAAAAGTCATTAGGAGAGACGGGCTAGCTTCAGTCACATTTGAGGTAAAAGTCACTGCTCTTAAATTTCACTCTCTTCTACGAAGGTAAGGTTTTTATTGCTTGTAACCATCATGATTAGCTTAGTAACAAGAACAAATAATTTGATATTAGGTGAATTAGATACGTGGTATCAAAGATAAATTTTCTTGAATATGTTTTATGTTTCGAGTGGTGTGTTGCTGCTGCTGCTCAGATGCCTACTAAAAAGTAACCAACCAGACCTCAGCCCCAGTGGCATGTGGCTTAACATGCACTTAATTAGGAAGAAAATCTCGTTATTTTTGGTCTTGCCAAAGAGAACAACGCTAGGTTCCCGTCAGTTAACTAAGTTGCATTTAAATGACTCAATGAGTCCCCTTTCTCCCTCCAAACAGAAAAAAACAAAAAAAAAAAATTTGACTTTGCCACTTTCTTCATCTTATGTGTGGCTGTACTCTTGAACTTGAGCTGCCCCTGAGCTTTCGGGAAAAATTGTTTGCCCTTTCCTGTAACAATGAATGTGGATTTTAAAGCATTAAAAGCAAGCGTGATTGGTGGCAGTCCTCTTTTCTGTTTGCCGGAGACATGTCGCCAATTGTTCAACTTTTATGCTGAGTGGTGATCGGGAAAAACAAAAGCAAATAAGTCTTGGCGGCGATAAATGCTTCAAAATTTAAACACCATTACATCCGTTCCATTCTTAATTAATTGTATTATGTGTAGGATTAAGAAACCCCATTATTATTTTTAAGGATGAAATGCATAATTGAGCTTCTCTCTCTTTTTTTTTTTTTTTTTAACTTCTAGATTTATAAGGATTCCATGAATCAATTGAATCACAGGTTAAGGTGAAAAAAAATAAAAGGAAATAGCTGGATGAAGTCTATTCTTTGTACTTTTTCTTTCTGAATTTGGTTGACATGCGTTTCTTTCTTCTTCATTTTCTTTTTTTTTTTTTTTTTTTTTTTTTTTTTTTTTTTTTGATAGCCAAAGTCTTTGTTGAAACTCCTATAATCGAATCTACATTGCCCCTGAAATTCTTCTCTCTCTCTCTCTGCCTTTTTTTGCTTTTCCCTAATTATTTTAGACAAATCCTTTCAAGCTTTAACTACTGACCAACTGGAGTCATGATCATGAGTTTTGATTGCACATGTTTCATTCCTTGGGATTTCGTTGAAACGGGTTCCAATCAATTGATATTGAAACAAATAGTCGCCATTATTATCCCTGCCGTGGCTCTCATTTCTGTTGTCCTATTATCTACGCAACGATGATAGGGGTAGAGGAGCAGTGAACAGAATGAACGAATTAATATTTAAATATTAATTATAATTTTTTTTAATTTTCATATTTATATCTAACAATCTAAATTCTGTTCCGTATTTTCCATATATTAATCTCGACCTTTGTCCATAACCCCATGTGCATCAAAATATATTGGATGAGCATGAGCGACCGACCGACCGACACAAGGCAACGACAAACGTCGACAATAAGCTAGACATCGACGGCTAATGTGAATTGTTTGAAAGCTTAGCCAGTTGTTCGAGACGGGAAAATTCCATGATTGAATAGCATTGCAGGTGGCGCCGTCTTAATTTCAAATGATAAATGAAGTGTCCAGTAAGTTACTATAAAGTAAAAGATTTATGGGGAGTATAATTAATTTTTATATATTATATATATTATTTATTTTTTTTTTATATTAATATTTTATATAAAATATTTTATTATTTATATTTATCCAAATTTATTATTTTTGACTTCACCTAAATAAAGTTTCTATTGGCCGGTCATCCCGGTTTCGTCAAAGTGGTGTCCAGAGTTTTACCTGACCCGTAAAAAGGTCAACCGTGAGACTCGTCAGTTAAATAGAGTAAAAAAAAAAAAAAAAAAAAAGCGGCGAATATGTCGTCAGATTTTTATTTGTCAAACCCAAACACAAAAGCCTGTATTGTACGACTGCGTTTTGGAATCTATTTTCCTGTGATTCTGATTTAATGAGTTAGAATATTAAATTTTGTGGCCAAAAAGATTAGCACAATATTCTAAATTTGGATGAAGGGTCATTTGGCATATTGACATGATGTCTTTTGGTGGTAACGACGAGACATTTGCATGGGACCTTGGTGGTAGGATATCAGATGTGATTTATTTATTTTTTAAATGTTTTTTCCTTCATTCGGCACAATTTTATCCGCTGGGCTTTCAGTGGACATCTATGAGATCTGATTGGGCCTAGATTCTCTTATTTCTGGCCCAATATAATTGTCCGATGATCGATCAGCATAAGCGTTCCGTTATACTTGCTTAAACGTGCTTATTATCATTTTTCTTTTTTTTTTTTTTTTTGGCCTTTTCATTCTCTGCATCAAAACTATTACTATCTAATTAGCTTGTAAAGTCGTACACAAGTAACGGGCTTCTGTGTGGTTGTCCTGTTGAGCAGGACTATGGAGTCAAGATATTGTTACATCGAACTCCGTTCATGGTAGATCTCGTTAACGAGAAACCAGGACGGATTTTGAAGCTCGACTCTATAAACATTGGCAATGCATGGAAAGGCATGGATATGTTGATCTTTAACACGTGGCATTGGTGGACTCACACAGGAAGAACTCAACCGTACGCATTGAGTCAATGCTCTTCTTTTTTTTTTTAATTTTTTTCTCCTTTTTTTTTTTTTTTTTTTACCCCTATACGAAATTATTATCTAATATTTTGGTCTAAATTTTGATTTGGATCAAAGTGCTTATAATCAGTTTATGCTATTGCAGATGGGATTATATACAAGAGGGGAAACAGTTCTACAAAGATATGAACCGTCTCGTCGCGTTTTACAAAGGACTGACCACTTGGGCTAGATGGGTCAACCTAAATGTTGATCCTAGGCAAACCGAAGTCTTCTTCCAAAACATATCACCCGAGCATTACGAGTAAGCGATTCCTATTGTCCCTTTTATTATCTATGGATTATCGTCTCTAAATCAGGAATTAGTGTGAAAAGCAAAAGCCCAATTCATTAATTTAACCACATGAAAGACCATTCGGTCTACAAAAGCATTGTTCTGCCAAAGAGAGTCTCTGTTATTTTCACAAATTATCACGTAATTCCAGAGGCAGAGATTGGAACGAACCATCAAAGTCGTGCGCTGGCGAGGCACAACCATTCTTCGGAACAAGGTACCCAGCAGGCACACCTCCAGAATGGTTTGTTGTTAACAAGGTGCTGAGTCGGATTAAGAGACCAGTATACTTGCTAGACGTGACCACGCTCTCCCAATACAGAAAGGATGCACACCCATCAGCATACGGCCGCGGCAAAGGAACTGATTGCAGCCATTGGTGTCTTCCAGGATTGCCTGATACTTGGAATGAGCTTCTATTTGCAGCTCTCTTTAGTTGATGTTATGTTATGTTTATCAATATGTGTTGCGGGAGTTTAACTTTGTCAATTCTTAGAGCATCATTGTTTCGATGATAGGAATTAATAGTAGAGCCCCACTACAGGAAAAGGCCTTTGTAAATGGGACTCCGATAAGATTTTTTTTTATTTTTCCTTAATTTTTGGATGGGAGAACGTAGAAGTAAATAAGGATTACGCGTCTCCTCTCTGTCGGAAGAAATGCGTCCTCCTAACTTTTTCACTAATAATATTTATTTCTTCAATTTTCAATTTATGAGCTGGCAAGAACAGGACCGATGTGTTTTATTTCAACTGTAAATTCCCATCACACATAATTTGATTTATTTCATTAACAGTTGTTTACTTCAGTAGTTTAGTCCTTGAAATTTTATTTTTAATTTATTTCAGTTTTTTTTAGTTTGTTTCAGTTTTAAGAACACTGATTTGTTTTTTTTTTTTTTTTTTCTTTGACCCAGATTTAAGAACAATGATTAGAGCAAAAGAAATTGTCAAAAAAAAAAAAAAAAAAACTTTATTTATCCTGTAATAATCATACGGGGGCCAATGGGCGGACAGCCTGTTGCTTTAAGTAGGTGGTATAAAAAAAGGACTAAAGCTACAAAAACGTGTCTGCTTCGTACGCAAGTTGCAACATGGCGGCTTGCGCGTCCACCGCCATCTAATCCAATAAAATAAATTAATACAGTAATAAATTTGTAATTAATCTAAT
Organism: Rhizophora mangle; assembly: GCA_037832345.1. Classification (NCBI taxonomy): domain Eukaryota; kingdom Viridiplantae; phylum Streptophyta; class Magnoliopsida; order Malpighiales; family Rhizophoraceae; genus Rhizophora; species Rhizophora mangle. The sequence continues at coordinate 1,520 of JBAPLJ010001673.1, read as the reverse complement.
GAATCACACGATAAAATTTTAGAAAATAAAACGAAAAGGAAAAACAAAGGAAAGTAACGACGCATTCTTTCTCTGTGATTGGGGACATAGAAGAAAAAGAAAGAAAGAAAGAAAGAAAGAAAAGCACCATGTGCAACGGCGATTGCAGGCCTTTGGGCTTTCTTCTCGGCCTTCCCTTTGCCTTTCTCTCTCTACTTATCTCTATTGTCGGCGTTGTAATCTGGATAGTCGGGTTTGCTCCCTCTCTCTCTTTCTGTTCTTTTTAAGATATTTTAGCGCCCTTCTTTTTCTGGGCACGGGTGATTTGAGATTTTCTTGATTTTTCATTCTTTTGTTAATTTTAACATTGGTGCACGAAAGTTTCTATCTTTTGGCTTATCCCTGCTTGCGTGGTATCCAATCTTCGGAATTGTGCAGGTTATTGTTGACTTGTATATGCCCTTGCTGTCTGTGCGTGACTGTGATAGTTGAGCTTGCGCTGGAGTTGATCAAGGCCCCTCTTCACGTTATCGAGTGGTTCACTTCTCATATTCCCTGTTGATTGTGTGGAGTTCTATAGATTTCTTTGGATTTCATTTACACTGGCAGTTTCTTTTAGTTTCATTCCCTTTGAAATCATCGTTGAGCCAATAGTGAGAAATTTAATGTCTTGATCCATAAATATGCCTGTACAGGGTTGACTATTTGCTGTGATTTGTGGAATAGGTTCAATAATTTGTTTGACCCCACTCTTTGGCTTAACATGAGAATTCAGAATTCAGAAACCTTTGTAGAGCTTTTATTATTCCAATGATTCCTAGCCTATGCGGTTTTCTCTTCTTTGTTGGTATAATTATAATGATTGTGGTGCAAAAGAAGTGAAACTGAATGCGCAGAGAGGCAACACTTTTCTAGATTTCTTTGCTGGAGTTTGACTTCATTTCTCTCACATCATTTCCTTTTCTCACGCGGATGTCACCATGGACTCTTTGAGTGGGTGATCAACACCCGGGACTTTGGTAATGTTCTCATCCCCAAGTATAGACCATGGATCAATTAGACTTTAGATATCACTCCATTGATGCCTGAATTCAAGAGAAACAGAGCATGATTATAGATGCATGATTTCAATGCTGTCTTTTTTTGGAATTACTGAAACTTGATAATGACACAATTTGGGGAAGAGACTGTAAAGCCCGATTCTTTGGTCTGCTGTCATTGTTCAGAGTCTGGCACATCCCCCTAATGATCTTCCAGCTTCCAAGTAGTCTTCCTGTTGTACCATACCTCCCTCTCCCGCGGGGGTTATTTTTCAATGCCAACCACAGCTAGGCACAAAATATTCTTCCTTCAAAGCGTCAGTCTTTTTCTTGAGTTCCTGCAAGTTCCTTGCATCTAGGCTTCCAAGTTATGCCAGCTTTTGGTACCGCCATTACTCTTCAAGTAGCTTGACTCTCCGATATCAATGTCTAGCGAAATACCAACATCTTCGTATACGTCTGTGTATCTAACGGTAAATAGGGAACGACGTCAGGATTGTT